>MU123735.1:16477-167666 GCA_014904935.1 Melanogaster broomeanus | reverse complement strand
GGCCATGTAGGGACCTTATCAGTGACTCAACAGAGATTGGGTGATCAGCTGATACTACAGGATATAGGGAGCTGATCCTGGATGTAAAAGTCACACAGGAGGTGTATATGAACATATCTTAGAAGGGCTACATGTGTCTGGATAGAATCTCTCTCACCTTCTCGATCTGGGCAAAATGGTCTGTAAGGATTTTTGCAGGGGGTCTCCCTCTCCCTTTCGAGTCCATAGGGAATTGTCGTGAATTGGTGGATTAGGCTGCTTGACGACACTCGTAGAAACTTTTACTATGTCTCAGATTACTCATGTTCTAGATAGCATATTGTTTGGTATTCTGCCAATATCTGCCATGGTGCCCGAGCTACTGCCGGCAAATGCCGGGCTGGCAATTGCCATTGGCGAAATGGCAGCAGTCTGCCAACAACACTAGCAATACAAACCTTTGAAGGGTACATGCCATACTTTCGCCATATGCTATCGATCGAGATCACGTAAGTGAGGGTGTCATCATAAATGCAATTCAGCTGAACAAGCGTTCAGGAAAATGTATTCGGAGATCAAGAACGAACACGAACACGCAAGGAACAAAGAGACCGCTGATGCAAGACGTGAGTTCACTGGGTGTGATGCTGTGATACAGAGGCTAACGAACACATTCGATCCAGGAGAATTGTTGAAATGGCTCGATGGGCTTAACTGTACTGTCAAACACGAAACCACTCGTGACCTGCGCCAGAATACAACGGGCGAGTGGCTGCTCAACGAGGAGCTCTACATGGACTGGCGCAACAGCTCTATTAGGTTCCTGTGGTTAGGTGGAAAACGTGGGTTTTGTGACCGATGGGCAAGACCGAAACTGACGATGACTGTGTTTCCTTCTCTATTCTGTTACATAAACACATAGCCGGGGCCGGGAAATCTGTTCTCGCGTATGTAGTTTTCACCGCACTACTGTAAAATACATACTAATTCTAGCAGGTCTACCATCATCGACAATCTTTCAAGCGGACTAGCGCACAATGAGACACTCGCATATTTCTACTGCGACTTTTCGAACCCCCCGGTCTACGAGCACCACGGAGATCCTCCGCTCGTTAGCCGTACAGTTTCTTAGGGATTCGAAGCTCGATTGGCTCTCGTCTGAGCCATTCTCTGAACTGGTCACGTGCAAGGAGCAAGGTGCCTGGCCACCCGTTGACATCGACACTAGCTCTGATCTCCTGAGGCACGCTGCGAGACTGCATCAGAGGCCAATGATAGTCATCGATGCGCTGGACGAATGCGACGATCTGTCGAAACTGCTTGATGAACTAGTGAAACTGGATGCTGACGGACACTGTCGTGTGTTCGTAACGGCCCGACCGCTACATTCTATCAATCGTTCGTTTGCGAGCCTACCGTCAATCTCCTTGGGCGACAGGGTCGACGCAGTGCGCAAGGACATGTACTTTCACATCAATACAGAACTAGAGTCTCGAGACAAGCTCAAGACCCTCAGCCACGATCTGCAAGAGGAAATACGGGTCGCACTCATGGAGAAGGCTAACGGGATGTACGTCAGACGAGTTGCCTGCATGTGGGCGATTCTTTGACCTCAGGTGTCTGTATGCAGGTTTTGGTTGGTGCAGTTGCAGTTGGACAGACTGAATGGCTGTTGGTCACTGGGTGATCTTCGGGAGGTGCTGGAGACACTTCCGGCAACGCTATATGAGACATATGATCGCATGCTGCGCGCAATTGACAAGAAGGAGTTCGGTGGCCGAGTTGCACGGACAGCTCTCATGTGGCTCGTCACAGCGCTGGATTCCCTGACGCTCTCCCAGATCGCAGAAGCATTGGCAATCAATGTCGACGAGCCAGCTTTGGACTCAACTTTTGTGCCAATGCATGAGACTGGAATCCTTGAGATCTGCGGTAGTTTCGTGAGCTATAACGAGCGGACCGGCATCATAACGCTATCACATTATAGTGTCAAGGTACGCGCCGCTCACTTGTAATGACCTGGGGATCAATGTGCGAGTTCATATTTCGACAGGAGTACCTGACTTCCAATGATATCACCGATAAAACCCACCTAGTCGACCACCCCCGTGCAAGCTTTGAACTTGCTTCAGTTTCCATCAAGTCTATCATGCTCTTCATCGATGGACACAGTGATAAACTGTCGTGGGTTCATATGTCAGAGGATCGCCTGTTTCGTTACTCGACGAGATTCGGCTTTCGCCACCTGAAAAACTGTGTCCCCCGATACAATGATCAACTTCTCGGTGTTCTGGTCACTCTGCAGGACCACGTCTCGAAGCACCATCGCCGCTATGCAACCACGGTGGACGCTGGATCTTGGATGACGAAGATATCACAGTTGGCATTGTACATTATCATCCGCTTTGGGCATTTATCACTGTTACAACACTATCTTAATCACCACTCCATTCAAGTCACGAAGGGAGCCAATCCGCTTGTTTACGCTGCACTGTACGGCGGCATTCTTTGCTGTCAAATGCTACTTGATAGTGATTGTGATGTTAACGTGGGGGCTATTATACCCGGGAATCGTTGGTCGGGGGGCGATCAGAACATGCTACCCTTGATAGCAGCCACCTTCAACCAGGATCCAGAACTTCTAAAGCTGCTAGTAAGGAGGACTACGGTTCCACGTGATGCTATCCTTTCTGTCCTTCAAGTTCGACCCGTGGACGACGTGCCACGAACTTACGACATTCCCGAACCTTCCGTCATCGACTTCCTCTTGCAACACGGTGCAGATGCCATGGTATTGGTGGCTGACGGGGACACCTGTTTGCATTTACTCCTGGAAATATGGTCTCGAAATGAGAGTAGCAACTTATTGAAGATTGGTGGCCTGTTGGTGGAAGCTGGTGGTGATCCTGCGGCACTGAATGATCAGGGTCTGTCACCATTCCACCTGGCCCTCAGGAATGGTGCATTACAATTCGTTCAATGGCTGATTTCCAAAGGATTTCGACCGCCACCGGACGCCATCCTTCACGCCGCTCGTTCCCTGAGAAAGGACCTCTGTATCATGTTTCAAGAGAAGGTATATCTACTACCTGTTCAAATGTGTTCCAAGCGCGATTCTCACTCCTCACAACTGCAGGCACATGATTCACTCCTAGACGTGCGTGTGTCCTCAGGCGTTTCGTCAATGGCCTTCTCATAACCGTCGTTTTAGCTCCCTGCCGTGGCCGTACAGCTGCCAAACAGCAGTCATCGACACGAACTCGACTCTCCAGACGTAAGTTCATGTAAGGGTGGACATTGTCGCTACCGTTGCGCCCTGATCAATAGCTCCTATTAGCTTCCTTCCTCCCCACATCGTCCGTCATCACAACATACCCGTGTACGAAACACTCGTGCGACTGGAGACTCTTCTCACAGGCAAAGCTCGGCTTTCTCTTGGAAGTTGTGCAAGACATTGCCTCCCATTTCGTTCAAACGCTCACATGGCCCAACCGTGATTCGGACACCAATTTATCCAGGATATGCACCACCCGTAAGCAGATCTGTTTGTTTATCATTCCTTACCACCAACCATTCTTTCGATAGCGTCACAGTACATACGCGCCCCCAGGACCTGCCAACACAACAACCCAAACAGTTCCAGATGCAACGTCAACAGGCACAGGTGCTGATGCGCCCTATTCGGTCATCCCAATGGACTCGTCAGAGGCGCTTGACGACACTGAGGGTGATCAGGCGAGCGAGGCGACTCCCGTGCCACAGCACAATTCAGACGATGTGAAAATATCTTGCTGCGGACTGTTCCCTCGTCGACGAGGCCGTCCTAGCACTGCTTCCAGTTCGCCTGCCGTCGAGCTCACTGAACGTACAGCACCACCTTCCAACGCAACCCTTCCTGTCGCTGCGTCCTCGCATGGTCCGTCCTCGCAAAACACATTGGACCTTCCTGCTGTAGTTGGGCTACCCGACAATGTCCCAGACCGTGCGTCTCACGTCCTTCATTCGTAATCGTTGACGGTCAACCGCTTTAACAGACGGTCTGGATGATGTAAACAGAGACCTCGAACTTGAAAGAGCGAACTCGAAAAATGAGACTCTACAGCGTCAGCTCGACGTGATGGCTGAGAGACTTGTAGGTCTTATACAGTCTCTAAATCGAGAGGAATTGTCTCACTTCGGAACAGGCAGCAGTCGAACTGCAGTTGGCATCTTCGGGAACTGCAAGCATGCAAGAAGCTTGCAAGTAATTTCAAGAGTAGAATAACTTGAACGGACTCCGGATATGGTGTGGAAGCCGTCGTCGAAAGGCCGTCATTCAGACCACTGCGACTCCAGTGTATAAGTTTATTATACCAGTAGGGATGTCCTTCCGCTCGCTTTTACACATACAGTGTAGCAACGAGTAAGCTCAGTAGACTTCGAGTAGACAGTCACTGGTATTACCTGTAGCAACGAGTAAGCTACAGACATGTTAGCTATAGGTATGAACAGATGGGTAAAGACCATACCTCAGTAGACTTCGAGTAGACAGTCACTGAGGTAGCTAAGTACATCAGTGAGACCAGCATAACGTGGTATAACCCTGTATAGATTGGAAATGTGGAACATAATGAATCGAAGTGATATTGTATTAGATGGTGTCTAGAATGAGGTGTCGGGTAAACAATAAATTTGATTTGCTTCGACAACCAGTAAAACATGCCATGCGAAAGGAATACTTTGACATGAGCGTTGTCTAGTGGTTGGCATCTGCTTCGGCGTGGATCTTAGCTTAAAGATTATGCAACACACTGTAATGTCTACAAAGTCATACAACACGCGTAACAAATGGTATCCCAAAGCCAAAGCTTTATACATCATTGTACAACGACTCCAAAGTTCTTAGGTCCATCTTCGAGCCTCAAATTTTCGTGAAGTTTTTTTTTTCCCTTGACGCCTTTCCTATTCACTACCACCTGGCCTTCAACATCACGCTTACTCACTACTGATCTGTCACCTCAAACATGGAACCCATGCCTCAAAAGCTGACCCGTTGCCTCAAACATGAGCCATTGCCTCAAAATGAACCGATGATCCGCATCGAAAAAGATCCCGCCGCGCATCTCAAAACTGGACGACTGCCTCTGGGCTTTCCCATCACCTCAAACATGACGCGTGACGCGTCACCTCGAGCATGGACCCGTCCCCTCAAACATGGATCAGGCTGTCGCCTCAAACATGGATCCGTCGCCCCAAAAAATGATCCCGCCGTCTCAAAAAGGGACACGGGAGTCCACCGCGTGCACGCCATGCCCCAGAAACCCGAGACAATGCGTCAAGCAGCTAACGACGCAGCCGCTGACGCCACCAACCCAGACGTGACAAGCGCCGGGCTACCAGAGCCAGCGGGCACGTCGCACGAGCTGCATGGACCAACCCGTCGATGGCATAAGCCCCGCACCTCGAGCGAGCAGCCCACCCGACACGACCATGAACGCAACAGCAACGCCCCCGAGCATGCCACTCGAGGGGGAGTGCGATGCTCAGAGGCACACGAACGGCGCATGCACTAGCCAACAGCATGGCGCGATTGCGCACGGCGAAGGACCCTGTGCGTGGGCAGAACACTGCACTAGCTGCGACTCGAATCGAGCCAAAACGGGACTGCTAGCCGAAGTCGGGGTGCATCAAGACCACTGGTACATGCATAGGCCGCACGACGACGTCCCTGAGCCATGCACACCACCCACCAGACACCTGAAGCAACCCATCGAGTCCGCCAATCCACCATGCCGATGCGGACGACTCAAGCTGCGACCTACAAGAGCCCATCGAGCATGTGCATACGAGGAAATGCGCACCCGGTCACGTCGGGACCATCCCAGGCAAATCGGATCCGACCGGATGCATCAGATATCGACTAGGGATGCTGGGGGAGCATCTTAGGATGTCCAGGACCACAGACGAGCGATAGCGAGCCCGATACACGAAGACCCCATAGCTAGGATATGTAAACGCGCCGCGAATTACCAAATCGGGCAACCGCGGGGACGTAGCGCTCAGTCATCACTCGGAGACACCCTCATTTACGGACTTGAAGAACTACACTCGTTTATTGATTCTTCACTCTTTTTGGTTATTTTATATCACATACCGTTTGAGGGGATGTAGTAGCTACATAGTTGATTACTAATCACGTGTACTCGAGACGCAGTACAGTAATTTAGTAAATGCATTATGCTAACAGGATAACAATGGCTGAAGTTCTGGCGGACTGGAAATGACTTGCAATCAAGCTTTAATATTACAGTTTCTTGATAATCAGGCTGCCTTGTTGGGTTCACTTGGGAGCTGGGAGCAATGATGATAGCAAATCCCAAGCGAGTTTGCCCTATATATTCCTGTATACCACCTTGGCATTTAGATGGTAATAATTATTTTTATTATGGGACTTGCATATATTGCAAGGACATTACATGGCATTGGCCGAATGTTTTCAATCCACTGATGGCCGAAGCCTTGCTACGAATCGTGATTCCAAGTACGTGTTTTTGGTATGTCGCACATATCACTAATTCCACTAACCACCGGCAATTTAAATTCACTCCAGTAAGCCGCGAGGTGGAGTGGACGGTGTGCATCCATCTCCTCTGGTTCGTTATCTGGTTGCTGCTGCTGCCTCACCCCATATGTTTGGGTTGTGCCTGCATTCCGCGCACCATTTCAAATTTCTGTCCTGTATTAGTCCTCCGGGGCTTACGAGAGTGGATTCGTTCCAAAGGTATGACACCTTCTCCCTATCTAAATGGGTTCACTAACACTCTCTTTCCTGTCCCAGCAGAAGCGTCTACTACCTCTACCATCACTACCTCCGCTAGCACGGAGAGGGTTGGTCTGTGTAAAGCAGTGGACCCCTATGGGGCGTGTTAATATTGGCTTCACGGTTCGTAACGAACCGTAACGGACATGGTTACCACGGAGAAAGATATATTGCAGATTTTGCCAGCATAATGCTCTACAGATAGAACCACGTATTGTGCAGTATAGTGAATTTCAGAGAACTTTTTATAATCACAAGAAGCTTCGATGCGGCTCTGATCAATTGTGCCCAATTTAAGTTCTGCCGTGCTAAGGTGTGCAGTGTTCGGATCATTTGGAAACACCTTCGTACGTCCGACATTCGATTAAAATAAAAACTCGAGGTTTCTTCCGCGATCGGATTTATGGGTCCGGGGGGTTGACAAACGGATCGCAGACCGTTCCGTTCACTAGTGTTTCGGAACTTTGAAGTGAGTTAGCGGAATTTCGTACATACGAAGTTTCAAGCTGGACAGCCTTGAAAGCCGCATCTACTCACAAAATAACCATCGACGACCCGCTCCGTGAGGTTAGGCGAGAGACGGACGATCGGATTGCAGCCTTCCGTCTCAAATATCCCGAAACTGATGGGATTTGGTGATGTACGAAGCTTGGACAGCCTTGACATCCGGAAGCCGTCCAATCATGAAACGACCTTGCCGACTCGTTCGTAAAGTTAGGCAACACGGGTACGAGCATAACCGGAGGAACACTGGCGGGCTTGATATAGCAATGATATGCGCTAGAGCATCGACTGCTGTCGGCGAGAAGTCGAAAATACGTCATCTGTTATTCGCATCGCAAAACTTGTTATCACATAGATTCCTGCCAGTGGGGACCGCGGCAGCTGCCCAGCGCAGTGACGTAGTCGAAGACCAGAGATCGTTCGACCGGGACCAGAACGTCCACAATAGAGCCATGTAACCTAGAGACCGCGAAGACTCGGTGAGGAGTCGGAGAGATAAAGGAAAATTCACCTTGACGAAGCAAGAAGCGTTGTAATGGAGGATCACATCCTTCGCCGCCGACTCCATGATGCATGGCCGATCAAGACGCATCACCACTAGGACCTCCGTAACATAGTGTACGTCAATGCTCCTTCTCTGATGAACGAAGTGAGTGAGATATAGAGCACGTGGATCAAGAAGATGATTGGTTTAATCATAGTGTCACCGCCTTCAAGTTGTACGCATTCGCTGCGAGCCTGGGCGGATGGTGACGTGAGCGCAACCAAGGATCCATCTAGAAGCGGGGCAACCATGACACCGTGTGCAGAGATGTGTTACTAGTAGCTCTTCGTGGTCTTGTTAATCAGCGATTGAGGGAAACGTGAACAGACAAGTTGTCTTCATAGACGCCATGATGTAAAGGTCGTCACTGATCACATTGATCGGTGTCAGTATTCGTTATGAATTCGAAGGAACAAAAAGTACAACACATAAGCACAGGGGTGGCCGGACAGGGTCACCGTCGGACCGAAACTCGTAGGTGAACTGACGTATTGAATACACAATGAATACCTCAGTACGGGTTTTGACTCCTCCGAAGGGCCCTCTCCTTAGCAAGATGCGACAATTCATGTTGGGATAATCTGACGGCGCCGGGGCGATGAGGGACTGCTTGATTAAGCGATCACTCTGTGTGCCTGGTAGGCCAATAAAGAGTCGAACCGATTCAGGCGTCAGTTCGACCTATCGAGATCTGTTCTGGCTAAAGTATGTCGTAAGCAGCGTCAGTGCGTCACTCTGTCGGCATTCGCCTGTCGTATGTACCTTTTGATGAAAAAGCCAAAGCCATTTTCCGAGGAGCACAGCAATCGGAGACAGTACTGGGACAGTCCGCTATTTTGGTGAGTAGGGATGAGCGCTTCAGTGCCGCCTCTTTCAGGCGAGCATTGCATCGCAAGTACCCCATTCATCAACGGCGCGGGCGATGCCGGGCTTGACCGTCAGATCAAGGAAGTCGTGATACAAAGAGCGCCGAAGAATGATAAGTTCATGCCTGCAGATAAAGTTTGAAGTGGCGGCCATGCATAGCATTGGAATACCAGCAGTTGCAAGGTGCACGGTACTTGCCATTTGGGACGTGATTCGATCGATAAGTAGCAATTATCCTAGAGTCACAGCCCACTTATTTAAGCTGACACTTTCGGTAGATGTAAATTCCCAAGGTTTGCACAAAATTTGCACGTAAGACAAGGAATAGCGGGTGAAATCGATGGGGAAGAGCGAACTTGTAGTCGGATCACGAGCAGGCCGGAACTGCGTGCAAGACAGTGACGGTGAGTGAGAATGCCGACTGTGATTGACGACGATGACGAGGAGATGTCTCGGATAATCGTTCATATAGAGGGGACGGGAAGAAATGGCCGCTGTGAGAGCTGCAGGTAATTGCCAGATTGTCAGAGCTATTTTCTCGACAACAAGATCCATAAATGAAACTCAAACATTTCACCAGCTGGTGTTAGAGAGCTGCTGCATAAATGTTTAGTAGCCTGTCCTAGCCAGTGCCGCAGTGAACCGTGGTAGCATTGCGGGGGGATCGAAAACCCATGAAATTTCCTTTTCCATTGTCATCAAGTAGATCGGTGAAACCTTGGTGAAACCCAAGTCGAATCGGTTCTTGAGATCCAGTTTATTTAATTGTTTGGGTTCGGTTTACAAACAGGGTTGGCTAAGCCTGAGGTGTGCTGCCCTGAAATGGGTCTGCCGCGTGGTCTTTCCGCTTCTGCCAATCAAGTCAAATAATCATCCCTTGAACAACGGCACCAGACGGCTCCCATAAGTATTTGAACACAGACCTCCATGTTCCCCATATATTATTTCTGACTGGTTGTGCTCGTCGCTGCAGGCCGTTGTCGTGTCCCTTGGTTGGTCGATCACTTCATGCCTATCGCTGTCGCAGCACTCTCTACTCGTCTCTACTAGTCGCCCGTTCCTCTTCCCAAGTCTCTATTCGTGGAATATTGGTATGTTCTGCACGCCGTTGCGCCCATGGGACCGTGCTCACACACGGCTCCTTGTCCCCTAGGTTCACTTTCATTCGTGTATATTTAGTATCCTTCCAATAATGGCTAGTAAATCGCCCGCCACCCCTCCGCCTACCCTCCAACGAGGCAAGGCCTGTCTGCGCTGCAGGTATTTTCAGTTTCTCCCCGCCACGCTCCCATCACACCGGGCTGATTGTGCTCAAAATCCCTCTCATTAGGAAACGGAAGATGGTGAGGCCCTTCAGTCTACCTTCGCGTTATGTCGGTGCTCACGTATATTGCAGAGATGCGACGGTGTCAAGCCTGCCTGCCAACAATGTGTTCGTGCAAAGAAGCCAGATACTTGTCAGTACGATGATGGCAAGGGAAAGACGAGGACTCAGCTGTTGAGGGAGCACATCGAGCGTCTGGAACAGCGGATAAGGGAACTGGAGGATCCAGAGTACACTTCGCCATCAGTCACCTTATACGATCCGCATATACACGATCAACACCTCCATTATCGGTCAGAGAGCTCGTCCTCTTCCCTACCGGACTCTCCACCGAGTACGGGATTTTCCGCGCCACATTCACCATTCCCTCCCTCTGGTATGTGTTGCGATTTCATCCATTACATCGTACTCAATCCTCTACCAGCTTCCAGTTCGCCACAGCACTCTTGGATCCAAGGTGTGCCCTCCCCATCCCCGACGCCTTTCAGTGAAGTCTATCATGCCGATCACCAACCAACAGTCGAGTTTGCACAAATGCTGTCCGTTCACGTAATCTGTTTATCTTTCTTCCCTGACTCACCATCGCTGGCAGGGTCGATATCGTTGCACCGCATCGCCATCAATGTCTCCTAGGTCTTCACATGGGTCGATTACGAGAGTCCTTTTCAAGGTCACTCATGGAGCAACACCACCCCTGCCTCACCAACGCCATCTTTCTTTGGGCGTGCTACCTCTCAAGACCCGGATCACTGAGCGAGCACGAGTCGCACTATCTCAATCGCTCGCTTGAAGCTTTAGGAGATGCCCTTCAGTATAGCAACCGAGTCCTCGACGTCATCCAGGCGTCCTGTCTTCTGTCCGTTTATTTCTTGTCAAACGGCCGGTCGCTAGAGGGCAGCTACCATGCAACCGCCGCGGCATCATTGGCCATCCAGTGCGGGCTCCATGGAGTGATGACGAATCGGCTGCCGATCTTCGAGACTACTGGGGTAATGTCGCCCTTCAAGCTCGAGCCACCGAAGGATGTCATCGAGCAGGGCGAGAGAATATTGACGTTCTGGCAAGTCTTTACTCTCGATCGATGTTGGTCAGCGGTCCTACAGAAGCCTACAACCATACCAGACGGTTCGGAAGGATATTCGTCTATTATCATGCCGTGGCCCCAGGATATGGAAGAATACGAATCGGTAACTAATCTTCGATGAACTGATGTCGTTGACTGATGACAATGTCTTATTAGGGCCAGATTGACGACTTCCATTCCTTCTCGACCGCTCGGAGCTTCTTTGACGGACCAACATCGAACCTTGCAAGTGGCTTCTCGCCGCTCGCTCTCAGGGTCAAGGCCTCCACTCTCTTCCAGGACGCTCATCACCTATCATCAATATGGGATCAGCGTAGGAGGGTAGATCCTACCGGCTACCTGCACTCCTCGCATGACTATGCTGCGCTAGCGCTCTCAAACGCATTCATGGATGATTTTCAAACATTAGAACACACGGTCACGCTTTTTCTCTCGACGCTTATTCCCGTCCATCAGTTGGACGCCTCCATGCCTAACGATAAGCATGCTTATGTCGCGATACACACCCTTGCACATACTGCGATTATCCATCTGTATTTTCTTTTCGGCCACGAAGACCCTGTTGCGCACGAAAAATGTCTTCGAGCTGCGCGGTGTTGCGTGTCCATCGTCAAACATATTGCCGACTCGGATTACGAGTTCCTCGATCCCATTGTTGGTGTAAGTTACGCTATTCTCGCCCATGAGCTCATGGTTGACTGATACTACCTAGCCGTGCTGGACGTCCGCTGTAGACACCTTGATCCGAGAGCTTAATATCATCGAGACATCGTGGCCGCTGGTCAGCAGCGTCGATGTCCGAAATGACATCGGCACGCTGCTCTATGCCATGACCAGCCTTGGCTCACGATTCCCATTGCTTGGATACTCCGTGGCCAAGATACAGAAGCGACTCTCTGGACTATAATTCACCCGGCAACATGTGACGTGTGCCGCTGGATCGCAACGTCCTACGCAAAAGGAAGGATTCACCGACCGAACATACCGCGGACTTTCGTTTACGTGGACTCATTTGGACATTTTGGTTTCGTTCCCGGGACACTGGCATGTTTTGCCCTCGCTCGCCTTTGGACAATGTTTCAGTGATACAATGCGTTCGCTCTTTCTGTATATGTACTCACACGTTCCTTACGACATTTCACGTATTCCCTGGACTTCTCTTGGACTTCTCTCGGACTTCTCCCATGGACTTGTTGGCCTCTTTAATTCCGTACTCGGACACGCTGACCACGGACGCTGCCGGACTCTAGACGATTATGGACTCCTATTGTGGAACTGGACAGTCCTCTTTGTGTTTCGCACTACCTCCCTCGTAATTGCTACGCTACCCTCTATATTTTTACATATTGTGCCATATCCCGCTTTTTACTGCTGTGTCTTTACTGCTACGCTCGGTCTCGGACGCGCCCTCACTGATCTTTCAAGGTCTGACTCCCTTCGAACGCCCTTCGCCTCGGCGCGCTTGCGCTTTCGATTTTCCTTCGATGCTCAAGACTGTTTGTTCGTTTGTTCGCTCGTGTTCGTTCGTCTCGTTTCAAAGTACATTAATGGACTCTACGTGGTTTCGATGATTTGTTTCTGCTGTTGTACTGATACATGTCGAATAATTAAGAAGAGAATGAATTTATAACGGACTTGGTTTTTCTGTTTAGTCTATTTGACTTGGCTGTCTTGTTGGTCGGTCTGTATTGTGCATGACGGGCGGGGGTGGAGAAAGTGGAGAGGATTGGATCGACTCAGTCATTCACTGGTTGTCAGTTAGGAGTCCCAATTGAGTGTTTGACGTTTTGGGAAAAGCGGGTTGTGTTCACTGCCATGGAATGCATGTTCAAGTTCGACTAACCATTTTCATACCTTGTCTTTGATTCACCTGCTTGTTTACCGCGTATCAGGCTCAGAGACTACGTGGATTTGCAACCTGAACAGACTGGACTACAGTCGCCATGTCGTTCAACGTGGGCGGCTCCAGCCATCACGGAGACTCGTCATTGGCATCTTCTTTCTACAGCGACACCCTTCCTGAAGTTTCATCTCCAATCTCCGGTTCTCCGGATCGTACTGCAGAGTTTGGAGAGCCAAGCACACCTCGCGTTCGTCCAACGTTGTCACTGGGTAGCATTCCTGTGCAATCTCGCGAGCGCAGCTCCTCCCACAACGTGGGCAGGCGACCTGCAACTACAAATAACCCACCTCGCTCACCTGTCTCTGCGCGATCTTTGTCCAATACTCTTCCGGCACGCCAATGGTCTGTCTTTGGGCAGCTGATGGAGAACGAGGGTCAACTTCGGAGTCCCGAACACTCTCCATATGTCCCAAGGCACAGAACTTCGGGCCATCCATCGACTCCCTCCCGGGTATCCTCTTTTACATTCTCGCCAATCGAGAGCAGTCCGGGTGATGTTTTCGGCCGCGTGCCGTCTCCCATACTGGTACACGCACAGCCTAGAAACGGCCCGGGTGCTTGCGAACACCCCAGCCCCACGGATGACCAAGAGCCTGAGGAGGAGTGTGACGAAACAGCCACTCCGACAAGTGCCTCCTCCACGACGGACACAAAGCGCTGGATTCCGTCACGAATACCTACCATACCTGTCTTGTGGAAGAATATGCTCAAATGCTCTGTAGCTTATTTCCTCGCGTCTATGTTCACGTTCCAACCGTACTTGTCTCAATTCTTTGGTGACCTCGTGCCCTATGGATCGGATGGTAACGGTCCATCGCCCTCTGCGCATATGATTGCAACAGTGTAAATTTCCTTGTCCCTGTTCCCTGCTCCAGCACTGACCAAAATCCTAGTGCTGTATATTACAACCCTGCAAAGACCATCGGAGGGATGTTCGAAGCCGATTCGTTCTGCACAATAGCATGGCTGTACTCTGCCGTCGTGTGCCTCACTGGCATGTCTTTATTCTGGTGGCTCGACGTTAAGCCGGGCTGGGTCATGTTGGCCGACTTTGTACCCATTGTTTGGGTAGGGTTGTCAGTATGGGGACTGTCGTGGATGAAGCTATGGTTCTCAAAGCCGACGTTCAACTCGGGTATGTCTTGCGGGACTCATCGCAGTAGGAGCTACTAACGGAATATATATATAACAGCGTGTAACATGGCGGCAACTGTTCTGTTCATCGTGTAAGTGCTATTCAAGGCTTATGAGTTTTTGGCCGAGCGTCCTCCCAGAATCGTGTTAGAGGGCACTTGGGAAACTCTGCTGCTGGTGTCGTCCACCGTGCTCGTGGGAACTGTCATATCGAACTTGGTCTGCTTCTTGATGTGGCCGCAGAGCGCGACATACAATCTGCAAGTCAACATGACGAAGACACTGGACTCCTTTGCGACGCTCTTCGGGATGGTCACTAACACCTTCCTACTCGAGGAACCGATACGGAAGCCAAGCAACGAGAAGATGCAGAAAGCGGTGGAGAGTCATCAGTCTTCATTCACGAGTCTGAAGAAAAGCCTCGCAGAGGCACGCTCGGAGTGGTTTGGGATCTTGGATGAGAGGGACAGTGTTCTGTCGAGGCAGGCCTATGGGGATGCGGTAGACAGTTTGACACGTCTCGCTCAACATCTCAGCGGTTTGAGGAGCGGAACGAAACTGCAGTACGAGCTCACGAAGGCTCAGAGCGAAGGGAAACTCGTTCTCCAGCGGTCTCACGATAACGCAGAGGATGGGCACGCCCCCTCAGGAATGAAGGGCAGAACCCACTACGCCGTTGCATCCCACACGGATGATCTCGAAGAGGTACTACTACGGGCGGCTGCAGATATGTTTGGCGATCTTGTGGACGACATTGGTCCACCTCTGAAGGCGCTTTCGGTGCGTGTTCCCACACGACGATTGTCTGACCTGTTAACTGAGAAGTGGGGCGTCCGATCAGAATACCTGTACATCTTGCTTGAAGAAGTTGCGAGAAGCCTTCGTGAATAGCCGAGATACCCAACAATGCCAGATGACGCAGGCTCAAGATTTCCATAAAATTATCGATGGCATTGATCGTGCACTGTTTACTTTCGAAAGCACGTCAAATCACGCGGTCCTACGGCTCTATAGACGAAGCAACTTCTCTTCTGAACCCTCGCGGGGTCGACGAATTCATCGTTGGAAGATAACCCACTAATGGCAGACACCGAACAAGAACATATATTCTTGATTTATTTGTTAGCTTGTTCGGCCATTAACACCCGTGGTTTACGCTAACATTCCTGTGCAGCTTCATGTTTACCCTCCAGGAGTTTGCTGGGGAGTTAGTGTCCCTCACTGATGCTATGCGAAGAATATACGCAGTGGAGTTAGCCAGGTTGTCCAGACAAAGTTGGCTTCGGCGTTATTTGATCAACGGGCCGAAGTCGCTCCTGTCCTGCATCAAGGCCTTTCGACACAGATCACCATCAGAAAAGGCTAAGCGGCCCGGCTTGCGGCGTATATGTAAGCACAGGATCAATCCATCCTAGCGCCACCATTTCGAATTGACCCCTGGACTAGCAACTTACTTCAATTCAGACCGCCATCCAAAAGTATTTTTCCCCAAAGTACAGCCTCATGCGCCAAACACGATGCAGACTCCCGACCGCTTACACCTCACGCTCATTGAGCGCGTGCTGCGATCTCTGTGGGACTTTGGCGATCGTCTGAAGGATCGCAATATCAAATATGCGTTCAAGGTTGGGATGTCTGCTGCAATGCTATCCGCGCCTGCGTTCTTCGACGCCACCCGTCCGGTTTTTACGGAATACAGGGGAGAATGGGCGCTCATGTCAGTAAGTTGATCAGCGGGCCTCAGCGGTCCAACAAGCTCATCAGATTTCATCTAAGTTCTTTGCCGTGATGTCCCCTACGATTGGAGGGGTAAGTTCCTTTCCATTGAACTTAATATGTTGTTGGTATATCGGGCTGATTATGACGCATGAAGACTAACTTACTTGGTCTCTACCGTGTGCTCGGTACTCTGTGCGGTGATGTTTCTCCATGTGATCGGGCTTTATTGCTAACAATACTGTAGGTTTGGCGCCTTCATTGCTGCCGTAATCTATTCATTGTTTCCTGATAACGGGGTCGTGTTGTCGGTTTTCGGGTTCTTCTTCTCATTACCGTGTTTCTACTACATCGTCGCAAAGCCGGAGTATGCCACCACAGGACGCTTCGTGCTCCTGACATATAACCTGACGTGCCTATATGGGTATATGGTTCCCTTTTTGGAGTTTGGTTTTTCTTTGCTGATGCTCCTGTTCCTACAGATTCAATACACGGGATGACAATATCTCCGTTGTTTCCATTGCATACCACCGGTCGGCTTCCGTCACAGTTGGAGTGATTTGGGCCCTCCTTGTATCTCGCTTTTGGTGGCCGTCGGAAGCTAGACGAGAATTGACCAAAGGTCTCGGGGAGTAAGTGAGCGGCGTGCATTGCATTTGATCCACGCTACTGACCCCGCGGTCGGTAAAAAGGTTCTGCCTCAATATTGGCTGGCTATACACGCGTCTAGTGGCCTCGAATTCTGGCATGGTCGATAGTTACGATTACACGGAACATGAACATGAACGGGGACAGAATGGATCACGCGTCCCTCACGAGGGCACCCCATTACTATCTAAGTCTGCCAGCGCCCAGCTCAGTAGCTCCATACAGGAGTTCATGGCTATGTAAGCATTGATCTGCCATTACACAGGATGCAACTGACGTGACTTGCTGATGGCCATCGTTGTTAATTATTGTTTTTTTGTTTGTTTTCCCAACAGGGAGCTCCACCTCCAGATCAAACTGATCGAGCTGCAGGGTTTACTGGCTCAGACCCAGCACGAACCACGGCTAAAGGGGCCTTTTCCCGTTTTGCTATATCGCTCGATATTGACAAGTCTGCAAACTATACTGGATAAGCTCCATAGTATGCGGTGCGTTACTACGCGAGAAGAATGGTGTGTTTCTATGGTTTGCGCCCGTATGCTCCATTCTATATGCTCTATTTTTACAGGTTCACGGTAAGTTTGATCGCGGACCACCTTTTGGGGGTCGCCTCTCATTGTCTTTCTAGACTGTGAGAAGGGACTTCATTCTCCCGGTTAACAAGGAGCGGCGCGAGATGGTCGGCAACATCATTCTTTATTTCTCGACGCTGGCATCTGCATTCCGTCTCAAAGCTCCCTTGCCTCCATACCTGCCACCCGCTGAGAAGGCCCGAGAACGCTTGGTAAGATGCATGAAAATTACCTGGTACGGACGTCCCAGGTTGACATGTGAACCCGTAGGTCGATGCGATTAGGAAATTAGACGTAGTCAAGCATCGTGACGTCAAACTGTCGAGGCAACTGCTGTTCTTCGCGTACGCGCTTACGATGAAGGGTGTCACGGGCGAGCTGGATTACCTTGGACACACCCTACAGGACGCGTTCGGGGTCATCGGGAGTCTGCAGAGGACTTCGAGGCGTTGTTCGTGGATGAGGAGGGAAGGGATAATGGAGCGGCCCGCTGGGTATGAGCCATAACGGACGTTGTTTTCAGCTTCTGTGCATAGCAATGACATGGTGACGGAACATATATGTTGACTCGTTGGAATTCACTAGCTGTGAGGCCTTGCGGACTCAGCATGTCCGCGAGATAATACGCATGGCTGAGGGAAAGCCTCGAGGCTCACTCGTGGCGTGGTATATCACGGTGCTGTGTAGCGTCTTCCATGTTCTTTGGCTCCCTAATGGAAGGTGTCAAGTGTAAGGTATGTCACAACTATCAGTCAACCCTCGAGCTACTACTCGATAGCTGCTTTGCATAGCTCAACTACCCATGCTGCTCGTCCCTCGAACCTTCTGTACACTCGTCAGCACCAACCAAGCGAAGTAAACTACACGGCATAAAGGATCCTCGCCGAAGCAACGAGGCTTTCCGTTCATCCGGATGGATCTAGGAGTGTGATTCCCAAATGCCGAGCTCGAAGGTGAACTTCAGAAACTCTCTTAGCACCCTATCTTCGATCAGGCCTCGAGGGTTGTACGCCCGCTCGCAACGAGGACTGAATCGGGGAGGCAGACAAACGAATGGGTCGTTCCGATGTCCTAATACGTATACAGCCGAGGTTGCGCCGGCGACCAGGCGACCTTCGGTGGTGGTGAAGGATGTGCTCAAGCCATTCAGCCTGCCTGTGATTATCCAGAACAGATCACGTGCGTGTGTAGAGACATGAAGCCTGGGCTTCATCCGCATTCCCTACGCCTGGTGTTGCCCACTGGCACTCCCTGTGCTTGGTATTATTTCATTCGTGATCAGACCACATGACTCTCCGTTTCCATCCTACTTACAGGTTCGTATAGAACTGAAAGCGCGGATCAGGCCCTCGATGGGGATAACGCTTCCAGCCATAGGCTTTCCTTTACTGCGAAAGTGATAGGGTTCAAGTTGCGCCGGGGCTGATGCGTTAGGGCCTGGGGTCTTCTGGAGCGGAGTTGGAGCGATGGTAGAGGTGAGGCGTTTATATAGCCTTACGTCGTCGCGGGGCTGCACTGCAGTCACCGCTCCCAGTTCGTTGTCCCTTCTTGCAATCGCGTTTTTCGTTTGTTCCCTCCCAGCCTCGTCCCTCCCCGCACCTTTACGAGCGAACGTTTCTCCAACAATGTCTGCACCAAACGCTGCACCCAGTAGCCCGCCTGTCGAGGCGTCGGAATTGCCAGCGACAGCGACAACAGCGCAAGAAGCCGGTGGGGAAGAGGTCACTGTCGAGATCACAGGTATTTAATTTCGTGCAGGTAGGTCACCCCTTGATTGACGCATCTTGACAGACATCAAAGCTAGTGGTCTGCCCGCTAAAGTCGGCCTGCTGAGCGGACTTTTCTACGTCGTGGTCAAAGGTGGAAGACTCCCGCAGAGGACCAAGACTGCAAAGTATATCAAAGGAGACGATTTCGTGGCTAGTTGGGACGAGAGCTTGAAGCTGTGGGTTCTGATTTCTGAACCTCGGTTGTTTCGAAGGTTGGAAGCGGTACTGACGACGGGTTTGATGTGCGGTTAACAGGTCGGGGTTGGGTTCGTCCAAGGTAGAAATCGAGGTCTACGCTCGCAAGTTTTTCTTCAGCTATAAAGTCATCAAGAAGACGGAAAGCAAAGAGAGTCTCGCTGACCTACTCGAGCATCCCGAGACACGTGCGTTTTTTTTACCTGCGCATTTTTTGATGTAAACCCGTCTATTCACGACAAATCAATGCATAACAGCCGTCGAACTTGAGCTTCTGGAGGAGGGACAAGCGGCTGGGAAGCTGGTGTTTAGGATTAGCAAGACCAGCACTGGAGCACAACCTGCCAGTGAAAGCACACCGGCACCTGTACCAGCGGGCTCTCCCCAACCTTCGGCCTCGAACCCGGGAAGCACGGGGACAGGGACCGGGGGTAAACATCCTGGTAAATGATTAGTACGATGAGCGTGGCGAAGAACATTACAGCAGGGCCCTGTGGCATTGATGGTCACACCAACACGATCTTTGGCATGGATACGTCCTATGTCTTGCACGATGTCGACCAAGTGCCAGACCAACAGGGCCGACTATAAATCAGGTTTGGATCCGCTCTCTTTTTGACCAGTGATGAAACACCGACTTTTACGCTAACCTCATGAAATGTGACACCGTATATACTACTAGTATTTTTCTTCTGCGGGCATCTCTTGTTCAGTATATCCACGGTCTTCTCTGTCGCCTGGCGGTAACATATGTTAGGCATATAGGGTGATCGTCCTTGCTAGGAAACCTAATCAACGCTCGACGACCTACTCCTTAGCTAGTCACGAAACACTCCTGAATGACAATGAGTCCAGTGAGCTATTTAAGGTGGGGTTCACCTTAGGCTCAGCCTCATCCGTGCTCACAACCTGGAGGACATGAATAAAATTATTCGTGGAATTCGACGAAATTGTCGTTGGCACAAATTATTTAATTCCAGTAGCACATAAGTACCTTCGCCAACGGCTTTGATTCGTCTTCCATCCACCACCACCAAAATGTCGAACTCACTTTCGCAAAACATTGCAGTCGCTCCGCGAGACTCCACTGCACCAGCAGTGGCAGAGATTCCATCCCCCCCCTTCCGCTGGCACCACTGCCTTCTACCAGCAACTGAGCCACATCATGATGACCCTTGGATTTTGTTGTGGCGTAGTGGACGCCATCTTTTCACAATGCATGCCAGCACAAAAGTCTGGATCTCCGAATAACCTCTTGCCGATCGCACGCTGCATGGTCACAGCCCTACCTTGTTCTTGTATAGCTCTGTTAGGAGCTGTTCGCGCACCTCGACTGGTTAAGAGCTCTGTCGGGTATATAGGCGGTGCCGTAATCTTTGCCTGCGGTGGTGCGATGGCGTTTGAGGCCATGTTACGAATCACGACACCAAGTATGTATGGTACTACTAGTGCATCTTTGCTAACCAAGTCACATTATCAGTGGATCCCTGCATGTGC
This sequence comes from Melanogaster broomeanus, assembly GCA_014904935.1. Taxonomy (NCBI): domain Eukaryota; kingdom Fungi; phylum Basidiomycota; class Agaricomycetes; order Boletales; family Melanogastraceae; genus Melanogaster; species Melanogaster broomeanus. The sequence continues at coordinate 147,131 of MU123735.1, read as the reverse complement.
AAACATTTCACCCGGTTTACTACGTGTTACGTGCTGCTACTCTGTATATATGCTTGTGTTGCGCCCCGGTCTGCCGAAGTCGATGCAAATGTCTACGGCCCCCCACGAGACTTGGCTCGTTTACTTAGTATGTCAACTTACCCCTGGCTATATGCGTCCAATAACGCATTTTCCTGTCCTCAGGAATAATTTCCCCGACAGGGACTCCGGCTGGCACGTCCAACAACTCGGGCCCCAACGCCCGTAAGACAGCCTGAGGTGTGTTAACGTGGGCTCCACATTTCCGAGTCGTAAGTCCTATCATCCTGTCAGCAATCGCAGTTGATATCCACTGTTTAATTTTGCGTCAGGTTGACTTCCAATGCACATTGCATTAGATGATGTTTTCTCTTTTCTGGACTGCTGGCATGCGCAAACTGTACTTGTGTTGGTGGGGGTTGGTCAACGTCACTGAACGGACTGTAACGGACACGGTTACCACGAAGAATTGTATGCAATGTTAGATTTCGTTAGCCTAATACTCAGCAGATAGAACCACGTATCATTGTACAGTATAATGAACTCGTCAGTACCTCTTCACAACAGAAGAAGTTCGATTATTAGATTGACTCTGACCGTTAACTCGAGCCCAGAGCTCCGCCGCGCTAGGTGGGACAATACTTGAACCGGATCGGGGGGAGATGTCGGGTAAACACGTTTCACATGTGAGTAGAAGCCCGATCAAGTTCTTCAGAAGCGGGGCATGAGGTGGTGACGCACACAGTGCAGTCGTTCGGTTCCCGATATTTCGGAACTTTTGAAGTGACTGACGGAATGATTCGGTGCATACGAAGTTGGCCAGCCCCAAAAATGCTCCACTCACTAAATGAACTCATGGACTTAAGTAGTACTCGCTTCTTGGGGTGGAGCACAACGGAAGTTACTACTAGATATGCGCTAGCGTTGGGAACGATCGTAGGGCGCCGGTATCAATACTAGTAGTAGTATCGACGGTTACCCACTAGCCAAGTGTAGCGCGAGAGTAAACAGTAGAACCGACCAAGCTAACGAAGACTCAGCACTCAGCAAGCGTCGGAATGATGTGGCAAAATCACCTTATGTAAGGACCGCAGAGAGCCACATCCACACCGTTGACTGCTTAGCCGCCGATCGAGCGCGATGATCACTGGCACCGGTACTAGTACTGCTGAGACTGACCTATGTACTGTTCGGTACCATATATCTCGCACCACCGCAGGCCTTCGTCGGTGCCTCGCACTGAAGGAAGCCACTGGCAGTTGATCGCAAACTTAAAGGGGGTCCGAGACTATTCGATGTCCAGATAACTGAATGTAGGGCATGGAGGTTACGTCTGCAAATAATGCGTAGTGCCAGCGATAACGGTGTATGTGCGGCACCCAAATCAAACGTGAGAATGGACAAACATTACACGTGCCATTTGATCAATATGAGGAGGTGAGAAATGGAGTAAGTAAACCGAAGGAACGAGGACCATGATAGCGCAGTACGTCCGAGTGTCTAAGCGCAGGATTCTGGAATAAGTTGTTGATGCTGGTAGTCAAGGAATCACCGGGTTCGTTATGCTATCACTGTGGCCCCCCTCCCTCTTAGGCAGAGGAGATGGAGCGTCGCCAAGCTTGTTGAACATGATTTCGATTGTGCGGAACTCGAAAAACAGCGTCCATGCCTACAATGTCGTTTGCTTCATTCGATGGCCGATCAACCAAGCCAAATTCTAGAGTGGCAGCCACTGACCTTCTCACGCGCAATTGACACAAGGCAAAACGCAATCGATGCAATATCCGTCTAATGTTCGGGCCATCCAAGTATGTAAATTTACACATGCCCGAGAAGAACAAGAAAGAAAGACTAAGTCCAAGTCCAAGTTTAAGGTAATTAATGCGTAGGGCGTGGTGTCAGCAATACGGTGAGTTTGTATGGTGCGGCAGCGCCAACGAAGACGCAAGGTATGCGTGACGTTTAAATGAGAAACGAGAGAAAGGGAGTAAGTAATAAAAACAAGAAACGGGGATTACGATTACGCCATGCGTGCAAGTGTGTATTCTGGAACGAGTCAGTGCGTAGGCAGCAGAACGGATGCGATGCGAGACAAGAAAAATGAACATAATTAGGCTCATAATCGTTGGGATCGTTCTGCTGTCACCGTGCGTATACAGTCTGGCCACCGTACGCGGCGTGCGGTGCATACCCCGTGTGCGTCTCGGCCGCTGGTGGGCGGTAGGGGGACACCGGCGATTGTGGTTGTGGGGAGACATCGTGGTATCCTGTCTTCTCTGTGCTGACGGTAGCAGCAGCAGCAGTGGCAGCTGTGGGGTCGCCGATGCCAGCGCGAGTGCCCCAGCCAGTCTCATGAAGCGTCAAAGCCGCGTAAATTTTCATGATCGAGAAGTAGTAGCCGAAGAGGATAAATGCGGGGACGTAAATAATGTGCTCAGGTCGGTTCCAGAGATGAGGGAGAAGCTTTGCCGTGCGCGTAGCCATCAGCCAGACTGCGTAGGAAGCAATGATGTTCCTGCACGGAGGTGAAGATGGCTCTCCCATTGAGGAATTGAATACTCACCACCATGGCAAGTGATAGCCACCGTCGCCGACAGGGATCGTAGACTTCCAAATAAGGACACTGACAAGACAAGGGCCGGCGAGCAGTGTAAAAGGATTGAACAACTTGTCAACCTGAGCGCCAAAAATAGAGATATCACGGCATCAAGCAAAGTTAAAAGGAATGCTGACGTAGTTACAGAATAATTATGACGTACCATTGTATATGCCACATATGGATGCGTCGTCCAGATGTGTCTCTCCATGAACAACGACCGCAAATCCGACCGCCATGTATTTCGCGTCCACCGTAGCACTTGCTTCAGGAACCTCCCAGTTCGGCTTCATCGTACTCAACAACTCCGCCTCCTTGCAGCACTGCACATACGTGTTCCAGCCGTGACTCACCATCCATCGCGTGAGGAACTTGTCGTCGCCAGAATTCAGTTGATACTTGCCCAGCCAGTAGTCGTGCGTGAACCCATGCAAGAACTCGGGGTCCTTGAGAATGATGGTCCGGTATGCGGCAGTACGACCCGACAAACAGGGTATGCCGCCATCGATATGAGTCGATGCCGAAATCTCAATATTCCGAATTGTCAACCGAAACGCTGCCAAGACCTCCCAGACCGTCATCCGTTCACCAACGGGCTGAACGCGTTGGGATGTTCCCACCCCACCGACCTTCTGGTCCTCGAAGCATGCAAGCATATAGGGCAGCATTGTCGGTGGCCAGATGGCGTCGTCGTCTGCGAAGACAATGATATCTGTTGTCGTGTTTCTGATGCCGTGAGCCATCTGTAAACGCTTATTGGCGAATGGGACGGTGAGAACACGGATGCGTTCTGGGTCGACCTGGTTAGCGAGTTCCTGGAGAGGGCCCTTCATTTTTTCCTCGGTGATGATGATGATTTCTTTGGGTTTTCCAACGAGCCAGCTATGTGCTGCCTCTTTGAACTCTTCGCCAGCGTCGATAGTTGGGACGATGATGGTTACATCCTCAGATGCGATGTAGGTCGGGTTTTCCGGGAGGGGGACAGGTCGGTACGTGAGAAAGGCAGATATCCGTATCAAGTACCACAAATATCGGTAAAACCTGGGAAGATGGCGGGTAAGTTCTTGTCAATCGAGGTGGGGGAGTGAAAGAAAAACACCGACCCGATAACTCCAAACGGCACGACTACGCGCAGGACAGTGTTAGCAAGTACAAACACATGTAGACCACACCTGAGCAAGACTCACAGATAGGGAAATCATCGGACGTGAGGTAGAGCATGGTGGTACTCTATGGCGTCCTGAACGCCTTCCAGTGCAGTGTTCAAAACGAGTGTTTGGTCGACGCTTGGCGACGAGGGAGGGGAGGGGGGGAGGAAGACGCTCACAGCAAACAAACGCTGCAAAGGTCAGAAAGAAAAGGAAATGAAAGTAAGGACAACACGGCAACAGGAAGCCTTACCATCCGCACAGCGGGGTTTGAATATGTATGGAATCGTCAGTTCGGAGAGATTGAGTTTACGTTATCAGACGATGAACGCACGCGGGCAACCGAGGAATTGCATATTTCATGATCGGAGTCGCTGGTTCTGCCGTAGCAAGTTGGTTAACACTTTCCAAAGCTTCAAGCTTCAAGCTCCAAGTTCCTCTGAAATGCTCACCCAATATTCTGAATATTCTGAAGAGACTGGTAGCACAACTGTCACAATTTTGACGTTGTTCAGGCACATGTACCTTGCGGGAGCGAACAACCTGATAAGAATAATTATTGGAAACAACGCTAGGATTAGTATTGCTGCCGTAAACCCACAATGTAATCGGCAAAGGCCCGAAATGACCGCAATTGCCGGCGAGGACCGCATCGGAAGAATCCCTTTGAACGCTTACAATGTTTCAACAAATAATTTATAATATGGCTGGTACGGTCCAGGAATACATTTCCATGAGCATGATGTGTGTTGGGTAAGTATAAAAGATCGTAGGTCGCGGGCCAAAAAGCGGAAGTAGCGACCTAACTATTAAACGGTAGAAGTGTCTAATCAAATCCTTCGACGGAAACGTTCCAGGTCCACCGTCCTTCTAGGTAACCTTTGGCTGTATCCTCCAGCATGATCTCATTCCGCTTTGAGACATACACCTGATCATGAAACGGACCAATAAATCTTCAGCTGCACATGATGATAGATCCTATAAATAACGAGCTCGTACCGTCTTATCAGTCACCTTCTGACGCAGGGTGGAAATCGCCTCTGTGTCAATAGGAGATTCCAACAGCTCTGACAGATCCTCAACCGCCCTCTCCAGGTCCCTGTCACGAGTACATCACGCTATCAGCCCATTATCAAGTCAACCCGTGCACCGCGGAACGTACCTTTGGTTATCCTCAAACAACTCCTTCTCGTTGCCCTTCTCTAGGTAGTACGCCATCGCATAGGTCCACTTGAGCGTCATTCGACACTTCTCCACCTCGTCAACAGCTTTCTTCATGAACTGCACTTCGATCCACGTCAAGTCCGACGTAATCTGCATCTCTTCCATCTTCTTCTCCGTCTTACTGTAAAGCTCCACAGAGAGCTTCGCAGATTGTTCGTGGTTTGCCCATCGGTTATAGTACTGGTGAATATAGCGTCAGACTGAGGTGAGCAGATAGAAAAACAGGACCCTGCATACGTGGAGATAGCGCTCTAGTGATGCCCTGCTCCTCGATTGAGCGTCTCGAGCGTCTATACCAGCCTTCTCATCAAATCGGTTACAAGAATACCAGGCCGTCCCGTGTTCCGACCATGGTCCTGCATGGATACCGTCCGATGTTAGCGCAAGGGTCAGGGCGACTGGCGGGTCAAACATTACCCATGCACACCCAGCAAAACTCGTGCTTGCACTTCTTGCAAGTCATGTGGCTGTTAAGGGGCATCAGTAAAGCCGTAACGTACTACAGGCACGTCGGGACACGCACTTGCAACCGCCGTTCTTTTCGATCGTGCTCTGGCATTTCGCACACTCCTTCGTGTTACTCTTGATCCAGTTCGCAGTCTCGCTGTCGTCTCGACACTTCTTCAGCCACCTCTTTGCCACACCGCAAACCACTGGTCGATGATCACTATCGATGGGACATCCAAAGCAGAATTTGTGAGGGGGACTGGCGTTAGCGCCACACAACACTGTGGGAACGATTGTCGTCAACGAGCTCTTGGACGCCGCAGCGGGACATGAGACGGTAAATGTACACGATGGGTAAGGGCAATACTTCAAGTTAGGGTTAGAGGAGACAAAATGTCGCGCGAGGAGCTCGTTGAAGCGTTCCCAAGTAGGGGTGTCTTCTCCGAGAGCGGAGCGCACGAACGGGTCAGGAGCAATGAGGGCGCAACTTTCAGCCATGCACCGGATAGCGTGCTCGCCCTCCTCCCGGATCTTGGACGTGATATAGGCGCTCCAGCACCCGGCACAGTACGCGTGGTCGCATGCGAGCGCCGAGAACGCCGTCTGTGAGTCATCATAGCAGATAGGGCACACGAATGGCTCTGGTTTCGGAGTTGGGGCTGCATGTCGTAGTGACGGGTCAGTACGGAAAGGGTGTTGAATGACGTTAGGGGATATACCTGGTGTTAGCCGTGTTGGCCGGCGCAGTCCGCCTGAGCGGGCGCTTGAGGAGAAGCTTTGCGAACGCTCAGGTCCTGCAGCTGAGGGAGAGAAGGATGTCCTCGATGGAGGGGATATGCCCGCTGCGACAGATACAGCTAGGGCATTATCCATGTATTTCTCGATGAGGCGCTCCTTGTTCCAGTTCATGTGTCGTAAGAGCAGCGACGCCGTGCTCCCCTGCGAAAGAGAGACAATAAGGACACCAGAAATCATATGCACAATTTCAAAGAATTAGAAAGCACGCACCTCGACACCAAAGATCCCACTTATGTGCTCGACGTCGCTCGCCATGAGTTTCTCCACGGCCGACTGGGGGAGTGCCTCATACTCCACCTCATAGGCCTTGCGGACGGCTCGTTGTGGGATTCTGAAGTCGTCCATGTCCATGTCATCATCTGAAGCTGAGTCTGTCAGAGTCGAGTCAGCAAGTGGCTACCTAGGGTGGCACGACCAGAGAGGCAAGAGGAAGCATATGGCTGCTTACCATCCTCCTCAGGGCTCATCATGTCTTCGTCCTCATCATCGTAGTAATCATCCTCGTCAGAGTACTCGTAATCTGAAGACATGTTCGGTGCTGTTTCAGTACTTTGTCGTCGTCTTGACCAGTGGGTCAGGGTGTTTCTCTCGTGGTCTGGCAAGGGCACTGTCGCGGAATCGATTAGGCTTGCTTACGCGAGCAAGCTGTGCCTACCCATTATAGCCGTGGAAAAACAAGCGCCACCGTGGGAACATATAAATTCTCAATTTTTAGCAGTGCACGTGACGAGTTTTCAGTGACTCCTCGGTGACTCGAATAGGAAGGCATATCGATCTACAAAAAGGCGGATGCTCACCATCTGGAGATATAGCATCAGACAAGCCCGTGCAGTACCCCCGGCAATCTCAGAAAAACATATACTACGTCGTATACCACGATTTACCACTAGAACGATGGCTTCGGAGGCTGCAGAAACACACAAGGACCCTGTTACCGGAGAGCTGATATCCAAGTCGTTCGTATCGCGTTTCTTCTCGCGATCCAGTGACATTGCTGATGCTGAAAACTCTCGATCTGCAACAGGGAACTCAAGCGCCGCCAGAAGCAGCGCGAAAAGGAGGCGAGGAAGGCTGAAAAAGCCGCCGCCGCCCCTCAGGACGCAAAGCCTGCAGCCCCAAGCGAGGACGACCTGAACCCCAACGTGAGTCGATTCTGCTGTGGCTTGGAATGGGCCCCTCTAACTGGCGTGTCGCGGTCAGCAATATTTTGAGCTGCGTTCCAGGGCCATATTGAAACTCAAGGAGACCAATGCTCCCAATCCGTACCCTCACAAGTTCGAGGTCACCAAGTCGATCGTTGACTTCATTCGGGAGTACGGGAAAGAGGGCCTGATAGCCCCTGGACAAAAGCTCGAAGGCGTCACCGTCAGTCTGGCAGGACGCATACACAACATCCGTGTCAGCGGCAGCAAGCTCAAGTTCTACGACCTGCACGGCGAAGGCACACACCTGCAGATCCTTGCTAACGTTCGGTGAGTTCACCCCTGCTTTGAACCCCACTTATCTAGTTTGCCAATCAAGTTCATTGCAGCGATGCAGCCGATGAAACGACCTTCACCGCAACCCAGCAAATCTTCCGCAGGGGTGATATCGTTGGTGTCGTCGGCACCCCTTCCCGCTCGCAGAAGGGCGAGTTGTCAATCTCGCCATCCGACATGGTCCTCCTCGCGCCCAACCTCCACCAGCTGCCCTCTGGACACTTCGGTCTTAAGGATCAAGAAACCAGATACAGGAAGCGCTATCTCGACCTCATCCTCTCCGACGATACACGTCGTATTTTCATCACGCGATCCAAGATTATCAACTACGTCCGCAGGTACCTTGACAACCTTGGGTTCCTCGAGGTCGAGACACCGATGACGAGCATCATCGCGGGTGGGGCGACGGCAAAGCCGTTCGTCACCCATCACAACGATCTCAATCTCGACTTGTACCTCCGTATCGCACCTGAGCTCTACCTCAAGGAACTTACCGTCGGTGGGCTTGATCGTGTATATGAGATCGGACGCGTGTTTAGAAACGAGGGAATCGATCTCACGCATAATCCCGAGTTCACGATCTGCGAATTTTACATGGCGTACGCGGATATGTACGACATCATGGAGATTACGGAGAGCATGGTCGAGGGGATGGTGAAGTACCTGAACAACGGGAGCACCGTTCTGACGTACCACCCGGAAGGCAAGGACGGGAAGGAATATATTATGGACTTCAAGACGCCGTGGAAGAGGTATGACATGATTGAGACGCTCGAGGAAAAGATGGGTGTCAAGTTCCCGCCTGCCGACACCTTCCACACGGAGGAGGCCACCAAGTTCCTCAGCGATCTTTGCAGGAAGGTGATGTCCTCCCGCAGCCATGCAATGAGTATCGTCCTTAAAATATCTCATAGCACAATGTCGACTGTTCGGAACCTCGCACCAACTCTCGTCTGCTCGACAAGGTCCGTACCGCATTCAAATACACCTATACACTTATACTGACGGTTCCTCAGCTCGTCGGTGAATTCATCGAGCCACTCTGCATATCACCTGGTTTCATTGGTGCGTAACGCTCTCCTTTCCTATGTTTTGATACTGATTTGATGCTTTCAGTTGGCCACCCGCAAGTAATGTCTCCTCTCGCCAAGGGGCACCGTTCGCGCCCCGGTCTATGCGAGCGTTTCGAGGCTTTCCTGTGTGGCAAGGAGATTTGTAACGCCTACACCGAGTTGAACGACCCCTTCGAGCAACGACTGCGCTTTGAGGAGCAGGTATGTCATTGCCCCGACATCTTCTCACGGTGGGCGGATATCTGATCAGTGCACGTACGAGTAGGCAAGACAGAAGGAGCAGGGCGATGACGAAGCACAGCCTATAGATGAGACATTTGTAGACGCGTACGTCTGGGCAGCTTTCGAATGCTGTGATCCGCCGCTCATGAGACATTTTTCCATCAGATTGGAGCACGGTCTTCCTCCCACTGGGGGCTTCGGAATGGGCATTGATCGTCTCGTGATGTTCCTCACCAATTCTACGAGTGAGTCTCATAGGCTCTTTGTCTGGGTTTTTTCCGGAAGCTGATGAGATGATGTAGACATCAAGGAGGTACTGCTTTTCCCTGCGATGAAGCCAGTCGAGACTGCTGCCAATACCACTGGGGTAGTCGGCCCTTCTGGACAACTCTGAGAGCTGATTGCAGTGAGAATGAAAAAAAGCATTAGTATTAGATGCGCGTGATCTAGCAGTTGACAAAACGGTTGTGTATTAGTTGATTTTGGAAGCGTCGTACTTGTTCATCGAGGAGTGGGTCCTTGCCTTGGGCTTTACGTGCAACTTGTCGGGGCATCGGGCTGGAGTTGACTGGTTCATCCACTTTGCATGGATTCAAATCTAGGGTCTGTGAGCTGGCTGATGTGATGCCTGGAGCCCACTAGCCAGTCGTAGATCGTATAAAGGCTCTCGCTAAGGCAGATCAGAATGATGTTACACAAGATCGTACACCCCATGGGGCAAGTGGTACAAGTAGAAGATAAGAAATCAATGTTCTCCTGCTCAGTATATTGGTCCTATGACATTAACCATGCAGCAGAGTCTCTGCTTTCGTAGAGCGAGAAGTGATCCGACATTTAAACGGTTTGGGGTGGCTAGAAGTTCGATTTGGAGGTCACCACTGATCATTCTACAAAACCAGGATGATCACTCACGAGACCGTCCCCCCGGTGACGTCAAGCTTCGGGACGATTTCAACGCCGTCCTCGACCTGCCTCAAAATATCGAGCACCGAAAGGGACATCGCGACAGTGATAAAGACGGATGCTTCTGCAAGGTGAAGACCTGGAGGTAAAGCTTAAGAAGTGATTCAGGAATATTCAGCCCCTGCAAGGCTCTCACCAGGACAAACTCTGACGCAACACGGGTTAATCACTACAAGTACGAGCGGGAACCAGACACTCACCTCCTGCCAAATCCGAAGCAGACATTGTGAGGATCAGGTTGTGGGCTTTCACCGAGGAATCGTTCTGGCTGGAACACCTCGGGGTTGGGGTAAGTAGTCTCGTCGTGGAGGATTGACCTTTGGTTCGCAAGGTAGTCGGAACGAGTTAACTTCTCTTGGAATAACGTCCGCTCACCATGAGTTTCCGATGATATACGACCCTTTTGGAATCACGAATCCATTGAAAGTAATATCCTCCGTGGAAACGTGAGGTATACCTTGCATCAGAGAGGTAAGTAAGGGACAGCCAACTTCAAAAGGATCCGACCATACCTAGCGGTGCGAGGACGTGCCACCTGAGAACCTCCTTGCAGACCGCATTGATATATGGAAGCGAATCGCGATCGTTGAGACCCGGCAGTCTTTCAGTACCTACCACAGCATCGAGCTCTGCTTGTGCTTTCTTTTGGACTTCAGGATATATCGTCATAGCGAGGAAAAAGGCATGTATCGCGGAGACCACCTTCAGTTAGGGTTGGCTTCGATCAGCGCATCCTCAATATTCTGGTATATATTACTTGCCGTATCCGAGCCTCCTGCGAAGACGTCATGAATAAGTGATACTCCGACCAACGGTGGGACGTACCAAGATAGATGTTGATGGCAGCCCACATGATAATATCTTCCTCTTCAGGGCTGATGCCTCCTTCCAGTAGAGTCGACGAAAAGCAGGGATTAGCTGTACCGGCCGCCTTGCGTAACATCAGAAATGCTGCAGTTAGTGCAGGGGGTCAAACCAACCATTTGGTCCAATACATATTGATGGGGCCGCGTCACTGTCTCCTTCACCAACTGCCGATACTTCTTCGCGTCCTGCAGGAAACCTGTACCAGGGAACCATTCGGGTAGGTATCGCACTACAGGTCACTTAAACACGTATTCGGAGCGAAGATGTGACCTCTTCTTACAAGCAGGTATGATATCCACGAGGAACGCGCCAGGAGTCGTCACAAGCGAAATATTTGCCATGGCCCTGTCTGCCAAGTCGACGAACGGATCTTCACTAGCTTGGACGGTGTAGCCATAGGTAACCTTCAGGATGATGGCACCAGCAGTTCTGTATGAATAGGATCGGCGACCGAAAGTTGCACCAACTGCCCTAAGGGGAATTACTCACGTGCGTATATGAGCAGCCAGATTGTCAGGCTGCTCCAGCACATTGCACAAGAAGCGGCGCGTTTCTTCTTCTTCGATGGGGTTAAAGGTCGCAGTACTACTCCTGCTGCCGAACAGACGATGGAAGTGCTTGCGGTATTGACGGAACCGTTCACCCTGATTGACGAAGAGGATGCCATCCTTCCAGCCCACAAGGTCGCATCCCATAGTCAGGTGCGGCCTATCAGAAGATTTAGCACTCTGTTTCTCGAGAATTTCTGAGATGGCTTTGTAGGAATTGAGGATAACGTATCGAGTACCCAGGATGCTTATGGACGAAATGTCCCCTGACGAAAAAACCTCATGAGAACTAAGATTCAAGAATGCGTTCAGTCCTTGCCATATTTTTTGCCCAGCTCTGCAAAGTCCAGCCAGCTCTTGTCAGCAGAAATCTCGAAGAGATTTCCGACGACGGGCCATCCGGTAGGTCCAGGTGGGAGAGAGCGCAAGTGTTTCGAATAAAGAAGTCGCTTGACGAGGTACAACCCTGCTCCAAAGAGGAAGACATCGCGCAAAGACACTACCTGAGCCATGTCAAGTTTAAGTTGCACAAGCCTCAAGGGGGGCGAGAGAGAGGTGATAACAGACGATTTATGGGTGTTTATTTAACTTAGAACGGATGCTGTCTGGCTCGTGAATATAACGGAATGGCATTTGACAGCCGAGGATTACCGTCATCGATACCGCTCGCGATGCATCGTATGGAGACAACCACACTGGCAATGGACATTGCACCGAAACCGAACCGATTCAAGTGATTAACATTTCTTTGGGTGAGCATTAATCATCACGAATTTTGAAACGAACATACCCCCCGGGCCCAATGGGTAAGTCGATACCCATTGTCCTAACGGAGCATGAACTTGAACATGCAAAGCAAACAGAATGTATCGATATCACCAGAGACCAGGGTGCTCCCAAAGCATTGAGCCACCGTCAGGACTCAGTTAGAATGGGGCTTCATGCATCATGCTTGTCCACTGCAACTAGTACGGCGTCAACGCGTCAATCCCCGCATGGATCTTGCCCAGGTCTGCAAAATCTATTTCGTCTAGTCGTCTAGTCGATCTGAAGCTTCGTCCTCGGATCCCGAATCCAAAGGGATCCGGCGCTGGGACCCACTGAGAGCAACGTGCTCGGCCATCGGCACATGAGATTCTTCAGTTTTTGCCTAAAATGTGATACATGAGGGAATGGTACAATTATTTATTACAGTACTTATAATACTGTAAACGGCGGAAACAAACACGAGAACTTACCAACTTCCTCTGAAACATGTTCCAGCAACTCCTCCGCGCCCATACTCGTCGTGAATCTCTTCATCGCATTCATACCCAACTCCAGATCCAGATCTAAATCCACCCCCCGAGCCCATTCGACACCTCATCGATCATCGATGTATCCACTGCCTCATCCACCCTCCCACCATCCCCCCATTCAGTCCCCAATCGACATCCGAATCACTCCGCCGTCTCATCTCCCACTTCGGATGCCGTCGTTCCCTCTCGTCATTCTCGCGCAACCGGGCCCCGTGTAATACTGGCATCGCCCCAAATGAACCGAATACAGAACGATCCCCGTTTTGTTGGCGGAGTCGGTGAATGCGCGCTTCTTTCGTGTGGGCCTTCAGTGCTGCTTTCGAGCGCTCGGCGGGGGTGAAGGCTGGGCGTATGCGTGGTTGTTTGGCAGTTCCTGGGGAGGAAAAGTCGAGGGTTGGGCGTGAGAGACGAGAGATGTCCAGGTCTGGGTTGGGTTTGGGCTTGACTCGGAACCACACCGTTGGGACCACAGTAACTTCGTCTTCGCCCTCCTGCATCAAACGTATCATCGGTCTTAAATCTCAGACCCCGATCTCGAGATTGAAAGGAAATATCTCAATGCTACGTTTACAGTAATGGCATCGCGGGCGCAGAGGTGAATCTTTTCATCTGATAGCGTCTTCTTCCACATCCAATATCCACCTCCCCACAGGTATGGTATCTTGGTGAAAAGCACACCTTCCCGGCAACGCAACTCGTAGCCATGTACTTCGGTAAACTCTGCGACATCGTCATCCCAGGCAGGTACACCGACATACAGCGAAGAGCCATCCAAGACGCAGCTGCCATCGCCGGCCTCAACGCCCTTCGTCTCATCAACGACACAACTGCCACAGCTCTTTGAGCTTCACTTAGGAGCTTGCAATTCAAAGAGTGGATACTATGATCAGTGTAACGGTGTAGGTACAAATGGATCATGTATTAGCGAGAGATGTATGATGCGGGATGTATGTGGGAGTGTGTGGGCGACGGCGCGTAGCGCTGACCGGCCCCGGGGTGCAACTTTCCTGTGGGGTTGAGGTGAGCTGCGAGGGCGGGTGGGAACGCCTCGCAACGATTGGTGCAGGATAGATGCAAGACCCGGGACCCAGTAGGGTTTGGGTTGAGTTTTCTTGCGAGGTGCTGAGACGACAGGAGAAGTTTTAGGGTGTGGTGGGTGGGAAAAGACAAAGACGACTGTGCTAAGGCTCAGCACACAGAGGTGAGCGGGGGTAGTGGCGCGAAGCAAGAGGTTCGTGCCGCTACCTGCCGCTCGCGCAAAGACTAAACTCTTTCACTCCGCTCGTGCCTCGCTACGTAAAAGAGTGGCAATCTTTGAGCTTCACTTAGGAGCTTGCAATTCAAAGAGTGGATACTATGATCAGTGTAACGGTGTAGGTACAAATGGATCATGTATTAGCGAGAGATGTATGATGCGGGATGTATGTGGGAGTGTGTGGGCGACGGCGCGTAGCGCTGACCGGCCCCGGGGTGCAACTTTCCTGTGGGGTTGAGGTGAGCTGCGGTCCCAAGTTATTAGGAGTCCACCGACGACGCATTCAGCGAAGTGTGAACCCCATATGTTAGGAGGAGGTGTGAGCTTACTGGAGGTGACCATCAATGCCGTCTGGCGGCTGTGGGAGGCAGGGTGTAGCGTAGGAAGTTCTCATGGATGATTGGCTTGGCTTGCATGAATGGTGCGAGAATTTGGGCGTGCCTGCGGAGGTATATGAGAAAGGCGTCGCTAGCCCAACGACCTTTAACCTTGACGACGTCGAATGGGATGTTTCGAAGGAGATATTCGAGGGTGGAACCGATTCGTATACCATGCCCCTCTGGGAGTTTGATTCCGGCTTTCTTCGCAATCCCAGAAAGGGTGGATAGGAATTTTGATCTCGTGAGGGGACGGTGGCTGTTCTTGTGGCGGTATGCGAACAGTGCGCCGTCGTGTGGAGGGTTGTTGACATTAACGTGGTTCTGGTAAGCTGCTTCCGGATCTGATGGGCCTTCTTGCTTTGCCCAATTCACATCTTCGCCGTTCTCCGCACACTTGGTTCGCGGGAGGTGGAAGTTGGTTACCTCCAAACCTTGCCGGTCACGTTCAGTCCGCTTGTCCGATGGTTTGACATGTACTTGTGGGTTGAAAGATGATAAAGTATGTACGGTGAATTCCCCAACTCTGGCGGCAGCATAGAAGGTTGTTGTGAGGCATGCGAAGACTGCAGCGTGGATGGGTGAAGTGAGGTCCATGTGGCTTCGTAAGGTAGTAATGATCTCTATCGTGTAAGGTTCACGAGGTTTGCGTTTGGATGACGGGGGAGTTAGGGCGGCTGCTGCTTTGAGTAGCGCTTCGATCTCTTTGTCATTGAGGGACCATTTGACTCCGTGGAGGATGTGCCATGCTCGTACACCGTGCAGGTAGTTTGATATGGTGCTACCTGAGTATTGTCCTGCGAGAGTGGATAGGAAGGATGAAATTAAGGTGGAGTCGGCTGGAGCTCTGTCAGGCTCGGGGATGAATTTACTATCGCAAAATACATGAAATGTAAGTAAGCCAGTGCCGTATGTTTCCATTGTGCTATCTGCCCAGGCGTGGGCGATGACATCCTTAATGCGCTCGGCATCACTGCGATTAATGAGGGTGGAGGGAGAAAAAGAAACTGGGGCTGCGCGTGAAGTGGTTGGTGTCCAGAGACGAAGTCTTTCTTTGGCTAGACATGCCGGCCGCAAAGGGGAGGGTATCGGGGTTAAGTCACCAGGGTAGGCTGGAGTGGTTTCGGGGTTAGGAATGGAGGCTCAATGCTTGGCACTCTATCTTAAGTTGTTTGTGGACTTACTGATTTTTCGCAGCTTTGAAGGCCTCTTCTCCTCGTCGTTCGAATTCCCGATTGATGCGCAGCCACTCTTTTCTTTCCTGCTCAGTTTGATCGGATCTGACGTGTGGAAGCGGTTGGTGTATGGCCGTTTCTCGGGGCGTGACACATGGATCATCGAAGTTTGAGATGAAAGGTGCGAGTGCAGGGGGGATGGGGATTTCGGGTAGGAGGAGATGTAAGGGGGGATATATGCCGCGTGAGGGGCCATCTGCGGGTTGTCTGCGGTTGGCACATAGCGGGTGAGTATGCTACAGCTCGATTCGGCGGCAAGCGTATGAATGCGCTTGAAAGTATCGTTGGTTGGCTTGTTGCGGCTGGAACCTTTCCACCAGCCCTCGACCACCCCGCGGTTGTCTCCGAAAACTTTGAAATGAATATTGGAGGCACCCGCACGGATGATGGTGCGAACGAGGAGCTCGAAACCGATGCTCTCTGCCCACCCGATGTCCCTGTTGTCCCCTTGCCAACCCGGGAGGAGCTTCCATGCTCGCCATCTGCCATTGATCGTGATGCCGATTCCAGTGGTTGAACTAGCATCAGAGAAGGCGAGGAAGTCAAGCACGAGGCATGGGCCTGGGATGGGAGTTGGATGCGGGGGGTTGTTGAGGACGTTCTTCCACCATATAAGGTCCTCGGGTGTGCCTCGTGGTGGGGTCCTTGGCATGAAGGGTTTGTCTCCGAACAATGCCAGCATCGCCTCGAGGTTGGTGAGGTATGCGCGTCCCATGGAGAAGACAAGCGATGCATGGATGAGTTTGCCGTGTAGCTTCTGGACTTCCAATAATGTATGTGCTCGCTTCTTTTCCCAGTTCAGTATGGCGTCAACGTACTTGAGCCTCTTAGTTCGCGTGAGGCTGACGGTTCGGGTGTCGAGGTCCCATGTGAACCCGATGAAAGGGGGCTTCGATGAAAATGGGATATCCTTTGATGGCTCCCATGGGATTCCCAGCTGCACAGAAATGTCATCTACGTCTTGAAGATTATAGGTGAAAGCGGCTTCCGATGGGCTCCGTGTTGAGGAAGTTGAAAGGTCTTGGATCGGAAATGACATATCTTCATCAAACTCTTCTGACTCATCGTTCGGCATGTTCGCTCCTTTGTACCATTTCCGGCCACCTTTAATGGTTAAGCCACCTCCCTGCGTGACCTCTCTGGCCATGTGAGCTCGCAGAGAATTATATGAATGTAAATGTATGCGTAATATGCGGAAGAATATGTGATCATCTACCCATCTTAGGATGGGGCCAATACCTTTGTAACGGAATATATCTGCTCCAGCTCCACTGAGCTCTCCATATGTACCTGCAGACGGGCCTAGTCCGAAGCAGAAGCAGGTGTCCAGGGCGAATTCGTCCTCTGAGAGTCTAATGGCGAGGGCTGCCCATTGTGATGGGTGCATTGGGACTGTTCGGTATGCTTCGGAGACATCACGGACTGCTGCCTGCGATCCCGGTGGTAGTCTCCAAATGAGGAGGCAGACTACTGCAAATGTGCTATAGGTGCAGGGAAAGAGGTCGGAGTCGATCCTGGAGTTGATGGATGTGATGTGATGTGGGGGACCAGGAACATGCGGATGGGATAGGTTCTGTATGAGGCGGAATTTGTCTGGCTTGCCTGGTTTCGGGATTAAAGATAAAGGGGATGTTTGGAAGGGACCTATTACTTCTTCGATGGTTTCCTTTCGGAAGGGTCCGAGGTATCGTCCCTTGTCGAGCTCTTCCGCGATGATTTTCTCGAAGATGCTGGCATGCTCCGTGATTGTGGGGCAATTGGCAGGGGTGTAGGTGAATAATATGGGGGGGATTCCTGGATTGAAGCCTATTTACAAAGAGGTGGGGATCGATGGATATTTACGGATGAGGCCGGAGGTGGTTAGGAGGCGCTGCCATGCCTCGGGCCTGTATGGAGTTAAGGCTTTACTCTTTCTGTGCTCGAGGGCACATTTGAGCTCCGTGGTCTTCTTTACCACAGCCTGAACATTCGTGCTTCGCAGTGCTATGGGTGGCGGAGCATTGCCGTGGGCGTTGCCAATCTGAGCATACTGCCAGACCTCTGGGGTTGATGATGCGGCCATCAGGTCCTCTGTGGCAATGAGTTTTGGAGCCATCCCAGAGTTCGTTCGCGTTACATTGGTGGATCTGATGCGCATGGCGGCCGAGGCAGATTGCGCAGGCTGAGCGGCCAGATTTGCCTGCGCTTCCAGAAAAACGTCTGTTGCGTTTGTGTGGGGTTCGGGGGGGTGACTGTGGTCTGGGGCGGTGGTTGTTCTGGTTGGACCGGTGGGGGGAACGAGAGCGTGAGTTGCGCTGGTGGGAGAAGTTTTCCCGCGATGAGCCTGAGCTAGATGCGAAGCGGCGCCCATTGCGACCCTGGTTGCGGGACGTGGTAGATGGGGATGTCATGCTCTCGATCTGCAAGTATGCAAGAAGGAGGGTTGACGGTGGGGCAGTGGAGAGGCCCGTGAGTTCGCGTGGCGGCGTATGGGAACGGGTGTCATCAGCGGGGCAGGGTGAGGCCACGGCACCGGCATTGCACAGGTTGGGGACCATGGTGCAGTGTTTTTGTCGGCGGGGCAGGGATGAGGCCACGGCGCCGACAGTGTGGGGTGAGTGGTCACATTATGATGGGAGTTGCATTGGCGGGGCGGTAGCCACGGCGCCAGGTTGTGCATCAGATATGAGTCGGTTGAGAAGGTGGATTAAAGGAAAAGATTAGTGGGGGAATTGTACTGCAGATTATTATGGGACTCGCCTTGCGTAGAGTGTTTTGCTGTGCTGTGGTGTTGACCTCGAAAGCGATGGTATTCATCAGACTTTCGTTGATGATGGCGATGTTGAAACCTTTCCCAAGTTTTAGATTGTCGTGCCAGTTGCGTCGGACCCGGTGGGCGTAAGTCATTATGATGGTGTTGCCGTTGGGTCCGTCTCGGAAGGGATGGTTCTCTAGGTGCCAGAAAAACTGGGCAAGGGAGTCGGTGTGCCTCTGGGTCCATCCGGCCTTGTCTAGATGATGCAGGTAGCTGTTCTTCGCCCGCAGGAAGTCGGTGATGTTGAGCTCATGGTCTTCAACAGCGTTGCGAGAAGCTTTGACGGCAGCTACAGGGTGTACAGTGAGGACATCGTCCATCTTGGTGATTCCAAAGGCGTCGTCGGCCGAGATTGTGCTGTTTCTAGCCGCATCTCTGCAGCCTTCTGGTGAGAAGTACCATAGCGGAACATATTCGAAGGAACTCAATTTCTGGATGGCGTACTGAGATGGGCGGGGGGCAATGACGCTGTCAACGACGAGGGTGTCATCGAAGTCGTTTAGTTTTGCCTTCTTCTTGTCGGCTTCGCGGCGCTCTCGCTCAGCCTCTTCGTCGATTAAACGTTGGGCTTCCTCTTCTTGCTCTCTGCGCGCTATCTGAGCTTGTTCTGCGGCTTCGGCTTCGGCTGCTTGCTGATCTTGCCAGAGTCCTAGACGTCTATTGTGATCATCAGTCCAACTTATGATCAATCGTTCTATGGTTTGTTGCTCCGACTCGTGTGAGCCGGCCATCATGAGGTCTCGAATGGTTCTGAAACCGTCTGAATTGAAATCCGGGCAACGTTCGTGGGACGGATCTGCCATGACAGGTGTTGTGGTAGATGGATTGTGTAGACGGTTGTGGGATATAAAAAAAGACAAAGACGACTGTGCTAAGGCTCAGCACACAGAGGTGAGCGGGGGTAGTGGCGCGAAGCAAGAGGTTCGTGCCGCTACCTGCCGCTCGCGCAAAGACTAAACTCTTTCACTCCGCTCGTGCCTCGCTACGTAAAAGAGTGGCAATCTTAGTTCGGGAGTCACCAAAACTGACCTTCCGGACCCTGAAAACCCCAGGTAGCATTATGTTCGTGGACGTCGGTCACTCCTCCACGTCCGTTTCCGTCGTAGCCTTACGAAAGGCCTGCTCGTCGTTTAAAGGCTCTGCGTACGACCGACACCTCGAAGGTCGTAACATCGACTATGCCCTCCTCCAATGCTTTGCAACAGTGTTTAAGACAAAATACAAGATTGACATCATTCCAACCCTAAAGCTACTTTCCAGCTCGCAGTTGGCTGTGAGCGGCTCAAGAACGTTCTCTCAACCAACATCGAAGCTCCTCTGAACTTCGAATCAATCATGAACGACGTCGACGCCTCTTCCAAACTTTGCCGTGATGAATACGAACGATTCATTGCGAAAATATCTCGCCCGCTTGAAGAAGCACTCGCCGAGTCCGGTCTCACCCTTGACCAATCGGCGCTGTCGAGCTCATAGGCGGTTCCACTCGTGTCCCCGCCGGCGTGCGCGCATCCAAGCAGCACTAGGCGGTAAATCCCTGAGTACGACGCTCAACCAAGACGAGACCATTGCCCGCGGCGCCATCTTCGCCTTGCATTTTTCAGTCCCACATTCCGCGTACGCGAATTTCACATGCGAGATATCTCGCACTACCCCATCAAAGTCTGCTGAGAGCGTTCCGAAACTGATCCGTATGAAGATACGGAGCTTACCGTCTTCCAACTTCGTCCCTTCTACCAAGGTGTTGACGCTTTACAGGAAGCATCCGTTTGATATCGAGGCGCGCTACCTCGAACCGGAAGGGCTGCTGGCGGATTTTACCCCTGGATCGCAACATTCTCTACCAAGAACGTACCCGCCGATCCCAGGGGTGATCTTACGTGCGTCAAACTCAAACGCGGCTGAGTCTGCATGGCATGACGTCGTTCGACTCTGCGTATGTCGGGGAGGTAGAGCAGGGAGAGCAGACTGCGCCGATGGATGTCGACGTGGACGCCACACCTGCAGAGGCGCCGCCGAAGAAGAGGAGGGTGAAGAAGGTCGACGTCGTTGGATCCGACTGTCCTGGAGAAGCTCAAGGAACAAGATGGACAGATGCACGCTGCCGACAAGCTCGTCCAGGACATCGAGGTTCATGCATATACCATGTTACCTGTATACCTGCGAGCACTAACTAACCCCCACGCATCAACAGAACCGCAAAAATGCCCTGGAAGAATACGTCTACGACACCCGCGGCAAACTCGACGATCGCTACGCCCTCTAGGTCCAGTTCTATCGCGAATCCGACGAGCGCCTCAGGGTGATCGCAGAGCTCCGGACAACGCCCAACGAGTACACGTTGCAGGCGATCTCGCACGAGAAATTTCGCGCACCTCGACCCCAAGGACAAGAACGCTGTCGTGGAGAAGTGCGGCACCATCCAGAAGTGGCTGGAGGACCATTGCGCGGCAGGCGGAGCAGCCGAAGAACCAGGACAGAGTGTTGAAGCTCACGGATATCTTGAAGAAGGATGAGATTATATACTTTGCAATCCCTATCCTCACCAAGCCGAAGCCGAAGTCCGTCCCGCCCAACGGGATACAGACACCAAGAGCGGGACCCAGATGCCAGACTCGGGTGCCGGCCAGGAGGAGACGCAGCAGGAGGCTCCCCCGAAGGCCGAGGAGGAGGTCCATGAGCCACCTGAGATGGATGTTGACTAGGGGGATCATTTGTGTCGTGTCGTGTCTTGCATGACCAGCAGTAATACTACATCGAGATGGTAGTGTTCTGAGTAAAAGATGTTTTTGTTTGTAGAACATTTACTTAGTACCGCAATCATAGTACTACACAAGTCTTGACTTTGGTCTGGTCTGGTCAGTCATCAATGTACTGTCGAATTTTGGTACACTGTACAGGGTCATGGTAAATGTCAGATCTCCTCTCAACTGTTTCATCTGTACTGGGCAATGCAACAACTTCTCTGCTCTCCAATATCAATACTATGTTCACACAGTACATCTGGTCTATTAGGAACAATACACATTGAGATGGGACAAAATAATACAAGGACAGCAGTAGACAGTGAAAATCATCTCAATTTCTTCAGCTGTTGGACACATTGGAAAAAGAAAATGGAAGCAGATTATCACTACCTGAAATTGACATTGACACTAAATGGAGCTCAATGGTTTGAATTGGAGATACAATAGCACTTTGGACTCACTGTGATGAGTTCCTATATTCCAATATGAACAAACATTGCTCGCTCCTGTAGGGGTACCCCATCCTTTGCTAGTGTGGCAACAGCCTCATGAAGAGCCCTAGCAGCCATGGTACAGTCTAATGTGCCATTCTTGCAGAATTCCTTGTAGAATGCTAACACAAGCTTGTATGCCACTTTATCATCCACACGCCACAGTGTGCCAACCACACTTTTCACCCCCATGAACTGCAGTCCTGCTGCTAGGTGAATCACATCATCTGGAGTAGATGAATCACCCATAGCAGTCTCACAGGCAGAGAGGAATGCAAATTCATGGGTAGATATGTTGGCATTGATAATGTCCAGGAGTGAGACTAGGCCATCAGCCATTGCAAGGCAAGAGTTAAATGGCTTTTCAGGAATTTGCTTGCCATGGCAGGATAGGTGAAGCCATTGGTTATCCACTAGCATTTGGAGTGCCTTTTCTCTTGTTGCCTCAGAACCCACCAGCTTTGTAAACATCACTGAGGGTATGGGCAGAAGTTTTTCTATACCATCTAATTCATGGTCAATGTAGTGTAGAGGTGAGAACTCGATTGATGTGTCTGATGTGTCTGGTGTGGCTTGACCAATGGCAGCAAATGTAATCTCCTGGGTCATCTTTGCATTTGTGGTACGAGCCTTGATCAGTGCAGAGAGTGATGGTGTATAGGATGAGACAAAGAGTTTTGACAGCAGTTGACCACCATGTTTGTATTCACCTGCACAGTGTAGTGGAAGTGCAGTGAAGAGTGATGTGGGGCACCACCATATTCGAGAGTGCTTCCCTACACATCTCTTCAATTGCTGCACCACTGGGAAGATCACTCTCTTCCAAAGTTCACCCATGACTTCAACAAATGCAATGTAGCCAGAGCCCTGGGCATGCTGATTATTCTCATGATGCTGTGACACAAGGTCATTCAACTCCTCCAAGGTAATTTGCAGTTGGAGATGAATTGGTGGTTGCTCATGCAAGACTATGATTGCATCACAAGAAAATCTGCTAGCTACCAGGATAATGATGGGCCCTTCACAAGCTGCCTCTTGGAGGTCTGCAAATAAGGGTGGTAGGAGGAATTGAGAAAACCCCTTGAGGCTTCTAATTTCTTCAACAACCTTGTTCCACTCATCAAGTACATTCCTGTAATGCTGCTCCTCAGACTCAACTACAGTGATAGATTTGTCTTGAGCAAATGACAGTTCAGCAGGTCTATTGAGCACTGCACTGAGATTCTGAAATTGCCTCACTAACATCTCTTTGCTTGGATCCTGAGAATATAAATCTTCAAGTGATGTGCGGAAGCGGGCAATCTGAGTCCAGTGTAAAGCCCGGCCTTGCTCTAAAAGTTCCACAGCATGGGAAGTATTCCCCTGACGAAGGGCACATGATGCAGCATTGACAGCAAGGTCTGGTGGAAAGTACTTCTGTGCTTGATGTTGGGATAGCAGTGAGGTTGTTGCAGAGATATGATGGTCAAGCAGATGCAATGTTTGTGTGTAAGCATCCAGAGCAGACATATGCTGATGCTCTTCTGCAGCTCTAATCCATTGTAGGCAAGACTTCAAACCTTGGAACAGGTCAGCATGTGCACATTCAGCTGCCATCTTGTAATGATACATGGCATCCTGTAAATTCTGCTGGATATGTTGAACTCTCCAGAGAGCCAGATGGACATTTGCAAGATTCATTTGAGCATGAAGATGAGATAATCTAGTAAGAGATTGCTTAGCTGCAGCATAGCTCAGCTCAAGGACCTCATCAAGATCCTTTGGATTATCTTGTCTTAGTGCAATGGCAAGGTTGCAGAGTGAGGCTGAGTGCTGTGGGTGGCCCTTAGGCCGCAGGTGGAGTGCACTTCGGTGGTGCTGGATTGCCTTATCAAGATCCCTTCTATCACCTTGTTGTCCAAATTGTGTTTGCAGTACACCAGCAAGATTGTTGAGTGAAGCTGAGCGCTCTGGATGACCCTCAGGTGTCAACTGCAGTGCACTTTGGTGATGTTGGATTGCCTCATCAAGGTCCTTCTTATCACCTGTCCTCCGAAATCGTGTTTCAACTGC
The DNA here is from genome assembly GCA_014904935.1 of Melanogaster broomeanus. Classification (NCBI taxonomy): domain Eukaryota; kingdom Fungi; phylum Basidiomycota; class Agaricomycetes; order Boletales; family Melanogastraceae; genus Melanogaster; species Melanogaster broomeanus. The sequence continues at coordinate 123,503 of MU123735.1, read as the reverse complement.
ATTGGCAAGGTTGTTGAGTGTAGACAACTGCTCTGGATGGCCCTTGGGTGTCAGATGCAATGCACTTTGGTGGTGTCCAATTGCCACATCAAGGTCCTTCTCATCACCTCGCTGTCCATATCTTGTCCGCAGTGCATTGGCAAGATTGTTGAGTGAAGATGAGCGTTGTGAGTGACCCTCAGGGGTCAACTGCAGTGCATTTTGGTGGCACTGGATTGCTTCATCAAGGTTCTTCTGGTCACCTTGCTGCTTGAACTGTATATGCAGTGCAATGGCAAGGTTATTGAGTGAAGATGAATATCGTGCATGACTCTCAGGGATCAGCTGAAGTGCACTTCGATGGTGCTGGATTGCTTCATCAAGATCCTTGGCATCACCTTGCTGCCTGAATCGAGTTTGCAGCACACTAGCAAGGTGGCTGAGTGAAGATGAATGCTCCAGGTGACCCTCAGGCCTCAACTGCAGTGCACTTCGGTGGTGCTGGATTGCCTGATTAAGATCCTTCTCATCACCTTGCTGCTCAAATTGTGTTTGCAGTGCACTGGCAAGGTTGCTGAGTGAAGATGAGTGCTGTGGGTGACCCTCAGGTGTCAGCTGGAGTGCACTTTGGTGATGCTCAATTGCCTCATCAAGGTCATGCCCATCACCTCGCTGTCCATATCGTGTCCGCAGTGCAATGGCAAGGCCATTGAGCAAAGCTGGGCACTCTGGATGACCCTCAGGGGTCAGCTGAAGTGCACTTCGGTGATACTGAATTGCCTCGTCAAGGTCCTTCCAATCACCTCTCTGCCGAAATCGTGTCCCAAGTACATTAGCAAGGTTGTTGAGGGAGCACGACCGCTCTGGGTGACCCTCAGGTGTCAGCTGCAGTGCACCTTGATGGTGCTGGACTGCCTCATCAAGGTCCTTCTGGTCACTTTGTTGCTCGAACCATGTCAACAGTGCATTGCCAAGGTTAGTGAGTGCAGATGAGCAATTTGCATGACCCTCAGGCATCAGCTGCAGTGCACTTCGACGGTGTTGGATTGCCTCATCAAGGTCCTTGCCATCACCTCGCTCCAGGAATCGTGTCCAGATTGCATTGGCAAGGTTATTTAGTGAAGCGGAACGCTGTGGGTGACCCTCAGGTCTCAGGTGCAGTGCACTTTCGTGGTGCTGGATTGCTTCGTCAAGGTCCTTTCCATCACCTCTCTCCTGGAATTGTTTCAGCAGTGCAACAGCAAGGTTGTTGAGCAAAGGCGAGCACTGTGGGTGACCTTTAGGGGTCAGCTGGAGTGCACTTCGGTGATGCTGGATTGCCTCGTCAATATCCCTCCCATCACCTCGCTGCCCAAACCGTGTCCGCAGTGCAATGCCAAGGTTGTTGAGTGAAGATGAGCGTTGTGAGTGACCCTCAGGAGTCAGCTGCAGTGCAGCTCGGTGGTGCTGGATTGCCTCGTCAAGGTCCTTCTGGTGACCTCGCTGCTCGAACCGTATCCCTAACGCAGTGGCAAGATTGTTGAGTGCAGACGGGTGCCGTAGGTTACCCTCAGACGTCAACCGCACTGCACCTTGGTAGTGCTGGATTGCCTCGTCAAGGTCTTTCCCATCAGCTCGCTGCTTGAATCGTGTCGACAGTCCAGAAGCAAGGTTATTGAGTGCAGTCCAACGCCGTGGATGACCCTCAGGCCTCAGCTGCAGTGCACTTCGGTGGTGCTGGATGGCCTCATCAAGGTCCTTCCCGTCACCTCGCTGCTGGTATCGTGTCCACAATGTAATGGCAAGGTTGTTCAGTGAAATGGAGCGCTCTGGATGACCCTGAGGCGTCAGCTGCAGTGCACTTCGGTCGTGCTGGATTGCCTCATCAAAGTCCTTCCCATCACCTCGCTGCTCGAACCGTGTCCGTAGTGCAGTGGCAAGATTGCCGAGTGAAGCCGAGCGCTCTGGATGACCGTCAGGCCTCAGCTGCAGTGCACTTCGGTGGTGATGGATTGCCTCATCGAGATCCTTCCCGTCACCTCGCCGCTCGAACCGCGTCCGCAGTGCATTGGCAAGATTGTTGAGTGAAGACGAGCGCTCTGGGTGACCCTCAGGTCGCAGCTGCAGTGCACTTCGGTGGTGATGGATTGCCTCATCGAGATCTTTCCTGTCACCTCGCTGCTCGAACCGTGTTCGCAGTGCATTGCCAAGGTCGTTCAGTGAAAACGACCGCTCTGGGTGACCCTCAGGCCTCAGGTACAGTGCATTTCGGTGACGGCGGATTGCCTCGTCAAGCTCCTTCCTGTCACCTCGCTGTCCCAATCGTGCTGGCAGTGCGTTTCCAGGGTTATTCAGCGTAGGCGAGCGCGGTGAATGACCCTCAGGTGTCCTCTGCAGTGCACCTCGGTGGTGCTCGATTGGCCCCTCAAGGTCCTTTCCATTACTTCGCTGCTCGACTCCCACCAACACTGTGTTGGAAACATTGGATGAAGCGTTGGATGGCAAAACCACGGAGGTGAGTTCTTCGACATTTCTTTCAGCTCTTTCGCGGTGAGACTCTTGGTGATCATCGCCGTGATGCATGTGGTTCTGCCCGTTATCTGTAGCCTGAGCATGATATAGCTTATTAGGAAGCCTTGAATCGACATGTGTCTTGAATATTGTCAGTTATTCGGTGGTACCAAAACATCCCAAAATCACGAACCGTAGCCGGACGAGAATGAACAACCCTCGAGTCATTGGAAGGTAGAAGTACTTCCGTCATTACCTCGAGGGACGCAGCTGAAGATCCGGCGTTTCCCTCCCTGGTGCTGAAGGTAATGGCTGTATGCTATCGTCAATGCCTGTTGTAAACCAAGTGTGAGGTGTGAACTTACGACGGGAGTTGCTACTGTGTTCGAGTAACTCGGCACCGGTAATGGAACACTCGTGAAGGAGCTCTCCTTGCCCCACGGTATTACCCAGCTCAGACGACGCATAAATTCGTACATTCACTTCGGCAGGGACGTCCAAGGGCCTGGATACTGGATCAGCAACGAGACAAGGCGAGAGCGCACAGTATTCTCACAACTCCATGAGATCGTTCCACTCGACAACCCCGCTAGTTGGACACATGGCGCTGTTTGTTGTTCGCCAATAATCGTCCCCGATAGATACGCTGAGATAGAGCCCGGTAGGGACTCGTCTGAGGCCAGCAGCGACATTCGTGGCCTTGAGCTCTGTGAAGAAAAAGTCAGTATTATGACGATCAGTGGCCAGACGCACACTCGAGTCACACACTTGTAATGATTACCCGTCGACCTGATAGGCCAGTCATACCACTGGGATCATCCTTGGGTGAACCTTCGAATGTACTGGCTTGCTCCATGTGATTGAAGTTTTCGTGGTTTGCTCGAGATGGCGGGAGATCAGCGAGTCAAGAGTGGTTTGAGGTAGGCGATGGGAGCGCCCCCTGTGCAGCAGTTGCACAGCAGCCATACAAAATCAGCATGAGGCGAACACGTGGACTCTCAGACTTGTTGTGCACAATGTGAGGCTCGTCTTGGAAACATTCGACAAGAGGTAATTCAAGCAGGAGGATAATTGGTCAGCAACGACGTAGCAGTAGTAGTGGTATTAGTCAGCAGTGGTGGTGGTGTTAGTCAGCTGCCGTGGCTCAGTCAGTCGTGCCAGGCTCTCGCTCCCCCCGATCGGCTGACGCGACAGAAGGGCGCGGACTCGCTGAGAACAGCTAAGCGGCCATGGCTCTGTTTGTTGAGGCCCCACTACGAGTACGGGTCCTGGCGTCCTAGCGTGTACAGTACTAATCACTAACGAAGCAATAGTGCTACCGTTCCATGGCCTCTGCTCCCTCCCTCCACTGCACGCCCCACACGAAACGCGCGCGTTCCGATCCGTACGAACGCGAAGTCGGCCACAGCAACCCACGCGAGAGACGCCAGCAAGCTGAGGCTCGGCTGCGGCGTGCACGTGCACGTGGACCCGTGACAGGCCTGAGATAAGGGCGGTGGCTCAGGCTACTGCTGCCACCCGAGAAGTAGGGCCAATAAAAACACTACTGATCGTTGACAGCGATCCTCACGCGTCCGTGGTATGCGGATTGACTCGATCGATCAAACGCCCCCACCAACCGTGGTGCCGCACAGCGGAATGCGATAATGCCGAAAGACAAAAGACAGAGACGAACGAACGACCAACGCGAACGAATGCCCCCATCGAGCACCACTAGCACTAGGGGACGAGGAAATGGGGAGTTTGAAGGTGAAGGGCTCACCGTCACGATCGCCTCTCTAGGTATGTGGCGTGATCGCTGACATTGACAACGCGATCGTGCTAATCTAATTGTGGATGGGGCCCGAGCCCGGCCGCGTGCCACTCCGACGTCTGTACTACGTGCTAGTACTAGTACGTCTGTCTCCTGCGATCGTGCGAAGCACCTCCTGCGTGGCGAGCGGGTCACCTTTTTGGCCACCTCTCGTTCTCAGTGTTTTCCCCGTCTCCGTTCGTCACGCAGCGCTCCGCCTTGTGCGATTGTGCAACGCGTGCACTGCGTGAAGAATGGAGACCATCGATGTCACCAGACGCCTGGCGTTGTACACCGTGATCGTCGGCGTCACTTGCTGACGTGACGGTTGTACGTGCCTGGTTTGCGTGCAGTGCGATCGGGGCAAGCACAGGGTCGTGTGTAAGACCGTGTGGACCGGGTGCAACAGAGGAAAGAAGCAGTGGACGCGTGCCACAAATGTGTTCCTTGCGCTTCTTTCGTTTCGCACTCCTCCGCACCACTCCCTACTGGGGGGAACTGTGGTGAAACAGACAAAGGTGAGTTTGGGTCAAAGCAAGGAATGTACTCGACCGTATCGAGGCTGACTATGGTTGTCAGCTGCTCTACCTCTACCTCGTTGCACGCCGACGTCCATCCACATCCACCACTGCCTCCTCCCCGAAATCACCTCTGTGGCTGCTTGAGAATTCAAACACTCGCCCGCGTCCCTTGATCGTCGCGAGCGGGCAGCATTCGGAGGGATTGTGCCGCTTCTCAGTCAATTTATTTGCAAGTCTCTTCCGTCGACCCTCCGGAGCCACTTCTCACCTGTTCTTCTAGTCCAGCCTTTCACTACATCTCGTCGACGAGTCCCGCAAACAGGGACGAGCATGCCCCCAAGGGTTATCATGCATGGGCCCATGCCCACAACAGCTCCCGCATCGAAACGACAACGAACGGAGCACGGCGTCGTCGCGCTTCACGTCACCGCAGTCACCAGCCCAGCAGCAGGTGTCAGTGACGGTGCACCGGCCTGCTCTGGTACCAACACTGCCCAACCACCTCCGCATCTTGTCCAGTACTCTGCCGTCGCCTGCTCCTCGCAGACCGCTGCCTTCGACTCCCACAACCCCGCTCTTGCAGTGCTGCCGTCTGACCCCATGCAGCTCGCACTGCACAACCTCGACATGGAGGCCCACGCCATCAGAGCCCGTGTCATCGCCGATGAGCGTGATGACAAGGAGACAAAGCGCTCCTATGCGCGTCACGTCCGGAACTACGTCGTGTGGTGGGAAAACGAGCAGTCCCGCCTCGCCAGTGAGTGCCCAACACGTCCACGGATCCCCGCACTCCCCATCACACCAGCAAAAGTCGTGCTGTTCCTCGACTACGAGACGACGAGGGAGAAGGTGGAGTATCTTTGCCCGCCTCTTATGTGACTGTGTCGACGCTCACCACCTTCACTATGGCAGAAGAAGCGAGGTAGTCAGGCTGAGATTATCGCCGGCTCGACTGTCGGCAAGTCACAGATAGCTCAGGCAATCAATGCCTTGGAGGACCAACGTCGGAATGACCAGCACATGCACAAGCACCTCCCCGACACCCAACGCCGTCTCCGTGATGATGCTCGGGTGCGAGCCATCGAGTCGGCTTCCAAGCACAACGAACCAAAGCGGATCGACACTGCACAGACCCTCAAGGCTGCAGGGACTTCACAAGGTGTGTTTTATGTCGTCCAGCGAGAGGTGCTGGGGCTTTGCTGATGACGTCTCTGGCTCAGACACCTACACAAAGGAGCAGCTGGAACGGTGCTCACTCTGGGGACTGTCCGAAGGATCTGGCCCTCAGACTACATGGGTAGCCTTGCGAGACCGGGCAATGCTGCTCGTATCTTGTGCCACTGCATTTCGCGGTGGCAGCTGCCGTGCCCTCGAGTGGTCAGACCTCTTCATGTCGAGGGTGTTCATCAATGGTAGCAACATCTGCTGCTGACGTTCCGGTGAGTGTCCTGGCCACCATGACCAACCTAATCCTCACAGAGCACTTCTGTAGGTGCTCGCCGCACTGGCAGACAATGCCAAGCACAACCAGGTCGGACGAGTGGAGGAGAATGGGGCCCTCCGTCATCGCGACGTGAAGGTCTGCGCTGTTGGTGCCATCGCCATGCTCTTCTTTGCCCACTTCCACATCATCAACCAACCAGTGCCTAGCTTTGAGCCTGACTTCGAGACCCAGGACTTTGGTGAATATGGCTTTCGTGAATGGTACAGCTACCATGTGTTCTGGACAAAGTCTGTGGTCGAGCAGATGTCATATGAGAGTGAGTCCCATTGATGCCCACTTGGATCCAACGCTTCCTGACCCTACTATGTCCCCTGCGTAGATCACCGCGACCGGGTAAAGCATATTCATGTCAACAACAACATCTCCACGACAAAGGTCACCCATGCACCTCGCCACTATGCTGCCCAGACTGCCCGCAACCACGGAGCGAGTGTCTCTGGCACCAAAGCGCTTGGGGGCTGGTCCGAGAATGGTTCCTTCACCCCAGTCTACGACAACACCCTTCCTGTGGACGCCATGCTTGGAGCAGCGAGGTTTGATGCCCAGCGACCTGAGCGCTACCACCTGCCTCGTGACCACCTTGGTGTGTGTCGTGATTCTCTGGTCCTTCAGAATGCTGAGCCCTTGACACTACAGAGCCACCATCTGAGCTCCTTGCACAGATCTTCCCATGGGTCGAGAATCAACAGAACGCTCTCACTCATCGTGAACGATGCAACCCCCGTGCTCGTGACATTTCCCTGCACCAGTTTCTCAACCTACTCACCTGGCTGCGTACTGTCCTGCTCCAAGATGCAGCTGTGCTATATCCAGATCATTCTCGGCTCCCCATCTTTCAATATCCACCATTTAACTCTGCTGCCTTCCATGCCTTTGCCAGTGCCTCCGTCGCCACCCTAGCTAGGGCTGCTGACGATGCGGAGATGACCCTCAAGAACCTGCCTGACAACCTCGTCACCAGCATGAATGGGTTCCTCAGCAGGTCCTCCTTGCAGAGTCAGGCCCAGCATGCCGAGAGCACAGCTCAGATCCATGGGCTCATGGAACGTCTTGACCATCTGGAGGACTTGATAAAGATGGCCATCGGATCCAAGAAGTCAGGACATTACAAGAGTAGGTGGACCCACCCTCAGACATGCCCTGCATCAGACACTGATCAATTGATCGTCAGCTTGTCCCCCACCTGCTCTCCCCTCTGTGCTTGCTGTTCCTTGCAATGCCCCACCTGTTCATTACTCTCAGCCTCCAGTGGTCTCTTCCTCATCCATCCAGGGCATCTCTCCTGCTATCACCATCAACATCAATGGTGCTGATGCTGCTTCTAGTGGGATGCTGTCTTCTACCCTGGCTGCTGTCTCCCAGGCCACCTCCAATTCCACTGCTCTGCAGCCACCACCTTTGCAGACCGGGTCTCCTCCAGTGCCTGCTCCAGTCTTGCAGCCATCTGCTGATGTGGATTCTTTCCTGGCCACAGCTACCGAGGCTGACATCAAAGCAGCTGCTTGGCGAAAACTGACTGTCAAGTTCAGTGAGGCTCGTCTAGTCAAGCACCCCTGGGAGTGGAGGGAGCATGATCACCAGTTTCTACCTTACTACACACCTCAGAAGGCAATGTCGGTGCGTGAGGTGTGGGAGGAGCATGCAACTGGTTTGGGTGGCTATCTTGCTCAGCGGGATCTCACAGAGACATGGGGGGCAAAGTGGAAGCGTGACATTGGCAAGATCAAGACAGAGTGGGGACGCCGCCAACGTATTATCCGGTTGGTTAATAGGCTTTGTGAGAAGCCCCATTGGAATGTGAGCCTGGCTCTTCGCTTTCTTGAACAGGAGTATTCTGGCTACACTGTTCGCCAGTTCTGTGATTTCCTTGGCAAGGAGAATGGTGCCAATGTGGACACCATCCTGGCCAAGGCACAATTATTTTCTCACTAGTTACTAGTATCCAGAATCAGTGTCGTTACGCATCACAGTACTGCTTGGTGTTAGTTCCCTACAATGCCAATGTTGCCTGATGATTCAATAAGTGTGGTTGTTGGGGTTGACTAGTCAACTCACAAACATAACCCATAGATTTACCAGCAGGTTAGGAAGGACAGATGATGATTTCTGAGATGATGATGATGAACAACCTGATGAGACACATGATGACACAGATGAGTGACAGGAGTGATAGGGTATACACAGGGGCTTGACTAGGAGTCATTGAGAGCTGTTTACAGCTGCAGAAGAATGTTAGTTCTCTACAACACCCTAGACAAAGTCAGAAGTCAGTTTCAAGTTATTGCCGCTTCTTTAAAGCCATTGCTTCTTGTAATATTATTGTACAACCTATAGCCTTGAGATCATACCAGGCTCATTGCGATATAGTTTGAGGAGAATCAATAGGATCAATAGGATCATTAGAGAATGAGGGTGATTACTGAGGGATAACAAGAAGATGAGATCAGTAGATAATGGACACTGGCAGTAGAAACACAGCTGGTAGACAAGAGACTTTCAGGCTGTAGGAGACTTGCAATAGAACTCAGGGATTGATTGACTGGCATTTTGGAGGTTACATGCTATTACACATCTGGTTACTATTGACACCATGTGTCAAGTCCAGGTCTTCTCTGGCTAAGTCCAGGTATAACTCTGGTTGGGGTAGCATAAAGAGAACAGGAATAAGGATAGACTGTTTGAGTTCAACTACTCAGATGGAGAGTTGACTCCTTGTGTAGGTTCCAGCAGGCCTTGATCACCGATGGAAGATCTATGGTGAAGATCAGTGATCCAATGTTAATACAAATGGAGGAATCAGTCACAAGGTCATATCTGTTGTAACCTTAGCAGATATGACACATAACTGTTATCTTATCTGGGAGGCATCACAGATAAGATGTTGTAGAGAACTAATATTCTCTACAACTGTAAACAGCTCTCAACGACTCTTAGTCAAGTCCCTGTGGATCCCATATCATCCCTGTCACATCCCCATTGTTTCCCTCCTTCATGTGCTCATCCTATGCCATACCTGAGTCCTAGGAACATCAGACCCTGTGTAGGGTCTTGTTAAAGTCTGATCTACTTCCGACTCGCTCCGGGAACTCCGGAGGTTGCGCGGGTAGGAAAGGGAGAACGAAGTAGGAACAGAGTTTGTCGGAGGGGCCGGAGTTTGTCGGGAGACGAAATGGACTTGGCTTCAACTTATGTGTTGCGCCCTTGCCCGAGTTTAGTCCAAGGATTTCGGAGGTAGTAAGATCAGAGTGACGACAAGGGAAAATCCCAATGAAGTCTAAGGGATTAGGAAACGAAGATAAGTTTGGGGTGAGACTTTAGGGAGATCAGGAGAGAGCAGGAGGAGTGACTTAAGATGATATTCGAACTGAAGAACTAAGGAGGAGTTACAGGAGTTTATATACTATGGAGAGAGAACATAAAAATAGAAGTGTAACTACGGTGACAAGTAAACACGAGGTGAGCCGGAGCTCTGAAGCGGGACAAAGCGGAAATGTCATGGAGATGTCAAGGGGAGAATAGGAAGTGTCAAGAGAACAAAGGGAAGAACAAAGTCGGAATGGTGAAGGTTATTGACATGAGAAGGAGAGAGTGATGGGGAGATGAAACGGAGAACACGAGGCATCGATAAGGATAAAGATCTTAGATAGGGGAGACGAGGACCGGAGGACCGGAGAGGTCATGTTGATACAGGTGGACGTGGTATAGCCATCGGAGTACGTCCGGAGGCGTCGGAGGTGTCCGGAGTTGAATGCGCGGATCCGGGATATGACAGGTCTATCGGGTTGTCCATCGTCGTCTCGGGAATCATTGTCCATGTCCTTTCCAACCTGCTGGTAAGTCCAGGGATTATTCTTGTGAAGAGAAGTATTGTTTTCCTTGTACTCAGTCCACCAGGAGCAGATCCTATGTTGTTTTGCCTATTTTTACTTGACAGTTTTCTATTTTTACCAAAGTCTTGGGTATGCCCAGAGTATAAAGCATTATCCTTACCATTTTGAATACTACCTTCCGTTCCTGTGCAAGTGTCACAAGTAAAGCAAGTCCTAGTCAAGTCCTGAGTCTTCCCGAGTCGAGTTCACAAGTCCTACACATTTCCGAGTATAAAGTCTAACCTTCCAACCGCTTCGCATCCCGGTGTAGAGCACTAACGTTCTCTACGGCTGTAGACTGCTCTCAACAGCTCCTAGTCAACTCCCTGTGAACATCCTATCATCCCTGCTGCATCCCCATCGTTTCCCTGTGTCACGTCCCATCGGGTTCTTCATGCGTTCCATCGGGTTACCCATCCTTGCCTCGGGAATCATCATCCATGTCCATCCTAACTTGCCAGTAAGTCTACGGGTTATTCTTGTGAATGAGAAGTATAGTTTCCCTTTGTCTTGCATGTATACTTGTACTCAGTCCACCAGGAGCGGACTCTATTTGGTTTTCCTCTATTTTTACTTGACAGTTTGCTATTTTTACCAAAGTCCTGGGTATGCCCGGACTATAAAGCGTTATCCTTACCATTTTGAATGCTACCTTTCATTCCTGCACAAGTGTCACAAGTAAAGTGAGTCCTAGCCTAGTCCTGAGTCTTCCTGAGTTGAGTTCACAAGTCCTACGCGTTTCTGAGTACAAAGCCTATCCTTCCGACTGCTTCACATCCCGGATATCAGCCCAACAGTCTGGGGATATCTCAGGGAACCTTTCCCTTGTTCTTATGCCCAAGCCTACTCCTTCTACCGGTCTTCTCACTCGCAGAACCCCTTTAGGGACAAACCTATTGTACCCTTCTTAACAAACCCGGTGCTTGCCTAGGGGATTTCACATCTCACAGGAAGTATCAAATCGAAACCAGATATCAGCCCAACAGTCAGGGGATATCTCAGGGAACCTTTCCCTTCTTCTTACACCCAAGTCTACTCCTTCTACAAGTCTTCTCACTCGCAGAACCCCTTTAGGGACGAACTTATTGTACCCTTCTTAACAAACCCAGTGCTTGCCTAGGGGATTTCACATCTCACAGGAAGTATCAAATCAAAAACATCAAAAGAAACATAGGTGCCACATGAACGTCTCAGAAAAATTGCAACAGAGAAAGCAAGAGATATGTTGTGGAGACGTCAGGAGAAAATGGTATTGTAAGGAAAAAGCAGAAGTGTCAAGATGCCATGTGTAAGTGGAGTGGTGAAGGAGAGAACAGCGACATGAATGTGTGAGAAAAGAGATAATGCTGAATCAACATGTCATGGAACAGCTGTTTCCGGTGACAGGGGCATAGCCTTCCTTACAATGTAACTGTTGGGAGGAATTTCAGTTAGGATGAGGGGGAGAGAACATGCCCCCATCCCCTCCCCCCAAGCTTAGTTCTGTTTCTTATAGGAAAACAGTGGATGCAAATACAAGGCTATCAACACACCAGACACTACACTTGATACTGTTTCAGAGAAGTATACAATGCTTTACGTCCCAAGGGATCCCCTGATGTAAGCATCTGAACTACGTCTTGATCGGGTTCTGTCCCTTCGGGACCACACCTACTCAAAACTGCTGTTGCAGTCTCGGCCTCCGAAAGCCATGTTCCCCTCACACCAAGAGCCTGCTGGATGGCCTCCTTGGTGAAGACACCCGGGACACCCTGCACAAATTCCCTCGATCAGTCGTCATCACAGACGAGTGTGGCAGTGGACACTCACTGCCCTTGCTGACGAGGTCTTGTTGAATTCATGACTGAAGTCAGCAGCAAATTTCCAGGCAGCAACAATGCCCAGGTTACCTCTAGTCCGGTGCTGAGCGTTCTTAAAGGCCTCGTAACCGGGACGAGTCTCGGCCTGAATCTTCAGCCACTGTACCTGCTCGACTGTCCCCTCTGTGTCAGACATCCTGCTTACTGGCGGCCTGGTAGACAAAACCAGGTGAGAGTCGGTGGACTGCTGTGGGACAGGCAGGAGGGGCAGTGCGGGCTGGTGAACCTAAGCAGGTGAGATGTTGGATTTACATCAGTGACGACAGGCACCAAGCATCCCGCCCACACCCGAGGCGACCTACCTGATCAACAATGATCTGGACACGGTGGTTGTCCTGCTGGTCATCAGTCACCGTCAACGTGAGTGTCTCCGGAGCAGTGTCGAGGATGGTCTTTCCAGGTCCTGTTGTCAGGAAGCACCACCTGTACTGGGCATCGAGGGGGTCCGGGCATGACAGACGAAGGGGACCTGGTGGGTGGTGCATAGCGTGAATTCTAGGAGAGACAAGACACGAAAACACTCACCGCTGTCGTCAATAGCGGCTGAGCTCATCTGGAGCTGTTGCAGGAGGTCGACCGTACTGACCTTCCACTCGTCTGCCTTGCAGCTCGCGCTTTCCACCTCGGGAAGGGAAACAATGCTTGAGGTGCGCACTGGCTGGCTGGCAGAGTAACGGAAGTCAGCCACGTACACGCGCACGTTGTAATAGCTCGTTACACCTCGGGGCTGCAGGGCAAGGTCAACATCTGTGCGTCAGGTCAGATATGGGACTCGCACCTGGTCAGAACCTCCTGCTGGGTGTCCTGTCCTTCTGCTGGGTCAACCAACGGATTGGTTGCCTCATATGACTGCTCCGTCTCGTCACAATCGAGAGCTGGCAGATGTGGGCCCAGCACGTCAGCGCCCGGGAACGGGCTGGAAAACTCGAATGCGGCAGGGTGGACATACCGTCTTGACTTGCTGGTTCGCCCTTGCCATCATTGACTTCATCCCAAGCTCCTTCACTAGATTCGGGTGCAGCTTCGGGTGCTGCATCGTCGTCTCCACTGTGAACGCCGGCGTCGTTTGTGATCGTCTTCGTGAACCGAACGACGGGGTTGAGCAGCAGTGACCTGAGCAGCTCGGCGGTCGTGGTGGCAGGCTGGAACATTGGGTAGGGCCACTTGTCGATCTGCCGGGTGACGAGAGCGACAAGATCTTGCTTCTTGAGTGATTTTCTGTCGTCCGCGTCCCCCATTCGCATTCACGGCGGTCCCCGAGATGCGAGAGGGGAGTTTAAGTGAGTGAGCGAGAGGTCAGAGAGTATAAATTGACATCGAGGGGCACTCACAGCTCGTCCTTGGTGTATGGCTCCTCACGAGTGGCCTGCAAAGCGTTGCCGGGGTTATCGGCTGAGCTTTCGACCATGTTAGACGACTGGTATGCTGGGGCGCGTGCAGTGTATGTGCGTCGATCCGAGTGGGGCGAGTGCGGGTGCACAGGGTGTGATGATGGGGAGGTGATGGAACGGGGAGGAAAGCGGGGCAGCTCTCCCCCCTCTTTCTGCGAGGTCGTGGGGTCCCCAGCCTTCCGTTCCGTTCGCGACGTCCATTTCGTGCGATCGAGGGTACCCCGGGCTCGATGTACCACCGCTGAGCGCCAGGTCACCACCGCATGTACGGTGCAGTGCCGATCGTGGGAGCCCCTTCCATTTCGGGAAGGCACCCTGCGTCAACCGGTCGCCACCAACACGCTGAGACATCGTAAAACGACCAAAAAAAAAATCCCAGCACATAGTAGCACCCAAGCCAAGTTTCGAATTCATATGATCGCCCCATCGACGCCAGCATCCTGTTCCCGATATTACTCTCCCTGATCTTGGGTGCCTCCTGTGACAACGCAGTTCACAAAGAAATGTAAGTCAGCAAGCGAATAGACATGAAGGAGAGAGGAGATCGGGTTCATTGCAATAAACGTACCGTTCCCACCCCATCCCTATCGCGATGCGTGGGCAGTTGCCCTTGTTATCCCCGCCGTCCTTCCGACCATACGCACGACCGAACGTCTTTCCAAACCGCTTCATTATAACCATCACTTTACGTTCTTTGATGATCCCTCCATCCACCGTCATATACCCCCCTCACCCTTTTTCAAGAGACCAAATGCCCCTGCGAGCTCCATAGCGGGAAGCACCGTGCTCCGATCTCCCAATGTCATCAAAGGTACAACCCCCGTGTTTGCGGGTCTAGAGACACCATATCCACAATTGCATTCGGTATCATGCTGAGGAGAGATCCTCGGGATCGCACTTGGACCTTGCGAGCATCGCTTTGCCAGCCATTTTGCCGCACTCTTAGGTGCTGAATAGATTGAGAGAGGAAACTAATCGGGATTCGTGGCGTTGGCGCTCGGATGCGGCCCCCTTCACTCGGTCGCTTTCCCGTTGAGCTTGCATTTCGTCGCCATAGTACTTGGCTGTGGCTTTGGCTTTCTTTCCTTCTGCGCGTCTTTGAATTGTTTTGGGCATCGACTGCGCGTGTCACACATGCAGAAGGTATTGCCACGGATCCAGCAGATGAGGGTGATGCTTCTTCCACTACAATAGTAACGTCGGTGATGACATCAGTTGTACTTCAGTATCGAGGAGCTTGATAATTGGGTCATGTGTTTGATGTGATGAACGCCAGTGAACGCCTCCTCGATGACACGTTTTCAAGAAGGTGCTTGTGATTTTGCAGTTGGGACCCGAGCACGAATCATAGCCAAGTCTGATGATCTCTTCCATTTCCTGTTGGGGGTCTTCATGCTTGTTCACTGCAACTATGGCGTCAACGCCCCACGGATTTTTCCCAGGTCTTTCTTCTAGTTGATCTGAAGCTTCGGATTCCGAATCCAAGGGGATGGTGTTGGGTCCCGCTAAACACCTGGGCAACATGCTCGGCCGTCGGCACATGAGATTCTTCAGTTTTGCCTAAGTGTGATACATGAGGGAATGAAACGATGACGGAAACAAACACGAAAACTTACGAACTTGATAAGCGGCCGCTCGCTCAGAGCACACATGTTAGAAAGCCGTCCCCATCAACGACCTGTCAGTTTGGACGTAACCAGCCAGTGTTGTGGTATAACATCTCTATAGCACCAGTGGCTCACTGCATCTCGACTACGGAAAGTCATACTGATCCAAAACCTGAGAGATTACAAAGAATTGATTATGAAGTGAGGACGGAAAAGCCTGAGTACACCACGGGTTAGCTCTGAATCAGTCACTCTGGGAGGTCCGTACACGTTTGCTCTATCTCACCAGCCACGGCACGCGAGTATAACGCGGAACACTGGTACGGCTGGGCGTGCCAGTGCTTGAGCCTTGAGGTAACAGATGGTCATCTCTCTGCGGGAGGTCCGTATGAAGACGTATAATTATAATTTAGGGGTTGTGTCAAAACGCGACAAAGATTACCCACTGGATCTCTCGCAGTCCTTCAGGAATCAGGACAATGCAAGCATGAGCTATACCAAAACCTGCCAGTGATCCAAGAAATACGATATCGCATCGAAAGCTGATTAGTTTTCCAAGAAATAATCTGACCTGTACAACTTCGGAAATCGAGCAAGTTACAGTAAAGGAGTAGCCGTGGTTACTCACTCAGGACGTGCCCAACTTCGACAGAAATGACGCCTTAAGAGATCAGGTTTAAACGAAGCAAGAGTATGTACGCACCTGCAGTTACCTTACATCCCAGACGCTTCCACTACCCAAAGTCTCAGGGGAATTTGAATTTAATTCGAGAACGTTTCAAGAAGAGTCTGCATCACATCTGAATCGCCGATGATGTTGAAGCCACACGAACTACTCCTGGTGCTCGCTGACCCACTGCTACTCACGAGCTATACTGGGCAGAGTCTGCTAGATGGTCCTCGTCTCGAGTTCCGGCCGCCGTCCGTACCACGGGTAGTGACACCAACCTGACGAAAAGTACCATGGAGACCATCGTGTGAATACTTCAAAGCCAAGGATAGTCACGGGGGAGGAGTTAGTGGGCGTGGCGTTGTCACGTTGTTGAACTGTCCATCAGGAAAGCGGAAGCCGAAGAACTGTAGCATGGAGGCGCAAGGAACATCTGCATTCATGCACCGTCATTGGTCCAGCCATTCGAATGACATCTGACAGCCATACCGCGATGGCGGCTGTGGCGTATTGATGGGCCTCGTTGTAGTGGTGTCGAGATGCAGGTACTGAACTAAGAACAACTTCCCTGTCGCGATTGGAAATTTCGCCATCACTGGCTGGAAATCACCCACAAGGGTCGAGACACCTTAGTTCGATCGGGAGGGGAACGAGCGTGTGAGCATTTGAATTGAAGGATGTGAGAAGTTAGCTGCCTATCAGAGGCGTGTACAGCGTGTCAAGCCCGAGGATGACCAGAACGATAAAACACAGAATTGTACACATCGTCCTTTTTGTGATGGTTTCTGAGGACTTTATATTAGCCGCACAGCAGAGCCTTGGCTTTCATAGAGCGAGAAGTGATCCGACATTTAAAGGGTTTGGGGTGGCTAGAATTTCGATTTGGAGGTCACCACAGATCAGGTCACAAACCAGGATCACTCACGAGACCGTCCCTCCGTTGACGTCAGGCTGTGGGACGATTTCTATACCGTCCTCGACCTGCCTCGAAATATTGAGGACTGAAAGAGACATCGCAACAGTGATAAAGATGGATGCTTCTGCAAGGTGAAGGCCTGGAGGTAAAGCTCAAGATATGTTCATGAATATTCAGCCCCTGCATGGATCTCGCCAGGACAAATTCTGACGCAACACAGATCAGTTACTATAAGCACAAGTCTGGAAGGAGGTGGTGCTCACCTTCTACCAAATCCAAAGCAGACGTTCTGAGGATCGGGTTGGGGGCTCTCACCAAGGAACCGTTCTGGCTGGAACACCTCGGGATTGGGATAGGTAGTCTCGTCATGGAGAATAGTCCTTTGGTCCGCAAGATATCGGAACGAGTCGACTTTTGTTGGAATCATGGCACTTACCAGGAGTTTCCGATGATGGTCGACCCTTTTGGAACAACGAATCCATTGAAAATAATATCCTCTGTAGAGACGTGAGGTGCAGCTTCCACCCGACAGGCGAGTAAGCAATGAATGATCAAACGAATCTGGGTACTACCGTACCTAACGGTGCAACGACATGCCACCGGAGAACCTCCTTGCAGATCGCATTGATATATGGAAGCGAATCGCGATCATCAAGACGCGGGAGTCTCTCCGTACCCACCACAGCATCGAGCTCTGCTCGTGCTTTTATTTGGACTTCAGGATATATCGTCATAGCGAGGAAAAAGGCATATATAGACGAGACCACCTTTAGTCGGGTTCAATTAGCGCATTCTCAATGTCTTGGATGAGATTACGTGCCGTATCTGAGCCTCCTGTGAAGAAGTTCAGAACGAGGAAGTGACGGTGCACTCTCAGGCTGATTAATGGCAGGTACTCACCAAGATAGATGCTGATAGCAGTCCACATGATGATGTCTTCTTCCTCTGGACTGATGCCTCTCTCCAGTAGCGTCGACGAAAAGGACGGATCAGCTGCACCTGACGCCTTACGCAAACATAAGAAACGCTGCATCCAGTGTATTGGACCAAACCTCTCGAACCATTTGTTCAACTACATGTCGATGTGGCCGTGTCACCGTCTCCATCACCAGCTTCCGGTACTTCTTCGCATCCTGCAGGAAACCTGTGCCAGGGAGCCATTCCGGCAGGTATCGCACTACAGGTCACCTGAGCATGCGTTCGAGATGATGACAACGTGACCTATTCTTACAAGCAGGTATGAGGTCCACAAGGAACGCGCCAGGAGTCGAAACCAATGAGATATTTGCCATGGCCCTGTCTGCCAACTCGACCAACGGATCTTCACCACCTTGGATGGTGTAGCCATAGGTTACCTTCAGGATGATGGCACCTGCAGTTCTAGGCGTACATGATCGGCGACCAAAACTCGTATCAGCTGCTGCAAGAGAAACCACTTACGTGCGTATATGGGCAGCCAGATTGTCAGGCTGCTCTAGTACATTGCGCAAGAAGCGGCGCGTCTCTTCTTCTTCGATTGGGTTAAATGTCGCAGTGCTACTCCTGCTGCCGAGCAGACGGTGGAAGTGCTTGCGGTATTGGCGGAACCGCTCACCAGGATTGAGGAAGAGCATCAGATCTTCCCAGCCCGCAAGGTCGCACGCCATCGTCAGGTGTGGCCTGTTGGAACATGTGGCACTCTGTTTCTCCAGAATCTCTGAGACGGCCTTGTAGGAGTTGAGGATAACGTATCGAGTGCCCAGGATGCTGATGGACGAAATGTCCCCTGAGGATCCAGGAAGGAAGCTCGTGAGATCAAAAACATTTGTTCCTTCGCCAGGATGTACATGTAATACTTGCCGTATTTTTTGCCTAGTTCTGCAAAATCCAGCCAGGTTTTCTCAGAAGACATCTCGAAGAGATTTCCGACGATCGGCCATCCAGTAGGTCCAGGTGGGAGAGCGCGCGAACGTCCCGAAGCAATAATTCGCTTGATGATGTACAGCCCTGCTCCAAAGAGGCAGACATCGAGCAAACCTACCGCCTGAACCATGTCAAGTCACAAAGGTGGCGAAAGAAGGTGAGAGAGTCAATGGCCTTGGGGGTTTATTTTAAGGACTGGAAATGGAAGCTGTCTGGACCGCTTGTTCTAAATCAGCACCGTCGGAGAATGGTGGAGCGTCATGCGTGAGCGCATGAGCCTTGAGGTGACAGACCATCCACCCTCGGGCCGGGTTTTCGGGCGGGGTCATCTATGAAGACTAAGCGTTAGGCCATGACGATCTTGTATCGTAGCCACACCGAAGCTCAGTTTCGACCAGGCGTCAATACAAGCGCTCAAGACTCACGAATTCTTGGACGCCTCGTCCTGCACAGTTGCTCCGGGTCGTGCCAGTGTCCCACAGGTGTGAATGAGCATCAGCTGCCGCGACAGAACAAACACGCTGCAAAGACATAAAGATAACCTATGGTACTCCATGTGACTCTGCCACGAGTTCCACGATAGAGCACGGCAACAGTGGTTTGGGTTGGTCCCAGCACTCAGAACGCGTCCAACCTTGAATAACGGGTAGCAGTCCATCGGCCTGGGAGGGATTTGTACCAATGAGGGGACGGGACAACCTCAGGACAGTGCTTTTACATAGGCCACGACACCACGGAAGACTTACTAGACATCTGTGTCGGTGGTTCAGGCTTTCAAGACACGGTGAAGAGTGCGGACGGGTAATTCCCGACACCACCAGCTTGTGGCTCAGCGCTCACACCGTGACTCGTCCTCTGAGTTTCGCATTCGATTGGACCGCAAAGTACCGAGTCGATCATGCCATGCCATTCCAACTGGAGGCCTGAGTCTTTTAAGTTGAGCCTGAAGCTTGCATTCCGAGGTCCTACATCGTGATGGCCATGGCAAGCGATTCGTGGCGTGCTCGTGCAGTCCAAAGTTAACTCGGTAGAAAATACCCGAGTAAGCAAATCAAGTGACCTATTAGAAGTGAGCTATAGCGCGCTAGCCTAACCTACGTTACACTACATAATAAGTAGTGGAACCCAAGCCCACGTCATGTTTACAGTAATCAGTATCACCCGAATCATTCATGTCTATTCAAGATCGACGACAGTACAATGTCAAGCCCGACGAAGAAACTCATGTATCAAAGGGGGTGGGTCATGAGAGCAATAGATCCAAACAGTAAGCAAAAAGCAAGCGTCGCGCATTTCATGAATGCATGCATAAAATAAGTGGACAGAAGTCATTCGATCGTCCTGGGCATCACATCAGTGCCAGTGAGAGGAACGGCCCTATGACCAGTTCCTCCAGTTAGTCGTCCAACGTAAGATATAATAAGACTCTTCTGGATGGAGAGCAAAAATCAGGATATAGGTGAGAGGAGGGGTGTGAAAACGACGGGGAGGTATCCAAGAGGTATCGCAAGAGTGGCAGGTGGTGGATGGCGTTATCGTGACTCCGTGGAATCTAAAAAGAAAACGACCTGTCTAGTCCCAATCAATGGTTATCCCGGCAGGTCCGGGCCCAGCAATCCCAATACCTCTCTCAGCTTCACGTTTAAGCCATTTGAGAGCACGTTTATCTTCCTTGAGGTACGGTTCTAGTCTCTCGAGACATTTCTTGTTATGATCCTGCAGAGACGGACATTGAATAACACGGTTTTCAAATCGGGCACATGGGTGGTCCTACCTTGAGCCATTGCTTCTCCTCTTTCGTAAGCATGTTCTCCTTTACCATCCGTGTTTGGATTGGAACACAGGTCAGCCGCTCAAAGCCAAGCCAGATATCGCCGCTGAATTCGCCCTTTGTCTGCGTGACGGAGTTCATCAGAAAATCGGAGTAGCGGTGACGAAGGGGGCTGACACACCTTTACGCGTCTAACGGCCAACGCAGACTCGATACGCATACCCCATTTACCCTCGAGGTCTGATATGGAAGATTCCATCAGTAAAGATATGGTTTGATCAGTGTGCTAAGAAGCTCACAAAAGCCCGGTTCGTTGGTGATAACGTGTCCTGGCACGAGAGGCACGTTGTTGGAGAACCCATGGGGCCCTTCATGAACGTTCAAGAACGAGCCAACGCCATGCCCAGTGCCATGCTGCATATGATAACGTTAGATGGCATCAGAGTCACATCAGGATTTACACACGAGGTAATTGAGACCATCCTTCCATAACGCACGGCGGGCGAGAACGTCTAATTGCAGGCCTGTAGTGCCTTCAGGGTACACAGCACTATCGATGGCAATCTGGGGTGTCAATCAGTAAAGCGTGCGGGGAACTGATATATGAAACCCCATTGACGTACATGTCCTTGCAGCACGCGTGTGTACGCTTCAGCTTGGTCCTGTGACGGACGACCAAAATGGATAGTGCGTGTTGTGTCACAAGTCCCATCTCGGTACTGGCCTCCAGAGTCGCTGAGGTAAAAGAAGCTTCGTGAGCATCGGAGATAATATTATGAGAGTGGGAGAGTGGAGAGAAGCGTACTTCAAGTATGGGGTTTCTCGATCAATCATGCTCGCGTTTGATTTTGAAGGCGAATAGTGTGGAAGAGCTACTCACACGCATACAATCAGAATATCAGAATAAAATGAATGCAGCGTGTAAGAAGTACGCACCCGCATTAGGCCCACTAGCAGAGATATTCTCGTACGCGAGACCCCAGTAGTGCTTGTTCTGCCTCCTGTACTCTGTGAGACGCCATGCGGCTTCATATTCTGTGATGTCGTAGCCTTGATGAATCTTGTGCTCCAGCCAGGCAAGCCATTTGACCTAAGGTAGAATGACGTGAGAAGGGTAAAGCGTGACGCACAGATAGAACGCACGTAAGAAACTCCATCACGTAGATACGCACGCCGCAGGCCCTCAAGCTCCACTTCGTTCTTGATCGCTTTCATGTTGTCAACGAAGGATGGTGCAACAGTGTAACGGAAATGCGTGAGCATGAGGGAAATCGCATACGACGTCTCGGAGTTGATGATAAGTTTTCCCTCGCCCCATTCCCTGCGTCGGAGGAATGACCATATGTCGTTGTACTCCCTTCTATTAACCTTGAGAGCGCGCAGGTACTCCTCGGTGTCGTCGGTGAGCTTGGCGGAGTCGAGGAATAAGATAACCTTGTCAGGGGAAATGAACAAGTACGCGTAGAATAAGGGATTGAACGGGATGTCCGATCCGCGCAAGTTAAGTAAGTGCGCTGGCAGGACCTGTGAGTATGAGCCGGAACGGTGAGGATGCTCACTCACCAATGTTTGATAGCGAAGTGATGAGAGTTCCAACATGCATCTGTGACGGGGTTGGTGCTGACTTGGAGTATGCAGGCACTGCTGGTGGCTGCATTTGAATCCATTGTCGCACTTCGGCAATCTTCGAGGACGACTCTCGGCCGGTGAAGTCAATGGACTGGATGAAGATTGGGTCTTTCGAGCGCAACGGCTTCTCCTTCCATGTAAGATCGATGTAGTTCTGAGGAGGGAAGACCAGCTTGGACCCTTTCGTGTTGAGCCTGCTCAGCAACTGTGTCGCCTTTTCGTGAGAGATCATGCGAGCATCAATGCCGATCTTTGCATTCTTGGAGCGATCCTGTGGAGTACTCTCAGAACCATCGTCGTAAGTCTCCATCTCTCGAACGGCATACCACAAGCCATTCGATCCAGTCCTTTGGCGCATCAACAGCGCCTGCTGGGATGAGGTGCCAATTGGAATCCAACTCCTCACGGGCTTGCAGCCAGTAACGGGAATCGGTGACAAGGTAGGCTGCCGTCTTCGAGATAATGGCTTGACCAGCGGTTCCAGTGAAACTGTGCGTCACGTAAGATGACGATGAAAGAAGGGACAAGTCCAAAAATACCCACCCAGAAATCCACTCTCTGCGCTTCTCACTAGCGGCGACATATTCGGACTGGTGCGGGTCTTCGCTGGGAACAATGCTTTGGTGGTAGTGCATGAGGTTAAGGGTGTTCGGAGAATAACGAACTACGTACTAATAATCAAGGCCATCCTTCGTCATGAGTTTTCTGATATCCTCGAGTCTGTCAGACGTATCAACGCGCTCCTTGATAGATTCCACGTCATTGATTTTGCGCTCCAGAGCAGATCCGACTAGTGTACTGGCAGAGTCGTTGGAGTAGAAGGGTGGGCGTTTGCTACTGCTGGACCTGGAGGAGGACCGTGTAGGAGAATTGTATTGTGGTGGGGGCGCTCTATCCGAGCTAATAGATGCACTCCTCTCCCGGATCTCTAGTTCTTTCTCCCTTGTCTTGCCAACTCCCCAACCATAACCCCATTTCGCAGATTTCTTCGAATCGGCTCTTACCAAGCTTGGTTTGCTAGCATCGCGTAATAGCTGGGGGAACTTGACTGGGCTCTGGTTATGGGGAAGCGGAGGAACGTCGTAAGCCTCTGAGTCTGTGTCAAACTCCAGTTTTTCTGGATCGGAGAGGGTACGTGTCGTCGAGTATGATCCTGAGCGTACGAGTTTTCCAGAGTTGCGAGAGCGATTGGATGTGAGGTCTTCAGAACGATGGGACCGTTGAGAACGACTATCGGACTTGTTTGAAGAAGCCTCTGATTTTTCCGAGTCGGTGCGGATGAGTGGGCTGGCTTCTCTGTGTCTCGTCTTCTTCGAGGTGAAGGGGAAGCACATAGGGGGCGGAGGCGGCGGTGGAGGCGGAGGCATCTTGATAGCGGGGAATGACGGTCGAAAGCAAAGAGCCCGTACTGAAGAAGGGCTCAGCGCCGTCTCACACGAGGCCAGCTACTATAAGTCGGCAAAAATGAGCAAACCGCGATAAGTAATATTATTGGCATGAGAATTGATGACAAATAACCGGCCATAATCGGTGGGCTCACTGAATTTTGCTGCGCCGCCAATTACTGTATCCCCAATTCACAATCACAGAATGCCTCCGTGTGCACTCCGTGTGATCCTTAAAGGCGTGCTCAATTCTTGAGTTGTCAGGTCAAGAGTTGTCAAACCCTGTGTACGTGAGTGCCAAACAGTGCTAGCCGACCGGCGGGAATACATGCAGTTCCCAGAAAGGGTTGGCACCGTCCGGAATGGCTACGGACACCGACGGACTTCAAAGGTTTAATTTTGAAGTGTATGTACTTCGCATGGCATCTACAATGTGCCCACAGGTACACTATATTTTAAGTAGGGTGAATACAAACTACTACTGTACTACACAACATCAAGTACCCGTTTACGTCCGGTCTGCTTTCGAGACGGCGGGGTTATTTTTGAGGCGACGGGATCCTTTTTGAGGCGGCGAGTCCATTCGTGATGCGATGGGTCCGTTTTCGCGGCGATATCAGGGTTTTTGAGATGGGCGCAGTGAGGGGTCCTGTTTTCGACACATCGGGTCCACTTTTGAGACAGCCTGGTTGATGTGAAGTACAGTACTATACAATGTAAATTATTGCAAGGACAACTTACTACGAGGGTCCAAGTCCTTGCATCGTCTCGCGTCATTGTTGGATTACCGTGTTGTCGTCGTCGGCATTCCGAGTGCGTCAGGTTCCATTGTCGTCGGATTCGAGTGCACCGCTGGGTTGCCCGCGTAGGTCCTTGGGTCCAACTCCTCTCACACCATTTTGTTGGGCTTCGCAGCGCGTCGCATTGCCATCGGATTCGTGTGATCGCAGTCACGACGGCATAGTATGGTTATTGACAATTGTGGTCTTCGTGTCGCGTCGTCTCGGTGTTTGCAGCTGTTGTTGCTCGAGCTGGAGTAGCATGTTACAAGTGAGAAGTATAATCAGAAATATTTGATGCTCAGCATCTAGTTACACCAATTATCCTAGTACGATTTGTGTCTGGTTATAATAATTTCTCGTTTCCACAGTGAATGAGTGACTACGAAGCTTCGACTTCAAAATTAAACCTTTGAAGTTCCATCGGTGTCCCTAGCCATTCCGAGTCCGGACGGTGCCAACCCTTTCTGGGAACTGCATGTAAGTTCCCGCCGGTCGGCTAGCACTGTTTGGCACTCACGTACACAGGGTCTGACAACTCTTGACCTGACAACTCAAGAATTGAGCACGCCTTAAGTCTGATCACTCGGTACCCGGTCCTAATGAAATGGTTAGACGCAAGGGGACCATCCTGGACGTCCGTTGCTGATTAAATCACCTCCAAATAAAATGGAACGGATACGCAGAATCGCAGTCCCTTTAGCTCCACCGCAGCCTTGGCGAGTCACAAGTCACTCGTCATACCATGGTAAGCTGTGGCTCAGGATGGCGAAACACGACAACCAAGGGGTCAAAATACACGTGTGCCACTAATAAATGAAAAACTCATGCTTCATACCTGCCCGCGGTGATGCCGTGGTGTGATCTCAGGCAGTTAGACAGAATATGGGAAAGTTTCGTGGAGGGATTTCGTGGGATACTCGGGGAACACGAGGCAGCAACAATTATGGCAAGTAAGATGCGGTCCGTGAGCCTATGTTCCTGGACAACGCAATGTATGGTTGCCGCGAGAACAGAACTCGGGGCAGATTCCGAAATGGCCATCCTTGATCCGAATATATCACGCGCTGGCCATAAACCTTGCTGCGAGACTTGCGGGCCAGAAGATGGCAGAAGTATCGACTATGCTGTTGTTTAGGAGTGTATGATGTCTCTGAGCAGCGACAGAAGCATCCGGGAGAATAACTTGTGGAATATCGGGCAAGAGAGGTCATCGAGCTGCAGACTGCGGACGAGCGCTGGACTTACCTATATCCGGTCGGCATGCATGTGATACCTGGAACGGGGTGTGAGCATCTTCTCGGCAAGAATGGCTGTGCCTATGACGGTCTTGACCATGCTGAGCATCTATAAGGTTCCATACAGATCGAGCATCCTCAAGGACCATCTCATATGGTAATTTCAATGTGCTTCCATACTGAAGCGTATGCAAGGACGAGAATATACCACACTCACCAAGTTGGGTTGGCAGGGCATTGGGCGAAGGCAAAGCGCGCATATGAAGTCCTGACTGAGCATGGTAACCCTCGGGCGACAATAGTGGCCACCATTAATTATGAGATATACGAACCGCAATGACTCTGCATTCTGCATTGCTCTGACACCACCCAACACGACGTATGTCATTGGCACTGTCTGTCTGATATATGAGCGCTATATGAGCACCTGCCAGTGTGGTGTTGCGCCCAAGTATATGGAGCCGGGAGCTCTGCATGTCATGCCATGACGCTGGCACGAAATCGTATTGACCGTGTTGAGTCCTAGAGAATTGGTTCTGTATGAGATAAACACCCATCAGCGAGAAGCGGAACAAGGAGATCCACGGACATGTGGTCTTGGCTTTCATCAAGTGCTTAGGTAAGGTACCGAGATCGAGAGTGAGTCCGAGCCCCCGAGGGTGTGGCACGGGGACTTATAAGTTATACCTAGTGCCAGTGGTGAACTGGAAGTAGATGCTGGAACGCGTAGAAGCCCATTGGTTGATTCCCCAGATGGGGCCCCACCGCAGAGACGGTTCCGGTCGCGTCAGAATGTTACATTCCTCTCCTGGGCGTTATTTGGAATGGCACCGAGGCTCAAGCGCTCAAATATGCAACTACTGGCTGTTCGGGATAGCATGCGTGCGACCTCAGTTCCTTTTACTCTGGTGAACAGACTAAGTTCCTCTGCTCATGCGATTCCAGCTCATTGCTCTCCACAGTGACCAGTGATTCCCCAACTAGCCACTGGCAACTCCGTGCCACTGACTTGGATTTCCAGGAGAATTATCGGCGGAAACACGCTCCTGTTAGACTGGCCACTCGTCCTCATCTAACTGACGCGAGGTCCTAAAAGGACATGGGTCCCGGCCTTAGCGCTCACAAGCGCTCAATTCTTTGAGCTGGAGTACTAACTCCCTACAGGTCCAGGGCTGGAAGATTTCGCTAACCAATCAGTGTCGCCGTGCGGATCGCAAGCAGATTCTCCAAACGACTCTAAGGCCTAAGGCATGGAAGGAGAGCAGCACCTTCCTTACCCACGTACGTCTCAGGAGGGTAATCACGCTTCCGCCAGGGAAAGGTGCCTGCAATGAGCCCGTACTTGGCATGCATCCTATATCAATAGCTCGGTCTTCTGTGTCATAGCAGCCAGGTGATAGCGGGTCACCCGCACGCTCCTCATGCCAAATCGTATCAGCTTCCATGGTTCTGAGACTCATCTAGGCCGCGTTTCTTTTCACGTTCCTTCCTTACACCTTTTATCAACCGGCAAATCGGTGTTGGAGCCCGTGCTCCCCCTACGCCACTTCGACGTTCAAATCCTTCTCATAAAGACCGTCAATTGCGCTCTGCTTCGTTGATATCGTCATTCATCCTTACCCCCACTTCCTCTGATCAGCATAATGGCTCCCGGCGCCGCTGTAGTTGCTCAAGGCGCCGCCGCATACACTCACCTTCTTCACCCTCGGCCATGGTACAAGAACACTCGTATGTTGTTGATGGGGATACGTTAACGGGATGCCTCACGCGCGTACCATATGATAGGTCTTCTGCTCCTCAACTTCTGGATCGCTTTCATGCGAGTACAAGTTCACGAAACGCCGCTCAAGATTCTTATGTTCTCCCAGGCTGATAACGTCTTCTACCAATGGTTATGACGCAAGTATGATGAGTAAGTGTGTGGTGCAACTGTCCGAGATCCTCAATCTGACTTTCCCCAAGACGGTCTCCAGACGTTGACTCAATGGAATGCTGCATTTGATAGCCCCACCGGCAGCAAGGTACGCGGATCTGGTCTCCATGACGTGGCAGGATGCTCAATTCGAACTTAGCTTGGTCTTCTGAATGCTATCCAAGTCAGTGTCCTTTTCCAATGTGCGACGACATAATGAACTTGATTTACAAAGAACATTGGAGCTCTGTGTGCGCTCCCATTCGCGCCATACATGGCAGATGGATTGGGACGAAAATTCTCCATTATTTTTGGCGCATTTTTGATGATCGCCGCCACGAGCATTCAAACAGCGAGTCAGTCAGTGGAGATGTTCATTGGCGCTCGGTAAGAGCTCTCGAATCGTGTTTTTCAATGACCCTATCTTGACCATTCTGCAAGGTTCCTGATTGGGTTCGGCTTGGTTTTTGCTGCAACGGCCTCCCCTCTACTCGTCACCGAGGTCGCATACCCTTCTCACCGCGGTCAGGCAACGTCTATGTACAACAGTCTCTGGTTCGTCTATACCTTAAGTCCAGCAGCCGATGGATATTCACCGCGTGATGCTTCAGGTATCTTGGTAGTATCATGTAAGAGAATAGTCCAAAATGAGTCCTCTAGTTCGTTTGTCATTTCGCTAATTGCAAAATAGCGCTGCATGGACCGTACGCCATTTTAACAGACTCACAGGGCGTCATTGAAATCTCTGTTCGCAGACTTATGGCACGTTCACCATCCAGTCTAGTTGGGCTTGGAGAATTCCCTCTGCACTCCAGGGTCTCCCATCCGTCATCCAGGTTGTCATGATCTGGTTCGTCCCAGAGTCCCCACGTTGGCTTGTGAGCAAGGGAAAGTACATTGATATGCAGTCTCACCACAAATACAACTTTCTGACTCGCCACCAGGGAATATCGTGCACTCAAGATCCTGGCTTACTACCATGCGAATGGAAACGAGTAAGTCTCTACGAAAATATGGAATATCACCACCGACTCACTTGTTATCCTCTAACGTACACCCAACTCGTTCAGACAGGACCCCCTCGTGCAGTTTGAATTCGAAGAAATTAAGGCCGCCATTGCCATCGATCGTGAATTTGCTGCCAACGTTGGCTGGCTTGGCTTGATCAGGAGCTCTGGTAACAGGAAGCGTTTGCGCATCATCATTGCGCTTGCGATCTTTTCGCAGTGGTCTGGGAACGGTCTCGTGTGAGCAATCCAGCTTGTTCGGCGTCAATATTTGACGAAGCTCTAATGCAGTCCACATCTAGGTCTTTCTGTATGTAGAGCCCTCGTGCATGATTGACTGTGTTGGTGCTGATAGCTCGTCCTAGACTTGAGCAAGGTATTCTCTGCAATTGGAAGTGAGTGATTTGGTTGTAGATGAGGTGCAATATTAACAGACTCTAGTCACGGATCCAACCACTCAGCTGTTGATCGTTAGTTCAAGACATTTCGTTGCTTGTACCCCGTTGATTGTATATGTAAAGTATGGTCTTCTCAGCATCTTCAACTTCATTATCGCACTCGGTGCTGGTTTCTCCTGTGACCGTGTAGGCAGGCGACCCCTCTTCCTCACCTCATGTATCGGTAAGTTGGAGTTTACTTCGCTGTTAATGACGAGAATAACACTCGATGAAAGGCATGATCGTCTTCTGGACCGCTCAGACGATCTGCTTCGCCGTCGATCAGCAAAGTGGCAACATTGCGGCTGGCCATGCTGACATCGTGTTTATATGTGAGTACTGTATTCATGAGTGTTGTCAACTCGTGCACTGAACCTCAGTGATCAAGTTCTCTACTACGGCTTCTGTAAGTGATTTCCGATTTCGTCGTTTGAGTTATGTCTGATCTTCTTCCATTTCAGACGATGTTTGTGACTCTCATTTTTCTTTTCAAAGCCCTTACGACACTTTCCCGTGGTGCTCAGCTTGCGTTCACGCCCCTCATTATCTCGTGAGTCGACGAGCCCACTGGGTGAGCATCATCAGCTAACGCACTCTGGTGTCATAGCTATAGTCTCGAGATTCTGCCATACGCCCTGCGTGCCAAGGGTTTCATCGTGTTCAACTTCGTACTATCCCTGTCCCTGGTCTTCAACCAGTAAGCACTCTGTGATCGATGTATGTGTGGTCGCCTCACTTGTTCTCTAGATACGTGAACCCTATCGCACTCGAAGCGTAAGCACAATATCCTCTGTTCTTTTGACCGCCTCTGAACAACCATTGTTAGTTTGCAATGGAAGTACTATGTGAGTCTCGCTTCGAATGTTCGGAAGATAACAAACTGATGAAATGACTCTCCATAGTTGGTCTACCTCTTCTGGCTATGTTTCGAGCTGGGATTCTGCTACACCTTCATCATCGAGACCAAGAACGTAAGTTGCATGCACCATTCGACGAATGTATCGCAATCGGGCTAACCTGTTCTCCGCAGCGCACCTTGGAAGAGACTGCCGCGTGCGTAGTCCCCGTCCTATTCTCCGGCTGGTAGACCACACCTGAGTGACTCATCCTTCCAGTTTATTCGATGGTGACGAAGGCCTGTCGCGCATCGCTGACCAGGCTGCCAAACACGCTGGCCTCACACCCTCCGCCGAGGAAATCGAAGAGAAAGAAACTAATTCGGAGTCCGAGGTCACCGCATCCGCGTAGATTTCAGGCGCGTGTGCGTGCTTCACTTTCGCGGTACACCGTGACCTCGCTTGTCCTTGGCCTTTGCCTGCCTGGTGTGGTTCTTCTTATGGTTCTTCTGGTTGACGGGCATAAGGAGGACTTACTACCTCAACCGCCGTTTAATTTCGACTTTCTTTTTCTGTTGATCTTTGATTCTTGGTGAAAGTTAGTCCAGCACTGTCCGCTCATGCCAAGTTCTTGAACCATTTTTCTCTCCCGGTGTCAGGGAAGGTATTACTGTTAGCCTGCACCTCCATATCCTCAATTACCGTGCGCATATACGATTGTCCTTGGACCCCAGCTGCGGTGTACTTAGAGCGCTTCGATGGTGCTTGATTGCGTCATCAAGGACCTCCCTGTCGCTTCGCTGCTCCAATCGCATCGGCGGTGTGTCGACAACGAACAAGCCCCGAGCCATCTAAAGGTGAAAGTACCCCCATGGTTATCTCGAGGGAAGCACCTGAAGACATGACCTCCCCCTCCCTTGTGCCGAAGGCACTGGCTGTATTCCGGAGTCAAGACCGGATGTAGAGCAAGTCTGAGGTGCATACTTACGACGGGAACTGCGACTGTGTTCAAGTAACTCGGCGACCAATAATTGAGCACTTGTGAACGCACTTTCCTTGCCC
The DNA here is from genome assembly GCA_014904935.1 of Melanogaster broomeanus. Taxonomy (NCBI): domain Eukaryota; kingdom Fungi; phylum Basidiomycota; class Agaricomycetes; order Boletales; family Melanogastraceae; genus Melanogaster; species Melanogaster broomeanus. The sequence goes on along the minus strand of MU123735.1, from coordinate 92,947 downwards.
AACCGTATTACCCAACTCAAATGAAGCACAAATCTTTATATCCACTCCGGCAGATAGGTCCAAGCGCCTGCACAACTCAATCAGCTGCAAGAAAAGACGAGAATACGGTGTTCTCACAAGCCGATGAGATCGTTCCACTGAGTGAACGTGCTAATTGGACACAGGGGTTATTCGTTGTTCTTCAATGATTGGCCTTGAGCTCTGTAAAGCGAATGTCAGTAACTAGCGACCGGATGTGCACTCGAGTATTACCCGTCGACCTGGTCTGGTTGTCCCACCACTGGAACCATACGTGGGCGGACTTTCGTACGTACTAACTTCCTCCATGTGGTTGTGGTTTCGTGGATTGCTCGAGAGGAAGGTGGATCAGTGAGTCAAGGATGGTTTTAGGTAGGCAGTAGAATTTGGCCAGGACGATATAGGGAGCGCCTGCCACACAGTAGTTGCACAACAGGCATACGAAATCAACACGAGGCGAGTACGGCGTGGACATGTTCTGTGGCTGCTCTGGGACGCGTTCGAATTAAGGTATTTGCAGGAGGATAATTGATCGATGTGGACGGCGGACTCAGCGGAGAGGTTAACGTTCCGAGGGCAAGACGCGCGAAAACCCCATCGAAGCCAACGCAGACGACGATTGCACGGACCACATATGCCGATCCTGTCAGGCTCTTTGAAACGAGACTCAACGTTATAACACAACGACGTTACTAGAAAATTATAGATAAATATTGTATACACAAATAACGAGTAGAGAATTAGAGAAGCACCGTCGTGTTTCTCTACTCCTCTAGGTACCAGATGTCGGTTTTTTTGGTCTTGTGCGCTGGCAACTCTCGCATCCGTCGACGAACTTCCGAATATCCGTCATTATTCGGGGCCACCAATAGTCCTAGTCACGGGTGATTAACTCGTGAGTCTTGTGTCGTCCCGGGTGTCCGGAGAGGGGAGAGTCATGATGGTTGCGGATAACGTCTTCTCGTGGTGTACGATCGATTGGGATGTATATGTGACATACTCGGCCCGTCCAAGTGATGGTACTTCCAGTGCCTCTGTCCACTCCTTGCTTCCTGAACGTGAAACCGCGAGCTTTTGTTTTTATTGAACAAACAAGATCAAACATGAGCAAAAAAACAGTGCGTGGACGTGGAACAAGGAACTGATCATAACAGATCCCAGTTCGAACATGAGTACACGTCTTCCAGAACGCACAAGAACGTTTGACCATTGAGCGGATATATGACGTCTCAATTTCCTGAAGATGCACTCTGATACTGTACATCGCAAAACGACTAAAAAATCAATCAAAAAATCAATAGATCTCAGTGCGTCGCATCCAAGTTCTGGATGCTTCGATGCCCACTGACGCATTCCCTCCAACCTCCCTCCGACGCCAGCATCCTAAATATTACTCTCCCCGATCTTGGATGCTTCCTGCCGACAGTAACAGCAAAGCGAACATGTGCAGGAGACGGATTCGTTCCGATAAACGCACCGTCCTTGCCTCGTCACCATCGCGGTGTCTGGATACCTGCACTTTGTTACCCCTGTCGTCCTTCCTATCAGATGTATGATCGAACGTCTATCCGAACCGCTTCATTATAACCCTCATCTTATCCTCTTTCGCAATCCCCGTCCTCATCGTCTCGTCTTCATCGGCGTCGTGTGCCGCATTGCTCTAACTGGAGAGACAAATACCCCTGCGGGCTCACGAACCTTCCTCTACCATGCCATACCGGGAAGCACTATGCTCGGTTTCCCCCCCAATATCACCAATAAAGCCCCATATGTGCGCTTCTAGACATATCATATCCACAATGGCGTTCGGTACCATGCTGACGAGATCCTCGGGGCCGAGTTTGGGTGCTCCGAGCATCGCGTTGCGGGTCTTCTTGCCGTCTTATGGGTGCTAATGGATCGAGAGTGGCGAGCAATCGGGCCTCGTGGCGGTGGCGTTTGTATTCCACCTTCTTGCTCGGTCGTTTTCCCATTGAGCCCGTAGTTTGGCACAGTACCCAACCTTGCTTTTGGCTTTCTTTTCTTGCGCGAGTTGAGTTGGTTTCGGCGTAGGTGATTCACAAAGAACAACGAATCCCTGTGCGCATTCCCATTCGCGCCTACATGACAGACGGATTGGGACGAAAATGCTTCATTATTTTTGGCGCAATTTTTATGATCGCAGCCATGTTCATTCAAGCAGCACTAAAGTCGGTCAAGTCAGTCAGTGCAGATGTTCATTGGCGCTCGGTAAGGGTTTTCTTGTCATATTTTGTCAATTCACTGTCTTAAACATCCTGCAAGGTTCTTCGTCGTTTCAGCTTGGTTTTCGCTGCAACTGCCGCCCCACTGCTCATCACGGAGGTTGTATACCCGACCAGTCAAGCAACATCTACGTACAACAGTCTCTGGTTCGTCTACAACGCGTCCAGCAGACCATGGATACTCACTACATGTGACTGGCCTGTGACTCGTGAGTTACCTAAGACGCTTTCTAACTGCTTTCTAGGGGCCACGCTTCTAGATGATTTCCTATTTCGTGTCGTCGACTTGAGGAGTGTGCTCTCGAGGACACAATTCCATGAGTACTTTTAAATTCCTCCCGGGTGAAGGATGAGCACGTCGAAGGATAACCAGCTCGCCATCCACCGACGCCGAGGTCTTGGAGCTGCAGGATGATGTTTCATATCCTGCAACTCCAAAGCCGTGACGTCCTTCCTCTGCCGAATTCGTTGGTTAGTCTCCTTGTTCCCGCTTGCACTAACACCTGCCACAAAACGTCAAGGAGATCACAAAAGGTGGCGGGGTATGTAGTTGTCTCGTTTGTACCGCCTGCCAGCCAGGAACAATCGTTCTGTCAACAACTCACGTACGAGTTGAACGCTGTGCCCGTGTACCCCTGAGGCAACCCGTCTAGATACCCCGTAGGGTTCTACCCTTCGCGTGCCAATGGATTGACGTGGTTCAACATCACCCTTTTTCGTCCCTTCATTTGTTTTTAATCAACGAGTCTTTCAAGATGAATGACGCCCACTAGCTCCTGACAACTTGCCAAGATACGTCAATCATATTGCGCTTGCTTCGTAAGTAATGCCTCGAGCTTGACTTTACGCTTAAATGTTAACATTCACTTTGAAAAGCACACCCTATGACATAGGTATCTTGCCTTTCATCTATGCCAACATCCCCTCCAACATCTCACTGGCTGGTCTACTCTTCTGAATCTGCCTCGTAGCTGTTACCGGGACGCGATTCTCTCATTTGAAATGAACGCGCCCATAATTCCTAACCAGCAAGCACTGCCAACAAAACTGCTGCATAAGCTTTTACTTTCCTGATGAAAAAACCGGATGACCTATTGATCCCGGTTGGCCGGCTATTGCGATGGGTTAGATCTCGGGGAAGGCGGCGACGACCACTAAGCATCGAATACCATATGGGCAGCATCATTGAATCGGAGAAAAAGGGGGCCAAGCAAAGAATCCATCGAGGATGTTATACGGTACTGAATGAGACACCGGGCGCACCTCACGCAACGATGCCGAGTATTCAATACTCCACACCATCACGGGACGACAGACCCATTGTCATTTACCGACCAACTAGATTAAGGATCCATTAACCTTGATATAAGTTAGTTTGAAATCGGATAGCTGACTAGGGTATCGTGTGTACAGGATGGTAGGCCTGCTAAGCCCTGATGATTCGTTGGCCGGTCTCGGAAAACACATGTATCCATGTTTCGGTGGCATCGTCGAGGGAAGTGAACCTTTCGGGCTGCAGCGACTGCCAGAGGCCTTATAGGTAATCTTTTAGTGCGGGCGCCGAACACTGCCGCGGCAAACGCGGAGTGAGAACGCCCAAGAGATCCACCTTACAGCAACCTTACAGCACTGGACAACGCCGGATCCCATGTAGCGATTGGTCCACCATGCACACTGTGCGAACATCGGGGTCAAAAACAAGTTTGAACCGAGCATGATGATGTGCCACCTGTTGTGAGCTTGTGTGTCCGCAGTAGTGTCTGGTCTCAGCTGCCAAGGCATGGAATTCATTATGGACTGTCAGGATTGAGGAAACCGTGGTCACACCCGAGATATCTGTGACCATGTGGGTGGCTTAATGAACTTAAATTAAGAGCATGACAGCCTGGCGGCGAAGTTGAATTCGATGACAAGATCATGATGACCACCAGCGCAACCACTGTTCTGCATTGGAAAATACTGGGAAGTCAAGTATCAGGTGATCAACATGCTGTGGAAGTTCCCGTAATCATTCCTACGAAAAGTTTGCCGACAAGCGCTAGTAACATGGAAAGACTTTACATTGAGCGAGTATTAACGTTGAATGGCGGGGGAGGCGGCGCCAGGAGGCAGGGATACTAGGGAGGCCATCAGTTCACGGCATCAGTCCACGCATTACACATAATTGAGATCTAAACTTTGACCTTGTCTGATCATTCCGTGGAATTGGTTGGCAGTATCGTTGGTGACCGAGTAACGGCAACTATCTATGTAGTATGACCAGAAATAATTATGCTCCTGGTGAGCGCTCATCCGAGTCTTCCTGAGATATCGAAGTTTTCGACTCATTCTGACGCTCTCCCTCCGACGTCGTACCTCGAGATCCTCTCGACTGTGATGGTATTGTTGCTCATAAAACGTCAGGTGAATAGACTTTTCTTGGCCATAGAGCTTGAGCTGACTCGGTCGCCCCACAGGAACTTTCCGTATGTTTTTTTCCCAACTTCTCAACCCATTGAGGTTTCAACAAAGCTTCAGGCTCGCCAGAATGACGCTGTCAGGGCAGACGGCGACTGGGGGCCAATGCAAATAGCTGCACCCGTCATCGTTGGCGTTGTATTGCTCATTGGATTCATCGCGTTCATTCTTTGGGGACGAAGATCGCCCAACAGAGTTGCCTATCATTATCCTCAAGCACGGAGGGGGTGGGTCGCAAGGATCGAGCGAGTTTTCATACCTCGCCGTGTCCGCCATCGAGTGCTCCATTCAAGCGACCCAGTGACACTCGACGATTCCATCGTCACGCCCAATCTTAACATCGACCCCCGGAGGTTCCGGCAGCATAGCTCCGACTCTTCTGATTCCCAAACGCCTCTCACAACGTCAAGCTATGCCTTCGATTACCCTCCGAAACCTATCCTCTTAGAATCCCCACCATCTAGCCCTCAGCGTCAAACACGGCGTTGGTGGAATTTCTTCCGGTCAAAGCCTGCAGAGATTATGTCCCAAGAACCTGGCTCGCGGTGGCGGATAGATGGTCCGGATGGGAGTAGCACTGGCCATGGCCATAGTACTCAAGACCATGAAGAAAGGGATAGGACCAGGCCCATCAGTGGTCTGGAAGCCGTCCAGGAGGACCTGGAGACGGCTGAAGACAGCGTCATCCGTATTGGGGACGACTTCTCCAGCATTGAATCAACTCCTCTGGCGCCGCACTTCAACCAGGAGCGTTTCCGAACAGTACCCCCCTCACCGGTGCCTTCAGCCGCACCTGAGTATCCTGGGTACCCTGTACCAATCCCCGCAGCGAATATCCCTCGTAGCGTCCCGGGTACTCCTGTGGGTTCTCTCTCATCATGGGTGCATCTACTGGATACTGACCCTCTGCTGATAGCCAACCCCAAGAAGCTACGAACCACCACCGCCGGGGTATAGTGTTTCGCCGCAAAGTCATACGCGGCAGTTATCTACAGACGACCTTCTCCGCCCCGCAACCACCACCCCATACATGCTCTTTCCACCCTCAGTCCGAGGGGCAGGGTATGGGACTCCTCAGATGTTCCACAACCGGCAAATGTCATCGGAGAGTTTCCTGTCAGCTCACAGTGCGATGGCTCCGCCATCCCTATATTAGCATCAAACCAGTGATTAAATAGATCCTTCCAGTGGACGATAGCTCGTGTATCTTTATGGACAATTTACGATAATTTCCACTGCTTGCTGCATCCATACAGCTTGTACCGTCTTCCTTCGCTACGCCCTTGGTGGTCTATTTTCTCCTATGTCTGAATCACGTTCCTTTTGGCTCGTCTCTGCTGGTACCTGTAATTATACTATCTGTTGTCGTATCTTCTTTCAGGTTGCACTCACTCATCTCACTAATACTGGAGTCCACCGAAAACATTTGTGGTAGCTACTAGCCAGTGCTACATACCCTTTTCGAAAAGGAAAGTTCGGACCGTGAGATCCTTTGCTGTGGACTCGAAGCACCTCACCTCAGGGCAAATACTCAAGTTTAGTCCCTCTTTCGCCCTGCATGGCCGGGCCCAGGCGCCCGATACTTGTCACCCTAGGACATCTGTCCTATCCCCGCTCCCATCTGAACCTTCCATCAGTCGTGCACGGTCTGCCGCTTTTCTGATGGATATGTGCCATTCCCATGTGATTGATTCATCTGTGCGGGCTTGATTGAGCTGAGACCGTGACCGAGGCCGTGAGCGTCCCCAAGGCTTCGCGGGAAGGCAAGGCTTAGCGAGGCCGCCGTGGGCCCGTAGACGCTTACCCCTGTAGTAGGAGTATTAGGGAGAATCGTTCGCAGCCTATAGCCACTGGGGCCTGGAACTGTCACGAAGGTCCTCGAGCTCCGGTAAGGTGTTAAGCCATGTCTTTGCTGTAATGGAGCTCGATGTAATTATAGACAGGTACGTGCATCCAGTGCGAGGAACGAAAATTATAGACTAATGTATGTACATGTGTCAGGCATCACTGGATTAGACTCCAAGCGATAAGTGTCTGCGAGGCCCAACAACCTTGCAATAATAATAGCCTTACTGGTGATGCAACGGCGAACGATATACGATCGCTGAAGTGATCAAGTGGCGTTACTACCGTATGGGGAAAAGTACTAGTCCAAGGTCCTAGGCGTTTGCAGTCCGAGGAGAGCCCTCCTTGTCACGTATCTGACCAGCTAATTTGCATGCAACATAGTACCAAATGTAGTGTCGGACCATATCATGATCAGCATCTCATCTCCGTGGCGAATGGAGGAGAAGTGAGAGAAAGAGTAGTATGGTTAAGGAGCCACGGACAAACCTGGAAATTCACATTGAAATCATTAAGCCAAGCCCAGTGATACCATTTCCAATGCGATGACTGATTTTCATCCTCAGTTTGGGGCAATTTTGATGTCCAGGGATAGGCCCTCACGAGGACTCGTTTCTTTTTGAGTCCGTCCGTTGTGTCGATACTAATGAAGTGCTTCGTAGACTTGTCCTACCGCATGGACGCCCTCGAGACCACAGCCTGTGTCCTGAAGTCACGGAAACGCTCATCAGGGTAGTTGTCCAATGCCCCGCGGTGCGATCAATAAAGTCCCATAGTATCCATCTGGCAGAAGTGCGAGGAAGATAGGCAGGTACTCCCAGGGCAACAATGACCTGGCACTTTTGCTCCTCGTTGAAAACGATTTCGAGGTAGAGTTGGATCCTGCCCGTCTGCTTCCGTTCTGAGGGTGCCGTGGTATAGCGACTCTAGCTCTTCCTTGTTGAGCAGAAGATCAACGCGGTGGAAGGTTTCAAGCGGTGTGCTCGCGACGGAGACACAAGCTAGGAAGTTGAGCTCAGCTATCTGGGGCGACGTCGGCGACAGGTACAAGTTTCTGCGGCCATGCCGTATCATCATAGGGACAACCAGTGAACGCGCGTACTTGAACTAGGTCAATGAGTGCACATAAGTCCGTGTTAAGGCTATACCTCCACTTTCCGGGTGACCAAGCCTCCGGTGCACACGCACCGCGTTGGTGCTGTGCCCAATGTCAACAGTCACTCTGGAGGGCGAAATAACTCTTGGGCCGAGAACGTACAGAGGGTTATAGCTAGATTCGTGAGTAAGAGCGGTGCCGCATAATGAAGAGTGGGCTGGGATTTGTAGGATTGCTACATTCTGTGCAGCGAAACTGTGCTTGCGGGTTGCGGATGTGAGTAGTCGGGGAGTGCATCCTGAGAGTCCCCTTCAAGTTTCCATATGGTTTTAGTTAGCAAAGTAAACGACATTGAGGGGGTCGTCCTCGTCTGTCCGGACTGCAATTCCGCCTGGAATGCGCACCTTGAAGTAGTAGTGCACTTTCCAAAGCACTTTCCGTGCCCACATATCCAAATGAGCCGTCGTTGCAACTTGCAAGCTAGGGTGCTGGTGTTGTCCTTAAACGAGGTTTTGGAAGTTTCAAGACATATACGGCAGGCTGGTTAGATACTACGTGCCATGCGCCCTCATACGCCATTGATGCATCCATGCTTCAAAGCGCAACTGTCTCGAGAAGGAAGCCAGAAAATTCAACATTCAATATCCAAGTGAAGTCGACCAGTGGCCGGACCTTGAAAAAAGATGATCTGACCCTGGCTCGAACAGGAGACCTTCTGTGTGTTAGACAGATGCGATAACCAACTACGCCATCAGACCAATGGGCTTTGGTCCCATTTAAAAATACCTGATTAGGTAGCGCTCATGCCCCTTTCCATGCACCTTCCTGCCCTTCCAAAGTTCTCATATTACACGGAGCTCTTCACTTTCATTGCCCCCAAACACAACGACCCATCATGAGCCGAATGACATCGACTCCTGGGCAGTCCGAGTCACAATCCCAACCATTACCGGCAGATGTCGTATCAGCAATAACGGTGCTCCACAACTTCGTCACAGCATCACAGCACATGCCACCTCAGGTCATCGTAACCTGCAGAAACGAGAGACGCGCGTTCGGCAGAGCTGCACTACAAGCTATGAGTTATCGGGTTCGTGCTTCACATTGGAGCAGAGTACAGTTTATAAGGCTAATGTAAACAGTAGAAAGTAGTGGATCTATTCATCCAGCGCTTCGCCACCAAAAACGATTGGTGGGTATCTGAGATCAGGTACAAGCCCGAAGTTTCGATATATGCTAGATTCTACCGGTTGCATGGTGAGGAAGACGAGGGGATGGTGTTGCTCGACGAACGAGGATGGTCAGAGTTGGTGGGGAACGCGGTGAAGTTGACTGTTGTCTTTGCTTCGCTGAAGTTCAGCGTTACTGCGTAAGTAATAAGAGACTCCAGAGCAGTACCGCAATCTTGATGGCAGACTAATCGTTGGTGTGCAGGCAATCATCCGCAGCTTGATTTTATTGCATTGCAGCGACGGCCTGAGAAAAAGGCATCGTCGTTGTTCTCAAGGTGTCATAACATACTTGCTCCAAGGCCGGACTGGCCTCCGAAAGAATACCAGTGCGAGGAAGGGAATAGACGGTATAGAGATTCTGTGAACTCGTGGGGTACTCACGGTATGCTGCGGCATGCGCAATCGAGCCAATCCTCGAATTCATAGGCTTTCCGGGTCCGAAGACGAAAGCCCGCACTAAATACTATGTATTACAGCGCAGCACGTTCCTGAAATGTTTTTAGCAACAAACTGTTGCCTAGCGCTGGGGAGTTCTGCTCGATTAATCAGCTGTGGTGTGACTCCCGTTCAACAACCTGAAGTTGTCCTGCCCACACGACTCGACGAAAGTCAGTCAGTTAAAATCCATCTAGTCATCCTCAGTCATGAAGCGGTGCGTTTTGAGCAAAGAAGTGAGCAGTGTGAGTCTAAAATTACAGTGGCAGTGGCAAATGGCTCTGCTTGGCCGTGCGGAGTCTGAAACACAGAGCGCAGCGAGAGAGCAACGTTGACTTGGTCAAAGCGCCACTTCACTACAACGTCCACTAGTCTCGAATCTTCACTCGTATAACAGCCAACAGAAACCAACAGAAACCAAGAACTTGACCCCCTCCACCCCACTTCGAACACAATAACACGGGAGGACCAATAAATAAACATGCGCCTCTCCCTCTTGCCCATACTCCTAGCAGGGGCTGGTGTCGGTAAGAATGACACGTTCACCTGATTTCTCCGATCCTGATCTCAATATTCTTTGCTTGAACAGTCGGTCAGGTCTCCGCCGAACCTATTCGTGTGGTTGTGGAAACTTCCAATGCGAATGCGAATATTCGCTTCGGCCACGCGCTGGCTAACGCCAACGTGAATGGCAATGACGACAACGTTGCCCGCATCGTTCGCCCCGCCGTCGTTATGGCTACTTCAACCGAAGTCAAGGGCAGTGGCATTAGCCGCCACTTCTGCGGATCCTCGCTGCGCGAGAAGGCCCACAGCTTGTCCAACGCTTTCAGGCACGCCCTGGGCTTGCCCGTCGTCGAGGCTGATTCCCATCCTAGTGCGCTTGCTGCAATTGGCAAACCCGGAGGTGTCCATATCCTTCCTTTCCCATATGTCGCATCCACCGCTGGTGAGAACGTGAAAGAGACCCTTCCTGACGGGAGTGTTGTGCGCATCTACCACAATCAACCTCTCGGAGAAGATGGAGAGCACCACGAGCACAAGCCCGTCGGTGACCATGACCGCCACGACCGCCACCATGCCCACCCGCACAAGAAGCACCACAAGGGAAGCTTTTCGAGACGCATTCACAAGGCCATCATGGCCCTCGGTCCTTGGGAAGGCCGTACAGTGGCTTTCGTTCTCGGTGAGCAAAGAAATAATACAATTCAGATGCCGACAGTATCAGTGACGTATAACCAGGTTGCGGTATCGGTGTTCTGTTGCGCATGTTCTGGGTTTTGACCGTCCTTGCTTACCGCACTGTACGTGGTGAGCGAGAGGAGGAGACGATCGACCGCGAGTATATCATGTACGAGCCAGAAACCGTCTTCGTTGCTCCTCCCGAGTACACCGACGAGAAGTTCAAGGTTACCGAGGAGGATGAGACTCACGCATGCAAGTAAATATGATCTTCAGATCAGATCACAATATCCATTCTTGCTCCTCATCACGTCGTTGTCATCTTTCCATAATCATCCTTTCTACGGAAACTTCCGTTTCTCGATTGGGTCACCTTGTGCAACCTAAAAGAATTCGGCCCCCATCCATCTCTCTAGTAACAGATCGTTTGTTTGTACGTGTCCCTTTCATATGCTGGTCGTTATCTTTTGGCTTGTGTCTGTTCACATTATTTTGCCCGAACTCCCACACTCGTTTAGACACCTTGTGTTGTATTTTGCTTTTCCATAGCGTTATAATAAATGGAAGGTTTGGTTCAGCTAGAGTGATCGCGTTCACTACTGATTCCGTGGGCCAGTTGACAATTTGACGAGTTGTTTTGGTCTTCCACATGCCTGCTGGGCGCCTTTTCATTCTAATTTTGAGATCTCAGGCTGATTCCACATGCCCAGCCTCAGATGAGCTGCGTCTCGGTTGCGGTACTCTTGACAACTCGGGTCTACGTAACTCGAGGGCGTTGAAGAGCAAAAACAACTGCTAGTATGTCCTGGACGTTTCCTTGTGCACTTAGTATTACTGATCAAATACGGGGCTCTCACCTATGTAGCCGATGCTTGCACGTTACAGGATGAGGTTGTCTAATTGCGAGTGACGCGGCCTTTTAAAGCCATCATGGGCGCACCAACTCGCTTTGTGAGCCCCGGGGCAGTAACTCTGACAGTGGGAGTTACAGACCTTGATAGTTAGCTCGCCGTGCGGTACGAGCAGTGCAGGGAGATATATAAAGTCCTGATGTCGATCAACTGCATCAACTGCAACAGCGTCTGGCGCCGTTAGATATTCAACTCTATCTGCAGTGCCATGATCTGTCCATGTCATCTATTGTCCGAGAGTCGTGGGAGCTGAAATGCTAGTAAGTCGCCTCCAGCATAACTGGTACATCAGTGCAGATGCTGACTGACTGGAACTCCATCAGCATCTGGAACAATGTCTGGGCAAGATTTACGCAGGACTATGCACAGCTTGAGCGAAGGGTAACCAGTCAACGGAACGCCGTGCATCGCATCAAGAGTGGCGGCTCCGATAGCACCTCATCTAAGCCTGTAGGTTGCGTTCTGAACCACTGTTGCTTGTTTCAAGTATATTAACATGTTAACAGTGTAGAATCACATATAACCTGCGTTGATGGAACGCAGCCTCATCATTCCTCTTCATCACGATCACCTCGTCCAATTGTGATGGAATTTAGAATACTACTCGATGTTTGTTTTGCTGGTGTAGCATTGTATCTCATCGGGCGCCTTCGAAAATACAGCTTGCGGTCACTCCCTCCTGGGCCGGTTGGTTGGCCGCTTATCGGAAATCTCCTGGACCTTCCAAGTCATGGGCCATGGTTTTGGTTTGCAGCCCTGAGCCAGAAATATGGCAAGTACGCGTTCGCTTCGACAATACAGTCTTCCATCTTATGCTCTCGTTTAGGGCCCATCATCTCTATGAACGTGTTGGGCACGGGAGTCATCGTTCTAAATTCCGCCCAGGCCGTGAACGACATCCTAACGAAGAAAAGCGCCATCACTTCTGACAGGCCGCACCTTACGATGGGCGGCGTTCTCGTTGGATGGGGTGATGCGACCCTTTTTCAGCAATACGGGGAACGATTCCGCCAGCACCGGAAATTCTTTCATCGTCAATTAGGGAGCAGGAGCAGTCTAACGACATGTTACCCTGTCGAAGAAGAAGAGACGAGGCGGTTCTTGTGTAACGTGCTGAGTAGCCCTGATGACCTGGCCGCACATGTCCACAGGTTAGCAGTGTTATTTGATCAAGTATCCTCGGCTATCATGGAAGCTGATACGAAGTTTTATCACTGATAAGGTCTGTTGGCGCAATCATCCTGAAGCTCTCTCATGGTTATAGCGTCAAGGATGGTGATGACCCGATTGCCGAGATGGCGGACAAAGCTATGCGCAATTTCTCGCTAGTCTCAACCCCCGGGGGCTTCCTGGTTGACGTCATACCAGTCTGTGAGCCATCCGAATGTTCGCAAAGCAATTGAGATTTCTGAAGCAGAATCGTAGTGCGATATTTGCCTGAATGGTTCCCTGGAGCCGGGTTTCAGAAAGATGCGAAACGATGGCGTAAATTAGTCGCTGACACTGCGGCCATGCCACACGAGTTCGTGTTGGAGCATTTGGTATGTGCCCTTCTCCTTGAGAGTCAATGAGAGCACGACATGACAGGCAATAGGCGAAAGGAGATGCAGTACCTTCAATGACCTCACGACTACTTCAACGAGGCGTCACTTCTGAAGAGGAAGAAGTCATCAAGTGGGCGTCGTTTTCTATGTATCTCGGTAAGTCTTGCAGTTATATCGCATAACGGTGAATGGCTTAAGGTGAAACCCGACTAACTACAGCTGGAACTAACACGGTACGTTGGTTGCTCATGTTTTGGGACCGCTTACGAGGAGCGACAACAGACTGTCTCCGCAGTACATGCTTTTTTCCTGGCCATGACGATATATCCTGAAGTCTTCAAAAAAGCGCAGGCGGAAATTGACGCCGAGATCGGGGCAGATAGATTACCGAATTTCGACGACCGCGATTCCCTTCCCTACGTGAACGCTGTCTGCAAGGAACTCCTTAGGTGGAACGTTGTGACGCCCCTGGGTATGCGTTTTGCTGCGTTTCATTCCACGTCTAACTGCCGTGCATATTACTAGTGATACATGCCACAAGCGAGGACGATGTTTATGAAGGATACCTCATACCGAAAGGTTCAGTTCTCATCGGGAACGTCTGGTTGGTGGCATTCCATAGATACCTCATTGGCGCCGACTTCAGATCTGATTTGTATTTGACACAGGCAAGTCTTGTCCAACGCAGAGACATATCCGGAGCCTCAGGTATTCAAGCCGGAGCGATTCCTTGGTGACAACGTGCAGCCCGACCCACGGAATGCTTGTTTCGGCTGGGGGAGGAGGATTTGTCCAGGTAAACTCGCACCATCACGAATGCTAGGGGAAGAAAACTAAAACTGTCTGTCAAGGACTTCACCTGGCCAATGTCACGATCTTCATCGCGGTTGCCATGTCCCTCGCAACACTCGATATCTCCAGACATGTCGAGAATGGTATTGAGGTTGTCCCGAAGTACGAGGTTATAGAAGGAGCGGTTTGGTGGGTCCTTACCTTTCATGTCTTGTCATGTAAGTTTTTGTTTAACGGCCCTTACTTTTCATCATGTCTTCTAGCCACCCTAAGCCGTTCAAGTGTAGGATTACGCCACGGTCTGAGATGGCACATGATTTGCTTCGTGTTTGAAGGTTGGTTGATCTCTGTGTTGCATCACTCTATTCACGATTTTTCGTTGTCCCGACGGACTAGACGGGGAGGCACCGTAGACGCCAGATACGCGACTTATTTTATATGTATGGTACTTACACGAGCTCGGTCGAAACCGTAATCTTTCTCTATATAATTATTGAACTGCGTAGCGTGGAAAAGCTCGTGGTTTGCACTTGATCATGATTCCGTGTCTGTGCGCCCTTCAACGGTTCAACGAATCAACCACATGCCTTCAACTTGATAACTCAGGAGTTTCGCCATGCCTTTATGGCGGCGTACTCAGCCTCTTAGAGTTTGTGGCAGGGGCGGGCATAACCAAAAAAATTCCGAATACGGCTGAGTTAGTAACTGGCTTCCAGAGGAACAACACGTCGTACTGCTTCTTCTCAAGGGGAACAGGGTGCTACAAATTACCCATTGCCAAGTCTGTATATGCAATCACATACAGACTGCACCAACTGCGTTGACTGAACGTTGAACGTTGAACCCTGTCTCGCTGGCGTCTTCGAGGCCGCTTATCAAACCTTGACATTCCAAGTCATATGCCATGGATCGCGTTTGGAGCCATGAGCAAGAAATATGGCAAGTCCACGCCTGCTCGCACAACATCAATCGAATATGTCTTACACATCATCAGGGCATATTCTCTCTAGATCTCTAAACATACCATCCAGCCCCTCAACGACATCCTAGAGAAGAGAAGCTCTATTTCCTCTGACAGGCCGCACTTTACGATGGGATGTAATCTCGTTGGGTGGGGTGATGCAACGTTTCTTCAACAATACGGGGAACGACTCCGCCAGCATCGCAAGTTCTTCCATCATCAGATGGGCAGCAGGCGTGGCCTAAGGGCATTTCCCCGGTGGAAGAAGAAGAGACGAAGCGATTCTTGTGTAACGTGTTGAATCAACCTGGTGACCTGGTTGCACATATCCGCCAGTGGGTGATTTTGTTGTTGTTCGCGTATCTTTGGCGATCCACAATGTGTCTCGGTAAGTCCTGAAATTACATGGTATGTCCCGTTGCTCTTGTTTAGACCCGTTCAGATTACGAGGAGTGGCAACAGACCGTCTCCGCCATACACGCATTTTTCCTTGCGATGACCATATATCCTGATGTCTTCGAGAAAGCACAGGCGGAAATTGACACCCAGGTCGGATCTGGCAGGTTACCGACATTTGAAGACCGCGACTCCCTTCCATACGTCAATGCTATATGCAAGGAACCAATGTTGGTATTGACCTTGAAGGAACTCCTTAGGTGGAATGTTGTAGCGCCAGTCGGTATGTCTTTGCAGCTTTGTAGTCCAGATCTTACTAGAACGCAGACACTAGCGAGCCATGTCATGAGTCAGGATGATACTTATGAAGGATTCCTGATACCGAAGGGTTCGATCATTGTCGGGAATACCTGGTTGGTGGCTTCAACGCGTTAGCTAATTGGCGCCGAGTTGAGGTTTGATTACAGGCAAATAATGAATGACGCGAAGACATATCCCGAGCCAGAGGTATTCAGGCCCGAGCGATTCCTTGGTGACAATGTGCCGCCCGACCCACGGAATGCTTGTTTCGGCTGGGGAAGACGGATTTGTCCAGGTAAAGTGGCACCGTCACGAATCCTACTACATGTAATGGACTAAAGCTTTTCTGTGAAGGGCTTCACTTGGCCGATGCATCAATATTTATCTCCGTTGCCATGTCCATCGCAACGCTCAATATCTCAAGACATGTCGAGGACGGTGTCGAAGTCGTCCCGAGATACGAGGTTGTAGGAGGTGTGGTGTGGTGTATTCCGTTTCATATCTTGTCAAATCCTCGTTGACGGTGATGTATTATAGCCAGCCCAAGCCGTTTAAGTGTAGGATTACACCGACGGCGCAGGATTTACTTAGTGTCTGAGTGTCGTTCCCTCACTCCATACAGAGTGTGATCCTAGCAGATTAGACAATCAATGGGGACAGCCCCATTATTATTATAAGCTTGGTCGAAACCCTATGTTATATCCATTCATGATCACAACCGAACGCCAAGCCACCCGTCACTAGTCACTTGTCACTTCCCAACGGTTGCTCCCAGTCAACCGATCTCGAAAGTGACTTCCGTGGGCTTACAACCGCTTCTGATCATGAACACCGAACCTGACTTCACGCTGGGATCTGAAGGGTATATGTGGTGGGACTCTGGTGCGCGCTGTGACTCCTACAGAGCCTACATCACAGTCGGCTTCCCAATCGCTCGATGATATGAGCGTTGCATAGGCGGTCGCGTGTGGGTGTTGAGAAAACGCGTCAGTTGCGACAGTGCCACTAGTTCTATCTGCAGTCTTATGCAGTGCTAGTACTGTACTTTACTACTAGTAAGTGCTAACCTACATCAACGTCCTGACCAAGTTCGCACAGCTTCACACCAGCGAATATTGGTTGTCCACTCCGTGGTCCGTTGTGCGAGTCGTTCCGACTCATTGGGGACACCCAGTTGGCTCTGCAATGCCAATGCCAGATTACGGCAATGACTGCAGATTCAAGTGAATGTTGTCCTGTGCAAGCACGTCCAAACTGCACCAACTAATCGCACCAATTGTGCTAATTGAACCCTGTCTCGCTATTTCGCTTCCTCGCAGCCACGCCGTTCAGTTGGGATGGGGTTAGCTCTCGGTTTCTGTCTTGCTGGTGTAGCACTGTACCTCATCGGGCGACTTCGAAAGAACCGTCTGCATCCACTGCCTCCTGGGCCGCCTGGATGGCCGCTTATCGGAAACCTCCTTGACATTCCAAGTCGCATGGCATGGATCGCGTTTGGAGCCATGAGCAAGAAATATGGTAAGTCCACGCTAGCTCGCACAATATCAGTCGAATATGTCTTACACACCGTCAGGGCATATTCTCTCTCTGCACACATTGGGCACGCAATACATCGTTATAAATACCATCCAGCCCCTCAACGACATCCTAGAGAAGAAAAGCTCCATCTCCTCTGACAGGCCGCACTTTACCATGGGAGGTGACCTCGTTGGGTGGAGCAATGCAACGTTTCCTCAGCAATACGGGGAACGACTCCGCCAGCATCGCAAGTTCTTCCATCATCAGATGGGCAGCAGGAGTAGCCTAAGGGCGTTTTACCCTGTGGAAGAAGAAGAGACGAGGCGGTTCTTGTGTAAAGTGTTGAATCAGCCTGATGACCTGGTCGCACATATCCGCCAGTGGGTGATTCCTTTGTTGTTGGCCGCGTATCTTGGGCGACCACATTACGGTAGCTAAAGCGAATTGTCTCACTTTAAAGGGCAGCCTGCGCGATTATCCTGAAGATCTCTCACGGTTATAGTGTCAAGGATGGTGATGATCCATTCATCGAGATGGCGGACAAAGCCATGCAAAATTTCTCCGAGGTGATGACTCTTGGAGCTTTCCTGGTTGACTTCATTCCAATTTGTAAGTAATCCGAGTATTCGCGTAAGCGACGCAGGTTGCTGAAATAGGTGCAACAGTGCGGTATTTGCCTGAATGGTTCCCTGGAGCCGGGTTTCAGAGAGATGCGAAACGCTGGCGAAAGTTGGTAACTGACACGGCGACTAAACCACACGAGTTCGTGTTGGAGCATCTAGTTCGTATGCTTATTCTCCTTGGAGGCAATGACATTACGATAGTGAAATAGGGGAAGGGCGATGCAGCACCTTCCTTTACATCGAAACTACTTCTAGGAGGCATAACTCCTGGGGAGGAAGATCTCATCAAGTGGGCGTCATTTTCCATGTATCTTGGTAAGTCCTGAAATTACATTGCATGATGGTGAATATCCTCAAGCAGAAACGCGCCCAACTACAGGTGGATCTGACACGGTATGTCCCGTTGCTCTTGTTTAGATCCGTTCAGCTTACGAGAAGTGGCAACAGACCGTCTCCGCCATACACGCATTTTTCCTTGCGATGACCATATATCCTGATGTCTTCGAGAAAGCGCAGGCGGAAATTGACACCCAGGTCGGATCTAGCAGGTTACCGACATTTGAAGACCGCGACTCCCTTCCATATGTCAATGCTATATGCAAGGAACTCCTTAGGTGGAATGTTGTAGCGCCAACCGGTATGTCTTTTGCAGCTTTGTAGTCCAGATCTTACTAGAACGCATGTATTAGTGAGCCACGTCATGAGTCAGGATGATACTTATGAAGGATTCCTCCTACCGAAGGGTTCGATCATTGTCGGGAATATCTGGTTGGTGGCTTCGCCACGTTAGCTAATTGGCGCCGACTTCAAGTTTGATTGACAATTGACACAGGCAGATAATGTACGACGCAGAGACATATCCGGAGCCAGAGGTATTCAGGCCCGAGCGATTCCTTGGTGACAATGTGCAGCCCGACCCACGGAATGCTTGTTTCGGCTGGGGAAGAAGGATTTGTCCAGGTAAAAGTGGCACCTCGCGAATCGTACTAGATGTAATGGACTAAAGCTATTCTATCAAGGGCTTCACTTGGCCGATGCATCGATCTTTATCTCTGTTGCCATGTCCATCGCAACGCTCAATATCTCAAGACATGTCGAGGACGGTGTCGAAGTCGTCCCGAGGTACGAGACTGTAGGAGGTGTGGTGTGGTGTGTTTCCGTTTCATATCTTGTCAAATCCTCGTTGACGGTCGCTCCTGCTGGCATGATGTCTTATAGCCACCCCAAGCTGTTTAAGTGTGGGATTACGCCTCGGTCCGCGACGGTGCAGGACTTACTTCGTGTTTGAGTGTCGTTGCCGCACTCCATGCAGAGTGTACTCCCGACAGATTAGACAATGGAAGACAGCCGGCAAACATGTTGAGGTTCCCACTATAAGCTTGGTCGAAACCCTATGTTATTTCCATTCATGATCACGCCCGAGTGCCTGTATTCCCTGAATAAAGTCATGCCATGGCCGAGAAAGCCGCCCGCCAGTTCCCAACGATTCCTCCCAGTCAACCGATCTTGAAAGTGACTTCCGTGGCGCTTACAACAGCTTCTGAATACGCTGTTACCACCGGACCTGACTTCACGCCGGTATCTGAAGGGTGTGTGGTGCGCGCTGTGAACCCTACAGAGCCTGCATCACAGTCGACTTCCCAATCACTGGATGATATGAGCATTACATAGGCATCTACACGGTCGGGTGGCCTGGGTGTTAAGAAAACGCACCAATTGCAACAGTACCTCTAAGTGGTGTGCCTGTCTCTGTTATGCAGTTCTTTTTCATGTTGTCCGAGTTATGGGGGGCCGGGACACCTTCTAGTTGGGTTGACCGTTTCATGGGTGTATATGGCTGAGTCATACATATACAGTACTCCAAATTCTGACCAAGCGGAACTAGTACTAACATCCTACAACAAGTACGCAATGCGAGTCGTTCCCATTGGGGACACCTACAGTAGTTGGCTCTGTTATGCCAATGCCAGATTATGGGAATGAATCCAGATTGTGGTGGAACGCCACAACTATCTACATCAACATCCAACCAATGCTCACGCTCAAGAGTGTACACGCCACTTGAGGGAAGGCGACGTACAACACTGGTGCATCCAATTACTTGCAAACTGCACCAACCATTGCACCAACTCTCATTATCCGCCTTTCTCGTAACCACGCCGTTCAGTTGGGAACTTGGGATGGGGTTAACAACAGCTCTCGATTTCTGTCTTGCTGGTATAGCACTGTACCTCATCGGGCGTCTTCGAAAGAACCGTCTGTATCCACTGCCTCCTGGGCCGCCTGGATGGCCGCTTATCGGAAACCTCCTCGACATTCCAAGTCAAATGCCATGGGTCAAGTTTGGAGCCATGAGCAAGAAATATGGCAAGTCCACGCTAGCTCACACAGTGTCAATCGAATATGTCTTACACTCCATCAGGGCATGTTCTCTCTCTGAACATATTGGGCACGCAATACATCGTTATAAATGCCATGCAGGCCGCCAACGACATCCTAGAGAAGAAAAGTTCTATCTCCTCTGACAGACCGCACTTCACGATGGGAGGTGATCTCGTTGGGTGGGGTAATTCAACGCTTCTTCAGCAATACGGGGAACGACACCGCCAGCATCGTAAATTCTTCCATCGTCAGATAGGCAGCAGGAGTACCCTGGCGACGTTTTACCCGGTGGAAGAAGAAGAGACGAGGCGGTTCTTGTGTAACGTGTTGAATCAACCTGATGACCTGGTCGCACATATCCGCCGGTGGGTGATTTTGTTGTTGTTGTTCGTGTATCTTTGGCGATCACATCGCGGTAGCTAAAGCGAATTATCTCACTGAGAAGGGCAGCCGGCGCGATTATCCTGAAGATCTCTCACGGTTATTGTGTTAGGGACGGTGATGATCCGTTTGTCGAGATGGCGGACAAAGCAATGCACAATTTCTCGGAGGTCGCGGCTCTTGGAGCCTTCCTGGTTGACTTCATTCCAGTTTGTAAGTAATCAGAATATTCGCAAGGCAACACAGGTTTATGAAACAGGTGCAACAGTGCGGTATTTGCCTGAATGGTTCCCTGGAGCTGGGTTTCAGAGAGATGCGAAACGCTGGCGAAAGTTAGTAACCGACACGGCGACTAAACCACACGAGTTTGTGTTGGAACATGTGGTTCGTATCTTTATTATCCTTGCCAGGCAGTGACATTAAATGGTGAAACAGGCGAAGGGCGATGCAGCACCTTCGTTTACATCGAAGCTACTTCGAGGAGGCGTAACTCCTGAAGAGGAAGATCTCATCAAGTGGGCATCATTTTCCATGTATCTTGGTAAGTCCTGAAATTACATTGCATCACGGTGAATGTCCTCAAGCAGAAACGCACCCAACTACAGGTGGATCTGACACGGTATGTCCCGTTGCTCTTGTTTAGACCAGTTCAGCTTACAAGTGGCAACAGACTGTCTCCGCTATACATGCATTTTTCCTTGCGATGACCATATATCCTGAAATCTTCGAAAAAGCGCAGGCAGAAATTGACACCCAGGTCGGGTCTGGCAGATTACCAACATTTGAGGACCGTGACTCTCTTTCATACGTCAATGCTATATGCATGGAACTCCTTAGGTGGAATGTTGTGGGGCCAGTCGGTATGCCTTTTGCAGCTTTGCGGCCCGGGTCTAATTAGAGCGCATGTACTAGCGGGCCATGTCATGAGTCAGGACGATACTTATGAAGGATTTCTAATACCGAAGGGTTCGATCGTTATCGGGAATATCTGGTTGGTGGCCTCCCGCGTTAGCTAATTGGCACCGACATCGGGTCTGATTGACAATTGACACAGGCAAATAATGTATGACGCAGAGACATATCCGGAGCCAGAGGTATTCAGGCCCGAGCGATTCCTTGGTGACAATGTGCAGCCTGACCCTCGGAATGCTTGTTTCGGCTGGGGGAGAAGGATTTGTCCAGGTAAACTCGCACCGTCACGAATCCTGCTAGATGTCTTGGACTGAATCTTTTCTGTGAAGGGCTCCACTTGGCCGATGCATCGATCTTCATCACTGTTGCTGTGTCCCTCGCAACACTCGACATCTCAAGGCATGTCGAGGACGGCATAGAGGTCGTCCCAAGGTACGAGGTTGTAGGTGGTGTGGTGTGGTGTGTCCCTTTCATATCTTGTCAAATCCCCATTGATGATCGTTCCCCTGACATGATGTATTCTAGCCACCCTAAGCCGTTTAAGTGTAGGATTATACCTCGGTCCAAGACGGCGCAGGATTTACTTCGCGTTTGAGTGTCGTTCCCCGTGTAGAGTGTAATTCCGGCATATTAGACAATCAAGGTGACAGCTGGCAAACATGTTAGGGTCCCCATTATTATAAGCTTGGTTGAAACAGTATGTTATTTCCATTCATGTTCACACCCGAATGCCTGCAGTGTATTTCCCAACGATTCCTCCCAGTCAGCCGATCTCGAAATGGGCCTTATAACAACTTCTGAATACTCTCTTACCACCAGACCTGATTTCATGCCGGTATCTGAATGGTTTGCGCGGTGGAGCCCTGTGCGCACTGTGACTCCTACATCGCCCGATGATATGAGCATGATTGCATAGGCATCTACAGCGTCACATGGCCCTGATGTTGAGAAAATGCATCAGTTGCAACAGCACCTGTAAGTGGTGTACCTGTCTCTATCTGCAGTGTGTTATGCTGTTTTTTTTTTTCATATGTTGTGACTCGCGCGTGCCATTATTTATGCAAACTGCTGTAAGTGCTCGAGAGGAAGGTCCAAGTGTAAGTACGAGACAAGGGAGCTGTGGTAGAAATGTCAAGACAAGGGTGTGTATAAAGAAAGGACAGAAGCGTCAAAGCGTATGTGTGAGTGCTGAAGGACAAGTAAT
Organism: Melanogaster broomeanus; assembly: GCA_014904935.1. Lineage (NCBI taxonomy): Eukaryota > Fungi > Basidiomycota > Agaricomycetes > Boletales > Melanogastraceae > Melanogaster > Melanogaster broomeanus. The sequence continues at coordinate 70,515 of MU123735.1, read as the reverse complement.
GGTAACAAAAAGAATTAACAAGAATGTCAGTGTGAAGTGAGGATGATATGGACGGAAATGGAAATGCGGAGTCAAAGTGTACAAGTCTATTTCCGGCGACAGCTTGGAAGGCGTAGCCTTCCTTACACAAACCTACTAGTAGATCAACATCCAGAGTCCAGAGTCCAGAGTCCAGACCAAGTTTGCGCAGCTTGGCACTGGCGCATTGAGTGCCCACTCCGTGGTCCGTTGTGCGAGTCGGTCCGACTCATTGGGGACCTCGTTGGCTCTGCTATGCCACAATGCCAGATTATGGGAATGAATCCGGATTCACTCATTGGGGCTCCACAACTATCTATATTGACATCCAGGCAACGCTCACGCTCAAGAGCACACAACGCTGCCACTTGAGGGAGGGGTGACGTACAGCACTGGTGCATCCAATCACATACAAACTGCACCAACTATTGCACCACCTCTCATTATTCAGCTTCCTCGCAACCACGCCATTCAGTTGAGATGTGGTTAGCTCTCGATTTCTGTCTTGCTGGTCTAGCACTGTACCTCGTCGGACGTCTTCGAAAGAACCGTCTCCATCCACTGCCTCCTGGGCCGTCTGGATGGCCGCTTATCGGAAACCTCCTTGATATTCCAAGTCAAATGCCTTGGATCGTGTTTGGAGCCATGAGCAAGAAATATGGTAAGTCCATGCTAGCTCGCACAGTATCAATCCAATAAGTCTTACATTCCGTCAGGGCATATTCTCTCTCTGAACATATTGGGCACGCAATTTATCGTCATAAATGGCATGGAGGCCGCCAATGACATCCTAGAGAAGAAAAGCTCTATTTCCTCTGACAGACCGCACCATACGATGGGAGGTGATCTCGTTGGGTGGGGTAATTCAACGTTTCTTCAGCAATACGGGGAACGACATCGTCAGCATCGCAAATTCTTCCATCGTCAGATAGGCAGCAGGAGTAGCATAGCGACGTTTTACCCGGCAGAAGAAGAAGAGACGAGGCGGTTCTTGTGTAACGTGTTGAATCAACCCGATGACCTGGTCGCACATATCCGCCGGTGGGTGATTCTTTTAGTCTTGGCCGCGTATCTTGGGCGATCACATTACGTTATCTAAAGCGAATCGTCTCACTTTAAAGGGCAGCCGGCGCGATTATCCTGAAGATCTCTCACGGTTATAGTGTCAAGGATGGTGATGACCCGTTCGTCGAGACGGCGGACAGAGCCATGCACAATTTCTCGGAGGTCACGGCTGTCGGAGCCTTCCTGGTCGACTTCATTCCAATTTGTAAGTCATCCGAATATCCGCAAAGCGGGGCAGGTTTGTGAAACAGGTGCAACAGTGTGGTATTTGCCTGAATGGTTCCCTGGAGCCAGGTTTCAGAGAGATGCGAAACGCTGGCGAAAGTTAGTAACTGACGCGGCGACCAAACCACACGAGTTTGTGTTGGAACATCTGGTTCGTACCCTGATTCTCCTCACGAGGCAACGACATTATAATAGTGAAATAGGCCAAGGGCGATGCAGCACCTTCCTTTACATCGAAACTACTTCGAGGCGGCGTAACTCCTGAAGAGGAAGATCTCATCAAGTGGGCATCGTTTTCCATGTATCTTGGTAAGTCCTAAATTATACTGCATCACGGTGAATGTCCTCAAGCAGAAACGCGCCCAACTACAGGTGGATCTGACACGGTATGTCCCGTTGCTCTTGTTTAGACCAGTTCAGCTTACAAATGGCAACAGACTGTCTCTGCTATACACGCATTTTTTCTTGCGATGACAATATATCCTGAAATCTTCCAGACAGCGCAGGCGGAAATTGACACGCAGATCGGGTCTGGCAGATTACCGACATTTGAGGACCGCGACTCCCTTCCATACGTCAATGCTATATGCAAGGAACTCCTTAGGTGGAACGTCGTGGCGCCACTCGGTATGCCTTTTTGTGCTTTGCGGTCGAGGTCTAACTGGAGCGCATGTACTAGCGGGCCATGTCGCAACTCAGGATGATACTTATAAAGGATTCCTGATACCGAAGGGTTCGAACATTGTCGGGAATATCTGGTTGGTGGCTTGACTGCGTTAGCTAATTGGCACCGACTTCAGTTCTGATTGAAAATTGGCACAGGCAAATAATGTATGACGCGGAGACGTATCCCGAGCCAGAGGTATTCAGGCCCGAGCGATTCCTTGGTGACAATGTGCAGCCCGACCCTCGGAATGTTTGTTTCGGCTGGGGAAGAAGGATTTGTCCGGGTAAACTCGCATCGTCACGAATCCTGCTAGATGTGATGGACTGAATCTTTTCTGTGAAGGGCTCCACTTGGCTGATGCATCGATCTTCATCACTGTTGCCATGTCCCTCGCAACGCTCGATATCTCAAGGCATGTCGAGGACGGTGTCGAGGTCGCCCCGAGGTATGAAGTTGTAGGAGGTGTGGTGTGGTGTGTTCCCTTTCATATCTTGTCAAATCCCCATTGATGATCGTTCCCCTGACATGATGTATTCTAGCCACCCTAAGCCGTTTAAGTGTAGGATTACACCTCGGTCCAAGACGGCGCAGGATTTACTTCGCGTTTGAGTGTCGTTCCCCGTGTAGAGTGTAATCCCGGCATATTAGACAATCAAGGCGACAGCTGGCAAACATGTTAGGGTCCCCATTATTATTAGCTTGGTCGAAATTGTATGTTATTTCCGTTCATGCTCACACCCGAACGCCTGTATTCCCTGAATCAAGTCATACCATGGCCGAGAAAAACTGCCCGTCACTTCCCAACGATTCCTCCCAGTCAGCCGATCTCGAAAATGACTTCCATGGGCCTTACATCAACAACAACTTCTGAGCACACTCTTACCACCAGACCTGATTTTACGCCAGTATCCGAAGGGTGTGCGTGGTGGGCCCTGGTGCGTGCTGTGACTCCTACAGAGCCTGCATCACAGTTAACTTCCCAATCGCTCGATGATATGAGCATTGCATGGGCCGTACACGGTCGGGTTGCCTGGGTGTTGAGAAAACGCATCAGTTGCGACAGTAAAGTGGTGTACCTGTCTCTATTATGCAGTTCTTTTTCATGTTCTGGGGGACACCTTTGATTTTTACATCAGTAGCCTCAAGTTGGGTTTACCGTTTCATGCAGTGCTAGTGCACATGCCAGTGGCTGTCATACAGAGGCTCTTCCAACACGGTGACCAAGTTGGCTCTGCTATGCGAATACAGTACCAGATTGTGGGAATCCTCACTGGAACACCACAACTATGTATATCAACACCCAGGCAATGCTCACACTCAAAATGCCACTTGAGGGAGGGGTGACGTACAACGCTGGCGTATCCAATCACATACAAACTGTACCGACTATTGCACCAACTCTCATCATCCACTTTCCTCGCAACCACGCCGTTCAGTTGGGATGGGGTTAACAACAGCTGTCGATTTTTGTCTTGCTGGTGTAGCACTATATCTCATGGGGCGTCTTCGAAAGATTTATCTGCATCCACTGCCTCCTGGGCCGCCTGGATGGCCGCTTATCGGAAACCTCCTTGACATTCCAAGGCAAACACCATGGATCACATTTGGAGCCATGAGCAAGAAATATGGCAAGTACACGCTAGCTCGCACAATATCAATCGAATACGTCTTACCCTCCGTCAGGGCATATTCTCTCTCTCAACATACTGGGCACGCAATACATCATTATAAATGGCATGCAGGCCGCCAACGACATCCTAGAGAAGAAAAGCTCCATCTCCTCTAACAGACCGCACTTTACGGTGGGAGGTGATCTCGTTGGGTGGGGTAATTCAACGCTTCTTCAGCAATACGGGGAACGACATCGCCAGCATCGCAAATTCTTCCATCGTCAGATAGGCAGCAGGAGTAGCTTGGAGACGTTTTACCCGGTGGAAGAAGAAGAGACGAGGCGGTTCTTGTGTAACGTGTTGAATCAACCTGATGACCTGGTTGCACATATCCGCCGGTGGGTGATGCTTCTGTTGTTGTTCGCGTATCTGGGCAACCACATCGCGATAGCTAAAGCGAATTATCTCACCGAAAAGGGCAGCTGGCGCGATTATCCTGAAGATCTCTCATGGTTATAGTGTGGAGGATGGTGATGATCCGTTTGTCGAGATGGCGGACAAAGCCATACACAATTTCTCGGAGGTCGCGGCTCTGGGCGCTTTCCTCGTTGACTTCATTCCAATTTGTAAGTAATCCGAATACTAGCAAGGGGACGCATCGTTCCTGAAACAGGTGCAATAGTGCGGTATTTGCCTGAATGGTTCCCTGGAGCCGGGTTTCAGAGAGATGCGAAACGCTGGCGAAAGTTACTAACCGACACGGCGACCAAACCACACGAGTTCGTGTTGGAACATCTGGTTCGCATCCTTATTCTTGCGAGGCAATGACATTACAACAACAGTGAAACAGGCGAAGGGCGATGCAGCACCTTCCTTTACATCGAAACTACTTCGAGGAGGCGTAACTCCTGAAGAGGAAGATCTCATCAAGTGGGCGTCTTTTTCCATGTATCTGGGTAAGTCCTGAAATTGAATTGCGTCGTGGTGAATGTCCTCAGGCAGAAACGCGCCCAACTACAGGTGGATCTGACACGGTCTGTCCCATTGCTCTTGCTTAGACGTGTTCAGCTGACGAAAAGTGGTAACAGACCGTCTCTGCCACTACCGCATTCTTCCTTGCAATGACAATATATCCCGAAATCTTCCAGACAGCGCAGGCGGAAATTGACACCCAGATCGGGTCTGGCAGATTACCGACATTTGAAGACCGTGACTCCCTTCCATATGTCAATGCTATATGCAAGGAACTCCTTAGGTGGAATGTTGTGGGGCCAATCGGTATGTCTTATGCGGCTTTGTAGTCCAGGTCTAACTAGAGCGCATGTACTAGCTGGCCATGTCATAAGTCAGGATGATACTTATAAAGGATTCCTGATACCGAAGGGTTCGATCATTATCGGGAATATCTGGTTGGTGGCTTCGTCGCGTTAGCTTATTGGCGCCGACTTCAGGTCTGCTTGACAATTGAACAGGCAAATGATGTACGACGCAGAGACATATCCTGAGCCAGAGGTATTCAGGCCCGAGCGATTCCTTGGTGACAGTGTACAGCCCGACCCACGGAATGCTTGTTTCGGCTGGGGAAGAAGGGTTTGTCCAGGTAAAGTGGCACCGTCGCGAATCATACTAAATGTGATGGACTAAAGCTTTTTGTGCAGGGCTTCACTTGGCCGATGCATCGATCTTCATCACTGTTGCTATGTCCCTTGCAACGCTCGATATCTCAAGGCATGTCGAGGACGGTATCGAGGTCGTCCCGAGCCATGTGGTTGTAGAAGGCGTGGTGTGGTGGGTTCCCTTTTATATCTTGTCAAATCCCTACTGACGATCGTTCCCTTCGGATGATGTATTCTAGCCACCCTAAACCGTTTAAGTGTAGGATTACACCTCGGTCCGCGATGGCGCAGGATTTACTTCGTGTTTGAGTGTCGTTTCCCATGCAGAGTGCAATCCCGGCAGATCAGACAACGAACGGGGACAGCTGGCAAACATGTTAAGGTCCCCATTATTGTAAGCTTTGTTGAAACCCTATGTTATTTCCGTTCATGATCACACCCAAACGCCCGTATTCCCTGAATACCAGAGCGGCGCAAACCCACCCGCCACTTCCCAACAATGCCTCCCAGTCGAAAGACCCTGAAAGTGACTTCCATGGGCTTACAACAACTTCTGAACACTCTCAGGTGCTGGCTGTGATTCCTACAGAGCCCGCATCACAGTCGGCTTCCCATTCCCTCGATGATATGAGCATTGTAATGGCTCTACAAGGTCGCGTGGCCTGGGTGTTGATTGCGACAGTACCTCTAAGTGTTGTACAGTCGACTCCCTCATAACCCATACCCCTCGGTTTGCGCCATGGAGTATGGGTTATGTGGGAGTATGGGGTCTGTGGGAGATCGGGTATAGATGGGACAAAATTTTTGGGCTTTTATATACATTCGTCTCGTCGTGTGCTATGACTATCAGTGCTACATATACAAGACTTGGTTGTTTTTTGAAGGAATGTTGGCTACCTGGCGAAATGGTGGAACAGGTTAAGAGGGGCAAATGGAGAGGGGGTATTGGAAGTGGTAGGTAACGTTGCCAACGATGGGTTTCGCTGGTTTGGGTAGTGACAGATACCACTAACCATATGATGGTGGTGGACTTGGGCCAATACTCGCCTCAGGGGAGAGTGTGAATGGACTAGCTGTTGGCGGTGGTGAGCATTCTAAATTAATGTTGCCATATTGGGCACTGATTATATAATATAAATTTCCTAATTTGGCATTACGTCACTGTAACCTATGGGTTATTGTGGTCGAAATAGGTATGGGTTATGGGATATGGGTTATGGTTACAAATTCACTGCAAACCAACTTGGGAAATCCAAAAATGTATGGGTTATGAGGGAGTCGACTGTACCTACCTCTATCTGCACTTTTATGCGTTTTTTCTTTTTTCTTTTTTCTTTTTTCTTCTTCTCACATGTTGTCCGAGTCATCGGGGACACCTTGATTTTTTTATCTAATTACTTGGGACACGCTCCAAAGTTACTGTAACAAAAAGAACAAGAATGTCAATATGTGAAGTGAAGATGATATGGACGGAAATGGAAATGCGGAGTCAAATCTATTTCTGGCGACAGCCTGAAAGGCGTAGCCTTCCTGAATCCTTACACCGTAACTAACCTAGATCAACATCCAGAGTCCAGACCAAGTTTGCGCAGCTTGGCACTGGCGCATGGAGTCCCCACTCCGTCGTCCGTTGTGCGAGTCGTTGCGACTAATTGGGGACACCTCGTTGGCTCTGGTATGCCACTATGCCAGATTAATGAATCCGGATTCACTCACTGGGGCACCACAACTATCTGTGTCGACATGCAGGCAACACTCACGCTCAACAGCACAATGCCACTTGAGGGAGGGGTGACGTACAATACTGACGCATCCAATCACATACAAACTGCACCAACTATTGCACCACCTCTCATTATTCGGCTTCCTCACAACCACGCCGTTCAGTTGAGATGTGGTTAGCTCTCGATTTCTGTCTTGCTGGTGTAGCACTGTACCTCGTCGGGCGTCTTCGAAAGAACCGTCTTCATCCACTGCCTCCTGGGCCGCCTGGATGGCCGCTTATCGGAAACCTCCTTGACATTCCAAGTCAAATGCCATGGATCGCGTTTGGAGCCATGAGCAAGAAATATGGCAAGTCCATGCTAGCTCGCACAGTGTCAATCCAATAAGTCTTACACTCCGTCAGGGCATATTTTCTCTCTGAACATATTGGGCAGGCAATACATTGTTATAAATGACATGCAGGCCGCCAACGACATCCTAGAGAAGAAAAGTTCTATCTCCTCTGACAGACCGCACTATACGATGGAATACGAGGAGGTGATCTCGTTGGGTGGGGTAATTCAACGTTTCTTCAGCAATACGGGGAACGATATCGCCAGCATCGCAAATTCTTCCATCGTCAGATAGGCAGCAGGAGTAGCCTAGCGACGTTTTACCCTGTGGAAGAAGAAGAGACGAGGCGGTTCTTGTGTAACGTGTTGCATCAACCTGATGACCTGGTCGCACATATCCGCCGGTGGGTGATTCTTTTGTTGTTGGCCGCGTATCTTGGGCGATCACATTACGGTAGCTAAAGCGAATCGTCTCACTCTAAAGGGCAGCCTGCGCGATTATCCTGAAGATCTCTCACGGTTATAGTGTCAAGGATGGTGATGACCCGTTCGTCGAGACGGCGGACAGAGCCATGCACAATTTCTCGGAGGTCATGGCTGTTGGAGCCTTCCTGGTTGACTTTATTCCAATCCGTAAGTAATCCGAATATCCGCAAAGCGGCGCGGGTTTGTGAAACAGGTGCCACAGTGCGGTATTTGCCTGAATGGTTCCCTGGAGCCGGATTTCAGAGAGATGCGAAACAGTGGCGAAAGTTAGTAACTCACGCGGTGAGCAAACCACACGAGTTCGTGTTGGAACATCTGGTCCGTACCTTATTCTCCTTGCGATCCAATGACATTACAACAGTGAAATAGGCGAAGGGCGATGTAGCACCTTCGTTTACATCGAAACTACTTCGAGGAGGCGTAACTCCTGAAGAGGAAGATCTCATTAAGTGGGCGTCATTTTCCATGTATCTTGGTAAGTCCTGAAATTACATTGCATGATGGTGATTAGCCTGAAGCAGAAATGCGCCCAACTACAGGTGGATCTGACACGGTATGTCCAGTTGCTTTCGTTTAGACTAGTTCAGCTTACACGTGGCAACAGACTGTCTCCACTATACACGCATTTTTCCTTGCGATGATAATATATCCTGAAATCTTCCAGACGGCGCAGGCGGAAATTGACACCCAGGTCGGGTGTGGCAGATTACCGACATTTGAGGACCGCGACTCCCTTCCATATGTCAATGCTATATGCAAGGAACTCCTTAGGTGGAACGTCGTGGGGCCAATCAGTATGCCTTTTGCAGCTTTGCGGTTCAGGTCTAACTGGAGCGCATGCACTAGCGGGCCATGTCGTAAGTCAGGATGATACTTATGAAGGATTCCTGATACCGAAGGGTTCGAACATTGTCGGGAATATCTGGTTGGTGGCCTGACTGCGTTAGCTATTTGGCGCCGACTTCGGGTCTGATTGACAATTGGCACAGGCAAATGATGTATGACGCGGAGACATATCCGGAGCCAGAGGTATTCAGGCCCGAGCGATTCCTTGGTGACAATGTGCAACCCGATCCTCGGAATGCTTGTTTCGGCTGGGGAAGAAGGATTTGTCCAGGTACAGTGGCACCGTTACGAATCCTACCTACTAGATGTAATGGACTGAATCTTTTCTGTGAAGGGTTTCACTTGGCCGATGCATCGATCTTCATCACTGTTGCGATGTCCCTCGCAACGCTCGATATCTCAAGGCATGTCGAGGACGGTGTCGAGGACGTCCCGAGGTACGAGGTTGTAGGAGGTGTGGTGTGGTGTGTTCCTTTTCATATCTTGTCAAATCCCCATTAATGCTCGTTCCCCTGCCATGATGTATTCTAGCCACCCCAAGCCGTTTAGGTGTAGGATTACACCTCGGTCCCAGACGGCGCAGGATTTACTTCGCGTTTGAGTGTCGTTCCCCGTGCAGAGTGTAATCCCGGCAGATTAGATGATCAACGGGGACAGCTACCAAACATGTTAAGGTCCCCATTATTGTAAGCTTGGTCGAGACGCCATGTTATTTCCATTCATGATCACACCCGAACGTTCGTATTCCCTGAATAAAACCCCACCATGGCAGAGCAAATCTAAGTGATGTACCTGTCTCTATTATGCAGTTCTTTTTCATGTTGTAGGTGTAGGGGGACACCTTTGATTCTTACGTCAGTAACCTCAAGTCGGGTTTACGGTTTCATGCACGTTGCAGTGCTAGTGCATGCGCATATAGCTGAGACGTACACTACCTTGGCACTGGTTCATTGGGTGCCCACTCCATGGTCCATTGTGCGAGTCGTTCCGACTCATTGGGGACACCTAGTTGGCTCTGGGAATCAATCCAGATTGTGGTCACTCAGCGGAACACCATGACCACAATTATCTATATCAACATCCAGGCAATGTTCACGCTCAAGAGCACACCTGCTACTTGAGGGAGGGGTGCCAGTGACGTACACCACTGGCGTGTCCAATCACATACAAACTGTACCGACTATTGCATCAACTCTCATTATCCACCTTCCTCGCAACCACGCCGTTCAGTTGGGATGGGGTTAACAACAGCTCTCGATTTCTGTCTTGCTGGTGTAGCGCTGTACCTCATCGGGCGTCTTCGAAAGAACCGTATGCATCCACTGCCTCCGGGGCCGCCTGGATGGCCGCTTATCGGAAACCTCCTTGACATTCCAAGTCAAATGCCGTGGATCACATTTGGAGCAATGAGCAAGAAATATGGTAAGTCCATGCTAGCTCGCACAGTATCAATCCAATAAGTCTTACCCTCCGTCAGGGCATATTCTCTCTCTGAATATATTGGGCACGCAATACATTATTATAAATGCCATAGAGCCCGCCAACGACATCCTAGAGAAGAAAAGCTCTATTTCCTCCGACAGGCCGCACTATACGATGGGAGGTGATCTCGTTGGGTGGGGTAATTCAACGTTTTTTCATCAATATGGGGAGTGCCACCGCCAGCATCGCAAATTCTTCCATCGTCAGATAGGCAGCAGGAGTACCCTGTCGACGTTTTACCCTGTGGAAGAAGAAGAAACGAGGCGGTTCTTGTGTAACGTGTTGAGTCAGCCTGATGACCTGGTTGCACATATTCGCCGGTGGGTGACTTTGTTGTTGTTCGCGTGTCTTTGGCAATCACATCGCAGTAGCTAAAGCGAATTGTCTCACCGAGCAGGGCAGCCGGCGCGATTATCCTGAAGATTTCTCACGGTTATAGTGTCAAGGATGGTGATGATCCGTTTGTCGAGATGGCGGACAAAGCAATGCACAATTTCTCCGAGGTCGCGGCCGTGGGAGCCTTCGTGGTTGACTTCATTCCAATTTGTAAGTAATCCGAATATCTGGAAAGCAACTCAGGTTTGTGAAACAGGTGCAACAGTGCGGTATTTGCCTGAATGGTTCCCTGGAGCCGGGTTTCAGAGAGATGCAAAACGCTGGCGAAAGTTATTAACTGACGCGGTGAGCAAACCACACGAGTTCGTGTTGGAACATCTGGTTCGTACCCTTATTCTCCTTGCGAGGTAATGTTATTACAACAGTGAAATAGGCAAAGGGCGATGTAGCACCTTCCTTTACGTCGAAACTACTTCGAGGAGGCGTAACTCCTGAAGAGGAAGATCTCATCAAGTGGGCGTCATTTTCCATGTATCTTGGTAAGTCCTAAAATTACATTACATCACGGTGATTGTCCTCAAGCAGAATCGCGCCCAACTGCAGGTGGATCTGACACGGTATGTCCCGTTGCTCTTGTTTAGACCAGTTCAGCTTACAAGTGGCGACAGACTGTCTCCGCTATACATGCATTTTTCCTTGCGATGACCATATATCCTGAAATCTTCGAGAAAGCGCAGGCGGAAATTGACACCCAGGTCGGATCTGGCAGATTACCGACATTTGAAGACCGTGACTCTCTTCCATACGTCAATGCTATATGCAAGGAACTCCTTAGGTGGAATGTTGTGGCGCCAATCGGTATGCCTTTTTGTGGCTTTGCGGTCGAGGTCTAACTGGAGCGCATGTACTAGCGGTGCATATCATGAATCAGAACGATACTTATGAAGGATTCCTCATACCGAAGGTTCGATCATTATCGGAAATATCTGGTTGGTGGCTTCGCCGCGTTAGCTATTGGCGCCGATTTCAGGTCTGATTGACATTTGACACAGGCAAATAATGTATGACGCAGAGACATATCCCGAGCCAGACGTATTCAGGCCCGAGCGATTCCTTGGTGACAATGTGCAACCCGATCCTCGGAATGCTTGTTTCGGCTGGGGAAGAAGGACTTGTCCAGGTACAGTGGCACCGTTACGAATCCTACCTACTAGATGTAATGGACTGAATCTTTTCTGTGAAGGGTTTCACTTGGCCGATGCATCGATCTTCATCACTGTTGCCATGTCCCTCGCAACTCTCGATATCTCAAGGTATGTCGAGGACGGTGTTGAGGTCGTCCCGAGGTATGAGGTTGTAGAAGGTATAGTTTGGTGTGTTCCGTTTCATATCTTGTCAAATTCCCATTGACAATCGTTCCCCTGACATGATGTATTCTAGCCACCCTAAGCCGTTTCAGTGTAGGATTACACCTCGGTCCCAGACGGCGCAGGATTTACTTCGTGTTTGAGTGTCGTTCCCCGTTCAGAGTGTAATCCCGGCAGATTAGTCGATCAATAGGGACAGCTGGCAAACATGTTAAGGTCCCATTATTGTAAGCTTGGTCGAGACGCTATGTTATTTCTGTTCGTGATCATACCCGAACGTCCCTATTCCCTGAATGATGATCACGCCATCATGTGACCGAGCAAAATCGCTCATCACTCTCGAACGATTCCTCCCACTCAACTGGACTCGGAGTGACCCCCATGGGGCTTACTGCCACTTCTGATCACTCTCCTACAACTGAACCTGATTTCACGATATCTGAAGGCTGTGCTTGACGAAACGGTGGATCCGTGCACTGGCAGCCTGAGAGCAAGCCTGTCTGCAGTTGAACCTGTTCGCTGTGTACCTCCTGTCTGTGGTTGCCCCCCACGATGCCGAGGTCACAGAGCGCACGATATATCTTGTGGGTGAGGATGTGGAGATACAGACACATAGCTAACAGTTGCTAGTAACCCAGGTCGCCTGCACACGCCATCAGTGTGATAGGCAAATTGGGCGTTTGTTATGTAACCACTGGCATAGGCCATTTGCACCCCTCAATCCAACCGGTCGTTATTCCGCTTGACCTCGAGAATGGTGCTACTCGGAGCTGTTGGTTGCTGGGACTGCGATATTCTGGAGGTGTTTGGGGAGTCGACGTTGGTTGGTGTCAGTGTGGTTGGTGACATACAGGAGAACAAGCGTGCACGCAACTCCCAGAGTGACTGGAGCAGCTCACTCGCAGACGCACAGTGCATTCACCCTTCCTCTTTTCATGTTCAATTCCGTGTAATCTTTCATGTTTTGTATCAGTAGTATGACTTCCATTGTCGAGGTGCCTTGAGCACACTAGTAATCACGGTTATTCGTAATCTAGGATGATGCGAGGTACGAGTGGCAAAGTAGAATGTAGTCTATGGCTGAGTAAGCGAAGAGGCCAGAACTCAGAAACTCTTGCCTCTTGCCACATCCGCGCACCAGTCGTGACGCGTGATGCGTCGCAGAGCCAATGTGGCTCTGTTTCTGCTTTCCCTTCGCAGCAGCGTTTTCGCAAATGGTGGCTGTTTCACATGCTGTTTAGTACTTACATGTTTGCTCGACGCACCTGTCCTCCACACCTGATGGGTTTGAGAACAGGGTGGCTGCAAGTGCCCACCCACCCTGTCGCAGCTCGTCCAAACCCCATCAACGTTGGAGCAGTGTTTCGGGCCGGAAAGCCCTTCGGGCTTTCACCCAAAATCCTCGTACCATCTGACATGCTATCAACACTAACTCTTTCCGTCTCTCAGTAGTCTGAATGGGCTGTGCATGTGAGCGTTGATAGCCATAGAATACACATTAGTCAGAAAATGTAATGCCATCGACATGATTGGCATGACTGGAGATGTTGAACAAGATAACTTACTCAGATCGTCCAGATAGATGCGCATTCGTGCAACACTGGACGGTGGTGCTCTTGTCCACTGGCGCGGAGTTAGGAGTGAGTAGAATCAGTAGATGGCTCGGCACCAGCCGGTTAACTTACACGGTTACAGTACTTTTACAAATTTGTCATACTGTACATGAGATTCACCACCTCACTGGCACACTTTCCCATCTGTTTGCTGTATTGATACCTCTCTTCATTGCATTTCTTGTAGCTGTATGCCTAGAGGAAACAACAATCGCGGGCGCGGTACAAATCGTGGTGGCGGTCGTGGTTATCGCGGTGGAGGACGAGGAAATTTCCTTGTCAGAGGCAGTGGCCGTCCTGGAAGAAACGGCTACCCTCACCCAAACACCGAGTTAGACGTTGAGATCCAGCAGTGGGCTACAGAGCCATTGGGTGCGTTTGGGCGGTACAAACATGGATGGATATCCCTCATCCTGAACAACCCATAGACGCTGGCGGTAATTTGAATAGAGGCAGAGGAACTGGGTCGTGGAAGAGCGGCACACCCAGATCGGGAGCTGGGACACCGTCAAGGGGCACTGATTCGCCCCGAAGAGGAGGCTCGACTCCGAGAGGAACAGGTCGAGGACGAGGAAGAGGAAGGGGGAGTGCAGGGGAAGGGGAACCGTTTAACACTCCACGTCGTCCTCATGTTGGCTTAGGTGCCCAGAAGAAGCCAGGACTGGCCAAGTTCGCTGTTACACCGCTTTCCAACATGTTATACTCTGAGCGGCCGTTTTTGAAGCCTATCAAGTTCGTGCGCGCTACGCTTACACCGTTCCTCTTCCAGCAGTCGGAAGAGTTGCTGGAACCTCTTTCAGAAGAAGTTGGTGAGTCGTTGTATTTGTTTTGGCCATTATTCCTTTCACTTATGTATCACATTTTAGGCACAACTGAAGAATCTCACGTCCCAACGGCCGAGCGTGTTGCTCGGGTGTTTAGTGGGACCCAGCGCTTCTTCTCTGCGGAATCGGAATCCGAGGACGAAGCTTCAGATCAACTGGAAGAAATCGATTTTGCAGGCCTCGGCAAGATACGTGCAGAGATTGACGCCGTAGGTGCGGTGAACAAGCATGAAGACCCCCCACGAAGCAATGGAAGAGATCGATTTTGCAGACTTGGCTATGGTTCGTGCCCAGATCGACGCGGCGGGCCCAACTGCAAAACCACAACCACCTTCTCGAAAACATACCGTCGAGGAGACGTTCACTGGCGTTTATAATATCAAAGACACGACCCAGCAATCAAGTTCCGTGGATGTTAATGTACAACAGATGACTCCATCGAGGTCACTCCTCACTGGAGAGGCCGAAGAAACCGTACCCCAGGAGCCTACCGAGGCCCTAGACCAATCTGCGAACGGAACCTTCGCGCAAGTTCCAGATGTGCTTGTAGTGGAAGAAGAACCACCCTCGTCATTGTCTGGATCTGTGGATGCATCCATGGCGGCACCCTCTGCATCTGTGGTGCCTGCCGCCCCTCAGATACCCGAGGAGGTTTCTTTGGTACCATCTCACTTACATCCTAAACCCAAACCACCCGCCGCCGACTCTTGCCAACCCGATGCACCACTCACTGATAACTCGCCACAACTCTTCGTCATTGACACCGAACCCACTAGACCTTTCACCAAGCGCCTTGCAAGCGATGTCATCCTCGTAGATCGCACTGGCGGCGGGGAAATGCTAGGCGAAGAAGACGAGCTGATCGTCTACGTCGCTCCCCATCCACGGTCGGGCAGGGCATCACCTGTTCCAGAGCTACCGCGCGTCAAACTCCCCACTACGTCATTGCTCACGGGAAAATCCACCAGTTTCACCGCGGGCGTGAGTAGTCCTATGCAGGAGGGCGGTGACGACGTTTACCGTGTTCCTAACGGTGTGGCTCCAAGTCAAGCCCAAACCATAACCCTACCCAGACCTGGACAGATATCTTCTCTCACGCTCGAATTTTCCTCCCCAGGAACCGCCAAACAGCCACGCACTCGCCCAGTCTTCACCCCCGCTGAGCGCTCGAAAGCAGCACTGAAGGCCCGCACGAAAGAAGCGCGCATTCACCGACTCCGCCAACATAACAAGGGTCGTTCTGCATTCGGTTCATTTGGGGCGATTTTATCAGAGCCCGGTTGCGCGAGGAAGATCAGAGGGAACGACGGCATCCGAAGTGGGAGACCAGACGGCGAGGAGATTCGGATGTGGATTGGGGAACTGATGGGGAGGGTGATAGGAGGGGCGATGGTGATGAGGCGGTGGATGAGGTGTCGAGTGGGCTCGGAGGGATGGATTTAGATCCGGATGTGGAGTTGGGTATGGATGCGATGAAGGGATTCTTGACGAGTATGAGCGTGGAGGGATCGCGCTTTGTGACCATGGATGACATTGAGGACGAGGCGCAGATGCGTCGGGAAGACGAGGAAGACCAAGGCGGACCTACAGGGAGCTCCGATTCGGAACCTAGCGATGAAGATGAGGATGAGGATAGAGAAGGACACGAGGAGAATGAGGAAGAAGAAGCCTTCAATATTGAAGAAGAGCTATTGATCACTGAGCCTGAAGAAGAGGTGAACCCTGCAACAGACGATAACGACGGCGAAGGAGCATCTGTAGATTCCTCTGAAGATGATGACGGCAAGCGGAGCCCCGGGTCGAGTTTCCAAGCTCGTCTCCGCAAGATTCGGGAGAGGGGTCGGAGCAAGCTGTCGAAAGTTGCCCGACAGGTATCTGATGACGATGATTCAGATGATTCGCTGGATGACGGGTTCCCGCCCTGGACGCGTGGCGCAGCTGACGAGGAATTCACGGCACAGATCAACGTGAGTTTATTAGATGGTTACACTATCCATTTGTCTCAGATGCGATGGCCAGGACATCCTCGAAGAACACAGCGACATCGTCACTGGACATAACCGGAAGCAACGGAAACAGCTGTTCCGCAACCTGCACCAAGGCTATGTGGACGAGTATAACCTCGATGAGCCCATGGACACCCAATCAGTCTCTTTACCCGTAAAAAGTACGTTCTTCTTTCCACTTGTACCTAACGACGCCCAAACCAATTCAATAACTGGCAGAAGGCAAGAAATCCAAAGCCAAAGCCGGGTACTTTGTCGACGAACTACAAGCTCGATGGGAACGCGACCGAGCCAAGAAAGCCGAATACAAACGCCAACGCCACGAAGCCCGACTACAGGCCGCAGTCGATCCATTCAGCAACCATAAAGGCGGCAAGAAGGCCCGCAAAGCGATGCTCGCAGCGTCCAAACTCAACCCCGAGGATCTCGTCAGCATGGTACCGAACGCCATTGTGGATATGACGTCTCTTGAAGCACAAATACGGCGCTTCGTTGGTGATATCGGGGGAAATCGAGCATGGCGCTTCCCGCTATGGATAAGGCGTCGCGGAAGAATGTTCACGAGCTCGCAGCGGCATTTGGCCTCTCGAGTCAAAGCAAAGGCAATGGTGTGAGGCGGTACACGACTCTGATGAAGACGACGAGGACGGGGATCGTCAAAGAAGGTAAGGTGAGGGCGATAATGAAGCGGTTCGGAAATACGTTCGATCGTGCGTACGATCGGAAGAACGGCGGGGATAGTAATGGGCGGCTGCCCAGACACCGTGAGGGGGACGAAGTGGGAAAAGTACGTTTTTTGGAACCACTCCGATCTCCTGCATGCCCGGTTCGCTTTGCTGACTTATGTTTATTTGTGAACTGTGCTGTCGCAGGAAGCACCCAAGATCGGGGAGAGTAATATCGGGTTCAGGATGCTGGCGTCGATGGGGTGGTCGGACGGAGATAGGATTGGGGGGAATGCGTCGGTGGGCATCGAGGCGCCTGTGACTGCTATCATCAAGAATTCGAAACTTGGCTTGGGTGCGACGCGCTGAGATCACTTGTTTAGTGTTTGGTTTTTTGGTTTCGACGTCGTGCTGGGGGAAATTGAGACGATATTCATTCAATATTCACGTTCAGTTGCCTTGTGCGTTGTAGAGCAGAAGTCTGCATGCGGCAGCATATACACAACAGCGATAGCAATATTGAGGTAAGAAATGTGCAAAACGTACTACTGAACTTTACTGTAAGTCCGGACTGTACCTTCACAAACATTGAATACACCATCCCAGGAGACTGTTAAATATTGACAACGCTGCTATGATAGTCTCGAGCCGTTATAGGAAATTCGGGTGCAAACGGGAAAGCAGATGTTTTGTCGCAACCTTTTGGCGGCCATGGTTAGTCATGCACATGCATTATAAGGCATACCTTTCCCACATATCATTGTAAGGCATTTTCATGGGGGGCGAAATTTATGATCATGACATGAACAACTAGTAAATCACATTATCATGGAGTCCCGTACCAAGTACTTGACAGGCTCATTTTTTCCCCCATTTACTAGTATACTACAGTTCAGTGCATGAGTATTAAATTTATTATATTCGTGTATTAGCTACAACAAAAATGATGTACGTCGTGCCGGTGACACATTCAGAAGTTCGAACGGCTTGAAATGGTGGGTAGGGCCAAAAACAAAAAGCCAGCAGGTCTAAGATAAATGGGTGAGGGCCAATGAATGCGTAAGGCCAAAAACGAGTGGGCAGGACCAAAAATGAAACGAGTGGGCCAAAAACAGGCGGGTAGGGCCAAAAGCGAGTGGGTGGGACCAAAAGCGAGCCAACAGGGCCAAAAACAAGTGGGCAGGACCAAAAACGAGCGGGTGAGACCAAAAGCAAGTCAGCAGGGAGGGCAGGCTAAAAACGAGCAGGTGGGACCAAACATCAGCAAACTAGCCATGCTCTGTCCAGTTCTGGCCAGGACTGGCCAGACACCCAGTATTTCCAGAAAGGTACCCCTCTGGCCAGTGCTGGCCAGAACAGCTCCAGAACTTCCAGCTTCAAGGTAATATCCAGTATTTCCAGTCTATCTAGTGTGGTTCCAGGATTTCCAGTCTATCTACTAGGGTTCCAGAATTTCCAGAACTCTACATTATGAACTCACTTTTGTACTTATAGCACAAGTCTGCCCTAAAGCTCACATATGAATATAGAAAAAGTATACTGTCACATTCTTATATTCAAGTAGTCAAAAGTATATACAAAGTGTACCAAACAAGTTTAGAAAGTGTACTAACCAAAGTGTACACAAAGTGTACCAATTGGTAGTCAAAAATGCGGTCAAAAGTGTACCAAACAAAGTTTAAAAAGTGTACCAACCAAAGTGTCACTTCAGGTTACCCCCAGACATAGGCTCTTAGCCTATATTCTGCCTACTAAAAATATAGGCAAAGAGCCTATTGTGCCAAGGGGCATCCCCAAGGTAAAAAATGAATTTTCAGGATGTGTGGGAGAGTGTATTTTGGGTGTTTTGGAGAAGTGTGGGTGTCACATGGGATGCCCAAGGTGACAGGTTGGGATGCCCAAATATTTTGGGACACCCAGGGATAGTTTGGGTTTCCCATTGACTTTGGACGACCTATGGGGGTGTCAGGGGTCCTTGTTTGGGACTTCCAAAAAATCCCACAAAAATTAAAAATTAAAAAATTCAGCAAGCTGCAATGTTGCTTGGAGTCCCTGCTGAAGAACTAGGTCAAGCATTAACCTACAAAACAAGCTACATATGCAAGGAGTTATTCACTGTGCTCTCAAGTTGAATATAAAGCAGAGTGTGGGACAAAGAGACCAGCTTGTGTAGAATGTTTATGATATTCTCTTTACATTCATAGTTGAGACAGCCAATTACAAACTAGCACCTGTTGGAGAGACACCCACATAGATTGTGCTTCTTGACCAAGCTGGCTTCCAGACTAAAGGCCCAATGGACACTGGAGCACCCTCAGTACCTACTCTCACAAAGAAGACTTCATAGTTGAGACAGCCAATTACAAACTAGCACCTGTTGGAGAGACACCCACACAGATTGTGCTTCTTGACCAAGCTGGCTTCCAGATTAAAGGCCCAATGAACACTGGAGCACCCTCAGTACCTACTCTTACAAAGGAGACTTCCTAGGCTGGAAACCTGAAAACAGTCACAAGGACTGATAATGTCAGCCTATTGGTATATACTTCCAGCCTGTCCATCCCAGGCCTCGGTGACTCACCAATACCCATGAAATCAACACCAGATTACACAGTACAATGGTGAAGTTTTGATTGTGTAGTTTTGAGATTACTGCTTGGCCATTTCACCACCTGTGGTGTATAGAATGACTGCTCATGGTGCTTCAAATGACTTGTCAGAATTTTGAACAACTCCTCTACATTAATTAAGGTGATGCTTACAAGAGGAATTGGGATGCCCACAATAGGAGTTTGAGTATACATTCAGGATATGTAGATGGTGCATTTTGGACAGCCATAGTGGGAGTTTGGGGATGTTCAAAATGGTGAATTTGGGATGTCCACATAGTATCTTTGGGACACCCACAGCAGGGCTTGGGACATCCAAGGGAGAAGTTTGGGATGCCCACAATAGCAATTGGGATATCCAGGGTGGGAGTTTGGGATGCCCCAGTGGAGGTTTGGGATGCCCACATAATAGCTTTGGGACACCCATGGCAGGTCTTGGGATATCCAAGGAGAAAGTTTGGGATGCCCACAGTAGCAATTGGGATACCCAGGGTGGGAGTTTGGGATGCCCTAGTGGAGGTTTGGGATGCCCATATAGTAGCTTTGGGACACCCATGGCAGGTCTTGGGATATCCAAGGGAGAAGGTTGGGATGCCCAGGGTGGGAGTTTGGGATGCCCCAGTGGAGGTTTGGGATGCCCCTATAGTAGCTTTGGGACACCCATGGCAGGTCTTGGGATATTCAAGGAGAAAGTTTGGGATGCCCACAGTAGCAATTGGGATACCCACAGTAGCAATTGGGATGCCCATATAGTAGCTTTGGGACACCCATGGCAGGTCTTGGGATATCCAAGGGAGAAGGTTGGGATGCCCACATGGTAAATGTGGGATGCCCACAGTAGCAATTGGGATGCCCCAGTGGAGGTTTGGGATGCCCCAATGGAGGTTTGGGATGCCCATATAGTAGCTTTGGGACACCCATGGCAGGTCTTGGGATATCCAAGGAGAAGTTTGGGATGCCCACATGCTGACTTTGGGACACCCACAGTAGCAATTAAAATACCCACATTGTGAGTTGGAACACCTACCAGCTGACCTGCAGTATATGAAACTGATCACAAGGCAGTACATCATGGATGAGATGTTATTATACAATCTACTCAACCCTACCAACTGGGTATTGTATGGTTTGGGGTGCTTCAAAGGGACTAGTTGACCCAGGTCCATACCCAACTTACATCCTCCCGATGACTACCAAGGTTCTCATTGAAGATCCCCATGTCACTCTCAAGGAGTTTGGGATGCTTCAAAGGGACTAGTTGACCCAGGACCATACCCAACTTACATCCTCCCGATGCCTACCCAGGTTCCATGCCACCACCCACTCTACATGACATCATGAATTATACTGCCAAAATTATTTTTGCTTGTAGGCTTTGCAAGGGAGAGCCAGTGCCAGTCACAGTCCCTTTCTCCAAAACCAAAATATAATGCTCTGTGGGATACCCACAGCATGTCTTAGGGTGCCCAGGTGGTGTTTGGGATGCCTACCATAGGAATTGGGATGTCCAAGGTGGGATGTTGGGATGCCCAGATGGGGAGTTTGGGACACCCATTACAGGAATTGGGATGTACACAGATGGTGGCTTTGGGATACCCACACCATTCTTGGGATACCCAGGTGGTGCTTTGGGATGCCCAAATAGTGAATTGGGGATACCCACAGTAGCAGTATGGAATGCCTAGGACTGTGGATCTCAGTGATATACCAATTGATAGAAGGTTGCAAGAAACTTCATTCAGGATTTTTACAATGATGAATTCAGCTGGACATTGCAGCATGTAAAGATTTGTACAATACTGATTGATTAGATACCAATTGATTAGTAAGGTTATAAACCAGCAGAATATACAACACAACATGAATTTATTGACAACTTGGCCTCTAACTAATGATCAACATCCTCATCTTCATCTTCATCACCACCCTGTCTACCATAGTAAGAGTATGGATAAAACATAGGTTGACTTGAGGGTCCAGGTTGCATAGGTGGGGGGAAATAACCTTGGGGATGGTAATAACCATGCCATCCATAAGGCTGGGAGGGTGCAACAGATGGTTGATGAGGGCGGGCTGGGAGAGCAACAGATGGTTGACGAGGGAGGGCTGGGAGAGCGACAGGGGGTTGGTGAGGACGGGCTGGGCGGGACCGAGCCAAGGCATGAGATGGTGGAGGGCGCTTGGAGGGACCTTGCATGGGAACCAATGGCTGCATCAGCTCCAAGTCAACATCATCCCCCAATTCTTTTCTCCGTTTCTTTGAAATGCAAGGCTCCTCCCCATCCTCTCTGTCGGGGGCTTGTCGAAGAAGCTTTTTCTTGGGCTGTGGGGAGGTGGGGTCCTCATGGTCTGGAGAGGAGGGTGGGAGATGAGAAGGAGATACAGGCTTGTCGACAGATCCATAGGTGTGTGGCACCAATTCTGGCGATGCAAGGTGGTTATCAGAACCATGTTCATCATCACTGTCGAGCACCCATAAAGGATGGCACTTCCTCTGTGGAGGAGGTGCAGGGATTCCAGAACTCTTCTTCATACGACCTTTCTTGACATTTCATACCACCCACTTGTCGCAGTCAGACAGTCTTGCCTTTACGAGTCCATTGACGTCGAGCAATGTGGTCAGGCTCCTCATCGAGCATAGAAATTTCCGCTAACAGAGCAGGTGTAAGTAATAGATCACGTATCAGTACAAAATGCCGACTTACCTGTAGTCCAAGGGACAATGTCAACTTCAGGGAGATTCTTCGTAGCATGTGTTGTGTTGACTTTATAGGGATGCAAGATCTCACGAATCACATTGGTGGGCATCCTGCACTGTTTGAAGGATTTACTCCCAGGGAGATCTGCTTCTGAATGCCAATTGATGATCCGGAGATGATGGGACCATGCAACCTTGAACCACCGTACCCAGGGGAAAGTGTTCAGCTTGATTTTGAAGGCAAGCTGGCGCTTTTGCAGAGCCAGTTGTTTGTCTAGTAATATAAGTCAGTCCAAGGACGGTGGTCATCATAAAGGAAGATGCTCACTGAGTTTGATACACATCACATTGCTCAACAAAGAGCCCCCTTGGTCACGGGATAAGGTAGAAGCAGCCTTGTTACCAGGCATGGGAGCGCGTCTCTCGCCATCCATTCCAGAGAAGAGCTGCAAGATGGAACTGTGGAGTCCCTTGGTGCTGAGCTTAGTGGCCCTGTGTTCCATTGATGAATATACAAGTAGAGTGAAGATAAAGGAAGGAAGAAGGAACTTACTTGAGTGCTGTCTCCAAGATATCTAGCAGGCCCCTTATGTCCACCTAGAAGTTGTCAATGAGGGTCTTGATGTGATTGTTCCCACCAAAGAGCGAGAACCCTACACGAGCAGCATGATCTGGTCCATTGTAAATGACGGTGCCAATGATATCAAGATCATTCATGTTGCTGTAAGCCTCAGACTTGGAGACAATCAGTAAGTATCAGCATATGGATGGTGGTGGGTGGGTGCTCACCAAGGCGCCAAATTGCTTTGCTGCCGCTTTTACCCTGGTAGCGGCAGTCTGCTGAAGGAGCTCAGGGTCGGTGTCTAACTTCAATGAGTTGCACAGCTTCTCCTGATGCTCGGCATCGACAACATCATAAATGTCGGATCTCCATTTCTTGTAGGCCTCGTTTGACCTGGCAAGCCATCACTCGCGTGTTTCTATGTGAACATCAAACTACAGGCAACGAAGACTCAGAATATTACATACCTTCGTCTTGCTTCACCTCATTGACTACATACCATGCTCGATACAGATTTGCGACATTGATGCGACGACCTCCCTTCACTCCCAGCCCACATTCCACCATGACTGTGGGAGTGGATTTCTGTATCTTCCAGGAAAACTCATTGACCATCACCATGATCTTGTCACCAAGGGTGCAGGCCTCTGCTTTCTCTTCCCTGGTCATGGCGCTCCGCTTGACAGTCCAGGTCACAGATTCATCGTCTTCATCTGCCTCGGGGAGCTCGTCCTCATGGCCATCATCCCAGTCCTCGTCATGGTTGTGGCCAACGTCAGGTTTGGCGAAGGAACCGTTGTCTTGGTTGGCGGTATCCTCGTCTTGGGGGAAGAAGCCAGGGGTTTCACGGGTGATTTCCCGACTTTTCCCTTTGTGGGACCGAGGTGCTGGCCATGCAGGTACTGGGCTATTTCGACTGTGGTGGCTGGATGAATCCAGCTGGTCCTCTCTCTCTCCGGTTGAGCCATTGGATTCAGTTGTGTCCGGGACAGGTGGCATGAGGATAGTCACAGGCGGAGGGCTGACGATGGTGTGAGGTAGGCAAGGTGCACCTTTCAAACAGGTGGGTGAATGGATGGCGGCACGCGCTTGAGCCTCTTCAGTGTCGGGTGAGTTCCAGTTGTCTGCTGCTAATGCAGCCACCACTTTGGCGTCCTCGGCTGCACTAACGGTGGATACATTACGCACACGTCGAACTGGCATCGAGTCATGGTCGGGTTCGGTAGAACGTTGGGAGCGACGAGGTCGAGGAGGGGGCCAGCACAGGTTCATTTCGGTGAGGCAATCTGGCACCTGCTCACTGGGCAAGTGCTGCAAGAGTTGCGCTTGAATCTATTGTAGTGGTTGGTTAGTTTGTAAGGTATTTCAGAGAGAATAGAATGCAGCTTGTGATACTCCTTCATCTTGACATCGCGAGCAGCTTGTCGCTCCAGCACATGTCACAAGCCTTGGGGGTAAGAGTCGGCATTGTTCCAAGCGGAGAGAACACCAGCATATTCATCCTGAATTTCGCGACAATGCAGGTCGTTGCCTTGTTGTAGTGCCTTAACGTCGGCATCTGCTTGGTTCGGGTGAGCCGGCCTGTCACTGGGAAGTGTTGGTTCTTCCACATCAGAGGGGGCTACGCCTGGAGGTCATTGGGATTTTTTCTGCCGATGGACTCCTCGAGGTGGCCCTATCTTTTCACTGAGTGCAGTGTTTGCTGCATCCCGGAGATGTTAGGACTTTCTGACAGCAGGAAGTTCTACTGCCTTGGTCATGATGTGTTGTAATGAGCAAAGGTATCGGTGGACGAAAGGAGGGAGGCGGATGACTACAAGAAATGGGCAGATGATTGGAAGGCAAGGGGTTGGATGATTACAGGAAACTGGAAGGTTGGGAAAAGGGAACACTGTTCAGAGATGAAAACCAGAGGAGGAAAGGGAAAGGCTGTTCAGAGATGCAGAGAGGGCAACCAGAGGACCCACTATAGCACAGGTTGAAACCGCAGACAATCCAAGACGATCGCAACAACAGCACATTGGTGCAATTATGTGCTCAACTCAACAATGAGTTGAGTATGGCGCACTGAAAAGTTTTCAGCACACGCTGAAGATCCCAAGAGACTCCAAAGACATGGCGTGTGACTTGGAAGCCTGGAAGGAAGGATGAGGAACCAGCGGATATGGCGGCAGCAGTGGTGTGCACAAGGAGCAAAGGGAAAGGCGAAGGGGGGATTATTGCTAGAAATGTGCGGTCTAGCGAAGGGAAAGGCTGTTCAGAGATAAAGGGAAAGAAACTGGAGGACGAGTGAAAGGCGATGGGTGGATTATTGCTAGAAATGCGCTGTCTAGCGAAGGGAAAGGCTGTTCAGAGATGAAGGGATTGAAACTGGAGGATGAGTGAAAGGCGAAGGGTGGATTATTGCTAGAAATGCACTGTCTAGCAAAGGGAAAGGCTGTTCAGAGATGAAAAGATTGAAACAGGAGGAAGGTGGAAGGTGGAAGGGTGAAGGGTGACGAGGTGGACTATCGCAAGAAACCCGTGGACGAGTGAGAGGAAAGGTTGTTCAGAGGTGAAGCAGATAAAACCTGCAGATGAGCAAAAGGCGAGGTGGATTATTGCCAGAAACTGGAGGACGAGCGAAGGAGGGGCCAGTCAGAGATATAGGGAAGGAAGCTGTAGGACAAAGTTGGTTTTGCAAGTGTGTAGCTCAGTGATGAATGGAAAGATGTCCACTGGAAGACTCACCTGCTAGATAGTATGCCGGTAGGTGGCACACAATGGACAATCTGTCTTGAGAGGGTTGTACCAACAGTGAGTTGGTGCAATTATGTGCTCAACTCAATGACGAGTTGAGTATGGTGCATTGGAAAGTTTTCAGCATGCGCTGAAAACCCCAAGAGACTCCGATGACATGGCATGTGTCTTCGAAGTCTGGAAGAAAGGATAAGGAACCAGTCAGTGGATATGGCAGCAGCGGCGATGGGAGTTGAGCACGGTTTCCAGGAGTTGAAGTTGAAGGGAAATTGTTGGAAATGAAATGACTTAGTAACTGTAAGTTGGAAACTTGGGTCTCCCAATGTTAATGTCCGCATGGTACGTTCAAACTCAGCTAGCATAGGTTGTGGCATGGGTATTCACACTCTGAACCTGCCTGAGCTTCAGCTTCTCCATTCCAACCGTAATCAAAGAGGCTTGGCACCACGGCGGGATTTGAATTCACATCGGAGCCTCAATCTGTGCTATATAGGCAATACACTCCGCATCTGTTTAATTTCTTTCGCTCACAACACATTTCCTGCACACCAACTACTCAATGCATGTTGGGTACTTGGACAATCAGCTTGACGCGCATCACCTGAATTGTGCCCGACAATGACTCATGTCGTTCGTCGGCCTTGTTTGACACTGACGTCGGTGTCATTACCTCTATGAGCTTTCCTAATACATCCATCTTCCACCGAGGTTAGGTCATTGCTTCTCTATTGTTAATCCCACTTACCCTATAACTGAACTCATTTACAGTGTCATGCCACCCCCTCCTAAATAGTGTTTCGAAGTCCAGTTGCAGAACTGATAAAAGACTGGCAACTGGACTGGACTGATGCCAGTTGCAACTGGACTTCAGTTGCAGCTGCCTGACTTTGATACATGGTCCAGTTGCAGTTGCCTTGAATTTTAGAAAACAAAAGACTGGTTGCAACTAGTTGCATGCAGGACTGGTTGCCGTGTTCCAATAGTTGGATTTTTCACATTTCAATGACACATCAGAATGTATGATGTCAACATTTGTTGTACATTTTTGAGTGGAAATTACCATGTATTGACACACTCCTATGCTGTGCATGATGAGAAATTCCTGAAATGTACTTTTTTCATCATTTAATACAATAATTATGTGAGTATATCAGTCTTTGCAAAAGACCAGTTGCAACTGGTTCAATTACCATAGCTAACAGATGGCAACCAGTTGCCACCAGTTTCAGTCCAGTTGCCTCAGATTTGGGATTAAAAAAGTCCAGTTGCAGTCCAGTTGCCCACAAAATTGGTCAAAAGACTGGACTGGACTGGACTTTAAAACACTACTCCTAAAGCTGTCGTTGATTTTGAGGTGCCCAAGGAACTTCCAAAAGAGGAAGGTAGCAGATTGTTCCCAAGCAACATCACGCGTGGCCATACGTACCCAGCATGTATCCAAATTTGAACAACCTGACGTCCTCATAGAGAAATTTCGTGCTTGGGATTAGTGTTTAAAAGTCCAGTCCAGTCCAGTCTTTTGACCACTTTTCTAGGCAACTGGACCGCAACCAGTCTTTTTTAATCCCAAATCTGAGGCAACTGGACTGAAACTGGTGGCAACTGGTTGCCGTTCGTCAGCTATAAAAATTGAACCAGTTGCAACTAGTCTTTTGAAAGACTGCTGTACTAAAATAATTATTGTATTAAATTATAAAAAAGTACATTTCAGGAATTTCTCATCATTCACAGCATAAGGGTGTGTCAATAAAAGATAATTTCAACTACAAAATGTACAACAAATATATATTTTCTTTGTTTTTTCATATAAATATAGTAAATTAGCATGAAAAATTGACATCATACACTGTGATGTGTCATTGAAATGTCAAAAAACCACCTGTTGGAACATGACAATCAGTCCTGCATGCAACCAGTTGCAACCAGTCTTCAACCAGTCTTTTGTTTTTCTAAAATTCAAGGCAACTGCAACTGGTCCATGCAGGCAACCTGCAACTGCAGTCCAGTTGCAACTGGTGTCAGTCCAGTCCAGTTGCCAGTCTTTTTTCGGGTCTTTAACTGGACTTTGAAACACTACTTGGGATGCCAGATCCATAGCCGTCATCCCACCCTATATTATCACCAGTCCGAACATGGACTACATCTTATATCTTTGGTTCCGCTGAACTTCGAGCACGGAAAGATGGTCGGTGGGGCTACGTCGATCCGTTCCAAATGCCACAAGACTTTGCTGACAAATTTCCTTGGGCAGCATTGATTCCTCGCAGGGATTGCATCCATGATGCCAAACTCAAGGATTATGTTTGGGGTATCTGGCACAGGCCTACTGCCAACAAGATCCGCAAAGAACATCACGACCACCCTGAGCAGATCGGCAGACTCAGCTACTCCTATCTCGACGCCATCAAACATTGCGCAGAGTTCGTCATCGAGAAAGCTGACCGCTTTCAGAAGGAGCATGGGCGGGAGAGTGGATGCTGCAAGTTCCTCGTCAGCGTGATACGACATAATATGGAGCTGCTAGACCATGTGCCTATGTACCGATGTGATATCATCCTTCTCACTGCCGATTTCCAACAGTGTTTCCTCGACCTCTATGCATATCTTACCTTCCAATTTGACGGCGTGAACGATCACGCCCATTTCATGCTCCCTGATGACCATTGGGATGTAAATACAGATTGGATGGGGGCCTTCACTGATCGAGCCAGCCTTGCGTTTACGCTGTTCCAAGCCGGAATTCCCATCTGGCTCGTGCACCATCAATCTCAAATACCAAAGGACATCCGAATCGGTTTCCTGTCCCTGTTACGCTGGGACCAGAATGTCGTCACGAAGGATTTCAAAGAGCAACCTTGTCGAACAATTCACACTGGTGTTGCTGGTCAGGCAAGAGCCTATCTCAGTCGGCCAACTGGGATGGTGGAAACTTCGGACTACAGCATGACAATCCCGACTGAATCTCTCGACGAGTGGCACAACCGCTCCAACACTCATCCATCTACTGCCCTTCCATCCAGCTCTTGTCTTCTTCCCACTGCTGCCCCTGCCCCTGCCGCAATGCCAGCACAACCACCATCCCCCCCTATGCATCCTCGCCAGAGAGGATGTGGTGTTATCGAGGAGATGTCGAACAATCTTCTGAACAAGTTGTCTGAACACCTTGTGGGGGGGATATTGGCAAGGCTATCACACCATCCATCTCAGCGAGGATGGAACGCATGGAACAGCGGAATTTTGTTGGTCAGTACTTTCTTTCCATTCAATTCTACCTTCTGCTCACTAACTCTTGCCTTAGATAAAGGTTCACGATGAAATTCACCCAACATCCAGGGTGACTCCACCTGGGAGGACGTTACCTCCGTCTTCCTTCCCGACCTTGATCCACGCTGGAATATGGGCATCGCCCACATCGATCGCAGTCCTCACCAGATCAACACTGCTCCACCCATATCTCGTTATCCCTTCCCTGACATTGCTGTCTTTGGCAGGACCACAAGCGCTGCACGTGCTGCCCGATACACTGCCAACTGGCTCTTCTGCCGCATCCCTTGGGCCAGGGCAGTCAAAGCATCACAAGTGCCTTACCCTTCCACTAAGATGTGGCGAGAATTCCTCAATGGCCTCCTACAATACATCACCGATAAGGATCCTGGGTCGCCATCATATGTGCAGTACCGTCAGCTGGAGTGGCTGCAACCTCTGCCTTTTGATCCCAACCAGAAAGGCAAAAGCCAAGAATGCTGTGACGCCATGTTCAAGTTTTTGGGTGGGGCATCACGTCAATTTCAGGTGTTGCAGTGCAAGGTGCCATCAGTGGTCCATGTTTCCCGCTGCATCATTCCTGTTGCCGACATCCTCCATCTTCCTCCCAAGATTATGAAGGTGATCACTTGGGAGATCAATGAGCTCAGCTTCCGCTATGAGTTGCTGGCCATGGACAGGATCAAGACATTAGTGGTGCTCAAGATGACCTCTGGAGTGGCTCTGACTACTCTCTGACGGCCACTGGAGACGCTCTGACAAGCATGGAGGAGGACAGATTTTTAAGCTTATTTCAAACTCCGCGGCGGCTGGTCCTCACGGCTTGCTTACAAATGCTGAACGATGCAGTTCAAATGACTAAGTTCAAAACCTTGTGTTTCGTAGTATACAACTAGGATGAGATAACAAAGTGTTGCAAAAATACTTCATGCTGATACCTCTCATATTGATGCCCCGAAAATCCATCCGTAAAGAGCTTCTGAAGGAGCTTGATGAAGCTGGTATTGAAGTTGCATTGGCTAGATGCAAACACGTTCTCGCTTGCCTGGACAGTAGCGGCTCTGATTTGGACCTATCATCATTGTCAGCAGCACAATCAGGACTTTCGGAAAGTCCCCTCATCATCACTCCGCCATCCCCCCTCTCTCCATTTCTCTCTGAGATCGACTCCAACTCTACTGGGGATGCTGAGTCCGAGTCTGGTGTCGAGGGAGACACTGAATACTGCGAGCTGCTAAACGCGATTCAAGCCCTTCGTGATGAAGTAGAACGTGCACGCGTTCTAGAAAAGCCTGACGCACCGATGATGCGTGCATCACAAATCCCCATCTTGACCATTTTGCTGAATATCGCCCACACTTATTCCGTAAAAAATTGCGCATGATGCCAGAGATTTTCGACTGCATCTTGGATCAAATTAGCCCTCATGCAATTTTTCAAAGCAACTCACAAAATCGTCAACTCCCGGTTGCGCTGCAGCTTGCAATTTTCCTCTTTCGTGCAGGACATTATGGAAACGTGGCGTCCCCGGATGATGTGGCACAATGGGCGGGGGTTAGCATTGGGTCAGGTTTAACTGCACCAATCGAGTGATGGTGGCGATACTTGATCAACACGACGTCTTCGTCAACATTCCGTCTGAAGATTCCGAGGATATGGAGAAGGCTCGCAGGCTTACCGAGTCAAAGACATGTCCTGCATGGCGAAACGGAGTATTTGCAGCGGATGGGTCTGCGATCCCCCTCTTTGCGAAGCCGAGTATATACGGTGAAACATTTTATAACCGGAAGTCTTGATACTCCCTGAATTGTCAGGTGCGCAATACATCAGACTCGAAGTTTAATTAAATTGAGCGAGCTTACTTCATAACATAGCTTATCATCATGCCGCACAATCTCCTAATTGTCGACTACGGCCTGGGGCATCCAGGAAGCATTCACGATGCATATGCATTTCAGGGAACTCATATCGCGTCCCAGCCTGCAACGTTAATTCCACGTAATCATTGGATATGGGCTGATACCGCTTACCCAACTGAGACATGGTGCATAGTGCCTTTCAAGAAGTCAAGGGGAGGAGGGCTGTCACGAAATCAAAATCGCTATAATCGTTATGTCTCGCGGGTACGCTTACTTGTCAATATTGTCACCCAAGGTGACACTGACATATACAAAAGATTCGCGTGCACGTGGAGCATGCCTTTGCAGCCTTGAAAGGTCGATTTCAGTCTCTTCGCGAACTTTGACTTCAGATCCATTCAAAAAAGGACTTACGCGTTGCCATTTATTGGGTCATGTCCTGCATAATTTTGCACAACATGATCGTCTGTTTTGAGGAGCAGAATGCTGATGTCGAGTCAACAGCTCAGTGGGCGATTGCGGAGGGGGAGGGAACGATCAATCGTGATATTGTTGTGGTACCTGATGCAGAGGGAACACCGGGTCAGCAGTTCCGAGCTCATTTGATGACAGAACTCTTCGACTATCTTAGTCTTGAAGACAACTAGTAGCAGCGGGTTCGGGCTAAAAAGTGTCATTCTTTCAAGGGTTGATACACAGAAACATATACTCAAACATTGAGAGTGCGTACAAACCAAATAGTGGAGGGACAAAGCACAACAAGTACAAGTGCAGCTGAAGTGAGGAGCTGGCCCCGGGAACCAATGACAAGACAAGACAAAGCACAGCACAACGGGACATGATAGGACATGACAGAGCAGTGAGACGAGGCAGGACAACAGGTTGGATGGGACAAGATGAGGCAGGGTAGGGTGAGATAGGCACCAACAGCCGTGACGGTACCTTGTACAGAAACGATCCACGTTTCAACTTGAAGCCCCTTGCGTGATCTTGTTAGACCGGCAGGTCATTGGAACGACTCAACCCGGCCAACTGAATCTTGAGGCGAAGAGTCTCTGCCTCCTTCTCAAGGAGCTCAATGTCAAGCTTCTTTGCCTCCTGATTGCGAATGTGCGCTACCTCCGCATCAGCGCGTTCAATGTCGCGTGTCTCCCATCTGAAGTCCAACTCCCTATCTTGCATCGCGTAGTCAATTTTTGCCTGGTACCGAGCTGTTTTTCCCGAAGCCGATGAAGCGATGATCGACTCAGTTTCGTCGTTGAGACCTGAAATGCGTCCCAGGAGCTCAGACTTTACACGTCTGGCCACGTGAGCGGAACCGCTGGCACCCTTGTTGAACTTGTCTCAGAGGAATTCGACCACGGGTACGCAGTTTGCCTGATTTGCAACCCGAACTTGACACGGATGATGACGCAGCGCCCACACTAGAAGTTGAAGGGGGTGGACGGAGATATGGTGACGAGTTGCGAAATGATGCTCGAGCATCCCCTGAAGGGGTGCGGGCCACTTGCGGAAGGGAAATTTTGGATCTGGTCCTTGCTGGAGGCCGACTTGGAGGTGGAGTTGGGGATGGCTAGCGGTGTTGTTAATTGAGCTTATCATCACCACCAACAACGCCAATAACTTACAGACATGTTCCGCCCTCTAACTGAACCCATCTCGACATCGTCACCAGCTTGATAACCTGCAGCATACTTTCCACAACCAGTGCCATCCAAACTTGTCTGCTCCCACTGATGGTGATCGTTGAAGTCGTCCTCCTCATATTCCTCCCCTTCATCCCCCATATCAACATCAGGTACAGGAGGCTGCTCATTGTCCCCATGGACGGCTTCCCCACTGGTGAGCCCCGCATCATTAGTAGCTTCAGCGTCATTCTGATTATCTTCGTCAATTTCTCCATCGTTTATGGTGAGCGGGGGGGCTGCAACGTTCGATTTTGCCCCTTTCGTGCGAGATTTTTTGCCCACGGCCGACAAGAAATCCTGTGCATGATTTTTGTTGGGCGCAGATGAGACGAGGTTGGCGTCATATGAGGGATTACCGCGCCAAAGTGAGTCGAGGTCGGAAAAGTATGGAAATTCAGTTGTAACTGCCTCTGGATTGGTTGTCAGTACAGCATGGCGATCACTCTGATTAGTGGCATACCAAGGAGGTTCGCATATTTTGGATCACCAGGGTCGATACCCTCTCCCGATTGCTTGAAACGATTGCGATACTTGCGATAGGAAGTTTTCAGCCTAGTACACACAGATCAGTCATCAGATCATACTAGTATATACAGAAGGAAAGAAGGGAACTTACGTTCCAAGGCAGTTACCTACACAGACCTGGAATTTATCCGGGTCGGCTTTGTATGCCTCACCATAAACAGAGTCATGTTCGAAGACATATTTTGCGATAACAGCTTGAACGTCCTTCTTGCTACGGCCAGATGGTCTTGCATCACTTGGGAGCGCAGACGTGGAAGTCCCAGTGTGCTTATCATGAAAGAGAACATGACAGTCGGCAGGATGCTTGAGGAGGTAATCAAGTAGACGGTCGGTGCGAGCAGGAACATGCTCCCAGTAAACTTGGAGCACCTTTGACTGGGCGTTATTTGACAAAGACGGCGGATTAGGACTAGGGCCAGGGGTAGGTGCAGCGTTACCCATGGTTTTCTTCGCACTGGAGCCCTTCATATGGGATGATTTCTTGTGGGTGGGGTTGCTGTGGACCTGAGAAACTTGAGGGGTCCCGGATCCGCCAGCAACTGAACGAGATTTCTTGCTAGGTGAGGCCATCAGACTGAGTTGAGTTGAGGCCTGCAGGCGTGCAGAACGTCTGAGACGGCGTGATCGTAGAGGAGACATTTTTTTTCAGACTCCGCTGCCTACATGCCGGCTGGCCATAGCATTCTCAGGGGCTGTCAGAGCCACTCCAGAGCCACCTTGAGCGCCACTATTGCTTATCCAATCCAATGCCACTGTAGCCAAGTCGCGTGATGCTTTGGTCGCCAATGTCTTTGACTCCAACTCATTGCTCAACTTCATGGCCTGGCAGCCACCGCATTATCAGGAATCCGGTTTCACCACACCCTTGTGGGAGTGTAGGGTGAGGAGCATTTGGAGGTTGCGTGCGGTGATGGAAGCATGGCCAGGTAGTCCCGCACGGTTCAAGGATGCCACACTACCATCAAATGAGCAGGCAGACTTCGAGGCTTTCAAATGCATCGTCATCAACTTTTATTTACAATCCGTGTTTGATATGTGGGGACGACGCCCTACAATTCCTCGTATTCCTCCTCCTATTCCCCGCATATCTGCAGAATAAGATATGTTCGGCCTTGTGATGTCGTTGTGTAGTTTTTTTTTATCCAAGTCCTTTGTCCTTTCTACATGCAACCCTGAGATCAATTGGCTGCATCATTCCAATCATTCCACAAAGCTAGCTGACTATTTTTAGATCCTCTGACCTAGCATGAGGGTTGCACATGCTGACAGTGATACAGTTGCAATGCCACATCCACGCCTTCTGAATAAACTCAGAAAGCTACTTATCAAGGTATGCATTCTACCACTTGATCCTGCCATCTTATAACATGTCGTTCTCTCGTCCAAAGACTCCCCGCAAGTCAAAGTCTGCTTTGCCCACCAAGCCATGTCACGAACCCGTCAACGCTGGATCCAAGATCATCGAAATAACTCCTGAGTTGGCACGGTTATACCACCAGACCAAGAGACCAGATGTTGCTCAACCCTTCTGAAGATTGGTGCAAAGTCTTATGGGCAAGATTCAGTCTCACTCGCTAATCCCCAGATTCCTCTTCTTGATCACGCAGAAGACCATCCCCTCTCCACAGCATCCATTGATTTGCCACGTCACTCAGAGCCTATTGAGTCTGAGCTTGCCGATGACCTCCACATGTCCGAAGGCATTTATTTTGCTCCTGCTCAGATATTGGGCGGACATGGCAACAAACGTGCCCGTCAGTGGCAGCGTTGGCGCAACGATGTGATCCCAGCCTTGGTTGCTCCATACTTGTCCACTTCAGTCACCACCAAAATGAGACCTCTTAGGCCTATAGTTTCCTGGGTAGCTATTGGCCTAACAGGTCACAAATCGGTGGGAATTCCCATGTGTTTGTTTTACCGGGGAAAAGCATTGGGAAATGCCCAACTAGGTTGGGGAAAATCGGAGTTGTACCAAGACTTTAAGGGGTGTCTGGGGTCAAAATATACCTAAGAGGGGGGCATTACCTGGGGAATTCCCAACCTTTTTTTGCATGTCTAGATAAGAATTTCCGGCCTGCTCATTGGGAATTCACAAGGTATTTTCTGACCTTCTTCATAGGATATCAGGGATTTCCCACCTGCTGTATAAATCTGGTTGGGAATTCCCCAAGACTATGATTGAGTGATGTGGGAATTCCCTGGCACTATGATTGAGTGACATGGGAATTCCCCAGTGCTATGATTGAGTGATGTGGGAATTCCCCAGCACTATGATTAAGTGACATGGGAATTCCCCGGCACTACAATTGAGCGGTTGGGAAATCCCCAGTGCTATGATTGAGTGATATGGGAATTCCCCGGCACTACAATTGAGTGGTTGGGAATTCCCCAGCACTATGATTGAGTGACATGGGAATTCCCCAGTGCTATAATTGACTGATGTGGGAATTCCCCGGCACTATGATTGAGTGACATGGGAATTCCCCAGTGCTGTAATTGACTGATGTGGGAATTCCCCAGTACTACAATTGTGTGGTTGGGAATTCCCCAGCACTATGATTAAGTGACATGGGAATTCCCCAGTGCTATAATTGACTGATGTGGGAATTCCCCAGCACTACAATTGAGCGGTTGGGAATTCCCCAGTGCTATGATTGAGTGATGTGGGAATTCCCCAGCACCATGCTTGAGTGACATGGGAATTCCCCGGCACTATGATTGAGTGATGTGGGAATTCCCTGGCACTATGATTGAGTGACATGGGAATTCCCTGGCACTATGATTGAGTGACATGGGAATTCCCCAGCACTATGATTGAGCGACATGGGAATTCCCCAGCACCATGATTGAGTGACATGGGAATTCCCTGGCACTATGATTGAGTGATGTGGGAATTCCCCATCACTACAATTGAGTGGTTGGGAATTCCCCAGCACTAGAATTGAGCGGTTGGGAATTCCCCAGTGCTATGATTGAGTGATGTGGGAATTCCCCAGCACCATGCTTGAGTGACATGGGAATTCCCCAGTGCCATAATTGACTGATGTGGGAATTCCCTGGCACTACAATTGAGCAGTTGGGAATTCCCCAGTGCTATGATTGAGTGATGTGGGAATTCCCCAGCACTATAATTGAGTGACATGGGAATTCCCCAGCACTGCAATTGAACAGTTGGGAAATCCCCAGTGCTATGATTGAGTGATGTGGGAATTCCCCAGCACCATGATTGAGTGACATGGGAATTCCCCAGTGCTATGATTGAGTGATATGGGAATTCCCTGGCACTATGATTGAGCGGTTGGGAAATCCCCAGTTCTATGATTGAGTGATGTGGGAATTCCCCAGTACTACAATTGAGTGGTTGGGAATTCCCCAGCACCATGATTGAGTGACATGGGAATTCCCCAGCACCATGCTTGAGTGACATGGGAATTCCCCGGCACTATGATTGAGTGATGTGGGAATTCCCCAGCACTATGATTGAGTGACATGGGAATTCCCCGGCACTATGATTGAGCGACATGGGAATTCCCCGGCACGATGATTGAGTGACATGGGAATTCCCCAGCACTATGATTGAGCGACATGGGAATTCCCCAGCACCATGATTGAGTGACATGGGAATTCCCCGGCACTATGATTGAGTGATGTGGGAATTCCCCAGCACTATGATTGAGTGATATGGGAATTCCCTGGCACTATGATTGAGTGACATGGGAATTCCCCAGCACTACAATTGAGCAGTTGGGAAATCCCCAGTGCTATGATTGAGTGATGTGGGAATTCCCCAGCACCATGATTGAGTGACATGGGAATTCCCCAGTGCTATGATTGAGTGATATGGGAATTCCCCAGCACTACAATTGAGCAGTTGGGAATTCCCCAGTGCTATGATTGAGTGATGTGGGAATTCCCCAACACTATGATTGAGTGACATGGGAATTCCCCATCACTACAATTGAGTGATATGTGAATTCCCCAGTGCTGTGAGTGAGTGACAGTGAGAATTCCCCAGTGCCATAATTATGATTGAGTGATATGGGGGTTCCCCTTCATTAAATAAATTAGACACATGGAGGGCCTTCCTAGTAATCATATTCATGCTGTATCACCACACCCATCAGTTTATCACCTATGCACTTCATCAAACTAAACTCAATAACACTTATTCAAATCAAATCATGGTCTATTGTCTCTCACGGGATGTTCCAACTCATGGAGATCAATCAGATGGATAGAGAGAGATGTGTCAGTACCTCAAGTGGGAGCTCAATGTGGCTCTGGTCACCCTCAAAGAGTGACAGTGAATGCTGTAGCACTCAGCAGGCTCACCTCTTCCTAATTATTACTAGTACTACTAGTACTGGGTGTCCAAAATTTATAAACTTGAAAACAACATATCAAAAACAGACAATTGTATGCCTTGTGAGAGATTAGTGCAAACAATCAACGAGAATATGGTGTCCCGAAAATGCGGCTGTGTTGGCCGCTTTGCATCCGTACTTGTGTCTCTACTAACGCTATAGTTTGTATAGGAGATTTACTCAATCCTTGCATTTTTGACATTCTAAGCACTAAATAAGGGGTACAGAGTCAGATAAACTCATGGCTAGTGTATATATATATCCCATGTAAACTACTTCCAAGCCCCCTATGTAGATGTGTGGTGTACAATTGTCTGTTTTTGATATGTTGTTTTCAAGTTTCCGATGTTTTGAGATATTTTCCCATGCATTTCATATGTCTGTATTGCTTCCCCTGCTCTCAACACTTGATAGATTGCCTTTGAAATTCGAGTGGGAGGTACCTATGGATGCTAGGTACAACTCTAGATACTTGTATGTAGAGATTACTGACAGGGGCATTTATAGTACTCCTATAAGCGGTCAGGAGGAATATGGTCATACAATCATAAGGAGCCCACCCCATGCTATGGGCTTCTAATATGTTTTAGGTACATACAATGCCTTAATTGGGACATAGTTTACCAGTCCATATGTCTGAAATATCAAAATATCGGACCACTTTTTGTTTTTTCACCATATATTGATTGTACCCACATACCATGCTTTAAGTGCTCATGTAAGCGGTCAAAGATGCCCTATACTATACATATATGATGTACAAATAAATTGGCTAGGTATATGTAG
Organism: Melanogaster broomeanus; assembly: GCA_014904935.1. Lineage (NCBI taxonomy): Eukaryota > Fungi > Basidiomycota > Agaricomycetes > Boletales > Melanogastraceae > Melanogaster > Melanogaster broomeanus. The sequence continues at coordinate 32,538 of MU123735.1, read as the reverse complement.
AGGGGAACAGTGGTATAGAAGCGAAAAACATAGGAGGAGGCCCAGGAGAGCCAATATATTGACATTTCCAAATGCAGTCATGTTCTGGGACGTAGTGGCCGCTTTTGGGATACTTAGATAATCACAAGAGTGCGGCTGTGCTGGTTCATGTGCCCTGGGCCAAACCCGGCAGATCCCGATTATGGAGGCCCTCACAGAAGCACTTATGTATAAACTCCCCGAGCTCAGTACTAGCACAAGGAATGACCGGGATTTATGCAAAATTCTCGTGCTACCCTTACCGCAGATTTATTGATAAATATGTCAAGGTGGACTGCATTTACTATATTCATGTATCTAGCTACAACAAAAACTATATAATACCTATCTGGAGAATGTGAGGGGCAAGTGACCCGTTCGGGGTGCAACTGACCCATTCGACATAGAACTGACCTGTTTGGGGTGCAAGTGACCCATTTGAGGTGCAGGTGTGGGGTGCAACTGCTCTGTTTGAGGTGCGAGTGACTCATTCGGGGTGCGAGTGACCCATTCGAGGTGCGGGTGGCCTATTTGGGGTGTGCGTGGCCCAGTTGAGGTGCGGGTGACCCGTTTGCAGTGCGAGTGGCCTGTTTGAGGTGTCGGGAGGCCTGTTTGAGGTGCGGGTGGCCCGTTTGAGGTGTGCGTGGCCCTTTCGAGGTGCGGATGACCCATTTGGGGTGCGAGTGGCCCATCCAACATGCAGGTGACCTGTTTGAGGTGCGGGCAAGTGCTTGACCCGTTTGGGGTGCAGGTGACCCCAATTCGGGGCATGAGTAACCTGTTTGGGTTGCTAGGTAAAGGATCTGGCTTACTTGGATGTTGGTGGGTGGCGCGGAAAGCGTTGTCTGTGCGGTGCCCAAAGATAGATGAGGGACATGGCCGGCCGCGTAACCAAGACCAGTCGGGCTGGGTAACAGCGGCTGCAGCGGACATCCACGCTGACGATAGGAAGCGGGTGGTACAACATCCGTGGGCCGACCTTGAATGAAATGTTGAGGTGTACCAGGCATGCCCTGTGGAGGGAAGTTCCGCTGCACTCCCGTGTAATCGGTTGGTAGATCACTGGTCACGGGCCCTTGTAAGGCGTGATAATCATATTGTTGTTGACCACGACCAAGAGACCTGCGCTTTCCAAGGACGGATACATCGTCTGCTCGGGGAGAAAATGGTTTATCACTAGCGCCAAACAAGTCACGATCGTGGGAAGAGGACCACTCATGGGGTGGAAGAGCATTGGCGCCTGGTTGGATCGCTCCTCCTGATTCTTCACTCGCTTGCTTGAAACGACGTAGTCAGCCATGGACAGTCCCCTGCTGAACAAATGTGGGCGCTCCTTCGCTTCGCCACCAGTAGCAATCTTCAGCTGGGTAGGTCCCTGTAAAGTGTGACTGGCTGAAGACAACACAGAGTCGTGCGTGTCTAGGGTATCCGTCAAGATACTCGAGAATGAGACGGCGAGATCTGATGATCCAAAATCTGAGGAGAAGAATCAATGCTGGCTTCAGAAGCTGTTTCCAATGGACTGGCTTCGCTGTATGGTACGACAGCTGCATTAGCGAGTTTGGATTGAGGTGGGGTCTTCATGGGACCATGTACGTCGTCTGCCAGCTCACCAGGGGATGGGGTCAAAGACGAGCAGGTCAAAGACGAGCGGGGGAGGTCAGAAACTGGTGGGTGGGGCCAGAAACATGTGGGTGGGGCCAAAGACAAGCGGGTGGGGTCAAAGACGAGTGGGTGGGTCAAAGACGAGCGGGGGAGGTCATAAACCAGTGGGTGGGGCCAGAGACGAGCGGGTGGGGCCAAAGACGAGCGGGGGTCAAAGGCGAGTGGGTGGGTCAAAGACGAGCGGGTGAGGTCAGAAACTGGTGGGTGAGGTCAGAAACCGGTGGGTGAGGTCAGAAATCGGTGGTGGGGCCAGAAACGAGCGGGTGGAGCCAGGTCATAAACCGGTGGGTGGGCAAAGACAAGCGGTGGATCAAAGACAAGCGGGTGGCCAAAGATGAGCGGTGGGGTCAAAGGCGAGGGTGGGTCAAGGCGAGTGGGTGGGTCAAAGACGAGCGGGTGAGGTCAGAAACTGGTGGGTGGGGCCAGAACGAGCGGTGGAGCCAGAAACGAGCAGGTGGGGTCAAAGATGAGCGGGTGGGGTCAAGATGAGCGGGTGGGGTCAAAGACGAGCGGGTGGGTCAAAGACAAGCGGGTGGGGTCAAAGACGAGCAGGTGGGGTCAAAGACAAGCGGTGGGGTCAAAGACGAGCGGGTGGGGTCAAAGACGAGCAGTGGGTCAAAGACAAGCGGTGGGTCAAAGACGAGCGGGTGGGTCAAAGACAAGCGGGTGGGGTCAAAGATCAAGCGGGTGGGGTCAAAGACAAGCGGGTGGGGTCATAAAACCAGTAGGTGGGGGGAGAAACCAGGGAGTGGGCCAAAGACGTGCCGTGGGGTCAAAGACAAGTGGGTGCGGCCAGAAACCAGTGGGTGTGGTCAAAGACGAGCTGGTGGGGTGAAAGACCAGCGGGTGAGGTCATAGACCAGCGGGTGCAGCCAGAAACCAGCGGGTGTGGCCAGAAATCAGCGGGTGCGGCCAAAGAAGAGCGGGTGGGGTCATAAATGGGCAGGTCGGCCATACATGAGCGGGTCGGCCATATTTACTGAGGTGGAACTTCTGGCACAGACCGTTTACTGCCATCATATGTGCGATAAGTGCTTGGGCGCCGTAGGTCATTGCAGTAGAACTGCCTCAACACATGTTGGCTACTGACTCAAAACTCACACTCAAGCCGTGTGGTGCTGGGCAAGGTAAAAGAGATGCAAGTAGAGCGAGTGGGGTCGAAGATGAGCAGGTGGGGTCGGAGACGAGCAGGTGGGGTCATAAACCAGCTGGTGGGGGCAGAAACGAGTGGGTGGGGTCAAAGGCGAGCGGGTGAGGTCAGAGACGAGCTGGTGGAGTCATAAACCAACGGGTGGGGCCAGAAACGAGTGGGTAGGGCAAAAGACCAGCGGATGGGCCATACATGAGTGGGTGGGCCATATTTACTGATGCTGGACCTTCTGGCATAGACCGTTTACTGCCATCGCATGTGCGAGAAGTGCTTGGGCGCACCTACACCCGAGATATCAGAGTGGGATAGCGCGAGACACAGCAATGTCATAAATAAATAGGGGACAGACCAGACCACAACCACGACAGACTTAACAGTGTCAACTGCAAGATATGGTAAGCTGGCAAAACAACAAGACATACACGACGGTGGTGACAAACAGGCAAACGACGACGACGGCAGATAACAATTAATGGGGTATCAAGACGGCCAACATGACCAGCACAAATGGTTACAGGAGACAAAGAGAAAACATGTCAGGGGGAGGGAGGGATCAGGAAACAGACTGGCTCAATGGCGACGGGGGCCACACTGCAGACAGCACTTGCTAGAGCTGAGGGCAACTCAGTTACAATTAACTCCAACAAACGATAAATGTCCAACTTGAGACTTACCAAGGCGTAGGAGGTTCAGTGGCGATGGCGGCGACGAGACTCATGCTCCAGAGATTCATTGGCATGCCTTTTTGCAGGTGGGCGAGAAGCATGTCGACTTCTACTGCAATCCATGTCAATAGCAATCCAGGCACTCAGACGAAGACTTACTGGTGTGATCTCTCTGAGGAATCATCAGTATCTCGGTCAACTTCCCTATAGCGCTTTCGGGAAGGAACCTGTCGCTGAGCAGGCGAAAGGGAAGAAGAATCACGTCGACGGTGACGAACTATGCTTTGCTCTCGGCTGATGTCTGATCGGGAATGGGGGAACGAGATGAAGATGGGGATGGACTACGGCGATGATCATGACGACGATGGGTTGGATGAGAGGAAGACTGAGCAGTTGTCGTCATCAGAGAGAGATCGAGGGACATTGGGCATATTGAAGTCCTTGGGAAGAGTGCTCTGGAATGCCGCAGAATCCCGCAGGTACTGCAGGACTGTCCCATCTGTGTCGATCACTAAGGGGATGTCGAGCATCTTTAAATCCTGCTTGTCAGCCCACATCTTATGTTCTATAAAAATCAATCAGCATCCCACTCTCTTAAAATGCAACAATCTGACCTGCCAACCATGGAACAATCTCAAACTCTCTATCCGGGATGGGGATGTTGACAACCGCCGCCTTCTCCTTCTCCTTCCCTTTCCCCTTCCCCTTCCCCTTACCTTTTGTTGCAGTTTTCTTTACAAGACGCAGCTCCTCGCGGCGGTAATCATCATTATCCATTCGAGCCTTGAGGAGCGGCAGACAGATGGCATCCAACATCTCTGAGGTAACTCCCTTACCATTGGTAGAGAACCCGGGTCCAAGGGGTACGACCTTGGCAGGCCAGTCCACGACTCGCATTTGGTGCTTCCACATAATATCGAGGGTATGCGTCCAGGAGAAGTTGGCCTTCTGACCGATGGGAATGCCGACAGCCTCTGGGAGTGTCCGAGAGGGCGTCAGAGAGAACAAGTGAAAGATGGTTGGGCTCACCATATTTGCCTGTCATAATGAGGGGCAGGATACGACGGTTGCGGTCCCGAGTGCCTTCTCGATCACCGCAGAGCAGATACTCCTTGCCTGTAGCCACGGTGGCGCTGAGATTCGGAAGAGGGACATTGGCGCCTTCACCCCATTGCCTACATCTAAGACGAAGGTTAGACAACCAATAACCAGATGAAAAAAGTAGTTACTTCGCAACGGTGGTGAGATAGTCGATAAACCGCTCTGTGTCATATTTTTTCTCATCGGCAAGCTTGAACAAGGATATCCTGAGCCGCTGAAAACACCAGATGCATGGCGACCAGCTTCACTAGGGCCAGGTGTATAGAACCACTCCTGCAATGAGGATATTCTGGGTGGTCTCCCACATCTTGCACTGCTGGCAGAGAAGTCAGTAGTTATGCGTCGACAGGCAGCTGCAATGACCTACATGATTTACTGAACTCATCTCACACTTTCATGATGAGGTTATGGATTTGAGCAGGTGTGAGATCTGTAGTGTCTGTGAGGCGAAGTAAGTTATGCTTGTGGACCTCTTCCCAGATCTCAGGAAATTGTGCTTCATCCTTGTGTTCATCGAAGTGGGCTTTCATTCAGCTGTCGATAGCCAGTGGCATCAACTGGAAACAGTTCTGAGCATCTTCAAAGTCAAAAGATAAACACACTTACTGCCATCATCCTTGGGGATACTTGGAAGCATACCATGCTTGATACCGATTCCAATCTGAGGTACGACCGCGTGGAGTTACCCGACAGACCAGCCAACTTTAGGATGGTACTACGCTGCTTGCCATATTCCTTGGCTATTTTATCAGCCTCCTCTATGGTACGCATCTCCAAGTTCAACCGCTTTTTGGCATGCCTTCCCTTGGTATACGACCACGACGATGATCAGCTTCAGTCCTAGAGGAAGGATGGGGGGACCACTTTCCCCCTGCAGTGCTTCTTCGGTATCTCCAGGTCGGAAGCGCCTTCGTCGCTGGCCACTGTATCTGACTCAGCAGGGACAGAACCTGCCGCCTCAGTTGCGAATGTTTGTTCTTTCCTCTCTCTTTGCGGGCCCTGTCACCAGCCTCCCAATTGCTGTGATCATTACGTGACCCTATATTGAAACGAGTAAGTGGTTGTGTGGTCACGCCATGACAAATGATCAAACCTTCACTTTCCCCATCCGACACCTCAGTTAGTTTACCAGCTGACATTGAACAGGCCCGACGAGAACGGGAAGCGTCCTCCACCGAGTTTTGGTTTTGACTTGAATTATCTGTCAATCAAGTCAAAATGCCGCTCTCATGACACATCTATGTACTTGCCATCTTCATCTTCCTCCCAATTCAAATCAAGTAAGGCAGCAGCCCCAGACTCTGCGCCTTGTGAACAATGAGTTTGCGAACATGTCATAGTATGGAAGCCATACCTTCTTCATCATCACTTGGAGGGAGGGAGCTGCCTTGAAATGGTTTGCGGGACTCTTCTGATACGGTGATTAATATAATAACTACACGCGATGAGCAAACCATACCTTCGTCATCATCGTGTGTGAAGGGAGGGGGCTGCGAAGGGTAAGGGGGCTCGTCTAGAACGAAGATCAACTTAATAATAACTGCCACGCTACGCAAACCATACCGTCTTCATCTTCGGCATTGTGTGTGTGAAGAGGGGGCTGCGAAGGGTAAGGGGGCTCATCTAGAACGAAGATCAACTTAATAATAACCGCCACGCTACGCAAACCATAACGTCTTCATCTTCGGCATTATGTGTGTGAAGAGGGGGCTGCGAAGGGTAAGGGGGCTTGTCTAGAACGAAGATCAACTTAATAATAACTGCCACGCTACGCAAACCATACCGTCTTCATCTTCGGCATTGTGTGTGTGAAGAGGGGCTGCGAAGGGTAAGGAGGCTCGTCTAGAACGAAGATCAACTTAATAATAACCGCCACGCTATGCAAACCATACCGTCTTCATCTTCGGCATTGTGTGTGTGAAGAGGGAGCTGCGAAGGGGGGTAAGGGGACTCTTCTGGAACTAAAATCAATTTTAATACGTTTGAGGATGCAAGCAAATACCCACCATGCTGCAAGCCATGATTGCTGGTTTCAGTATCGCTCCCCTCAAGGGGAACCTTCACTTCGACAAGGTCATCCATGGAGATCTTGTTATCTTTGAGTTGCTGGAGTACCTCTGCTTGGTAGAGAGTCCGACCGGTGCCTTTGATTGTAAACCGTTTCATACATCGACTATCTGTGTACTGGCTAAAAGCCTCGTCTTCGGGTAAATGCGATGACGAAGAGCATGACAAGCGAGGCTTTGGGTGCTGTCGAGGTTCTTCCACCTAGACAGGGCTGTTAGTGGTAGCAAAAATGTCTGTAGACTCTATTTACCATATTGCCCAACGTGCGGACCTGGGAGCGGGTGGCTGGGCGGGAAGGACGGGTTGTATTGTTGGAGTTGGGATCCTGAACCTAAATCAAATCATCAGCGACTACAGGGAAGTCTCAATAGATGGATGTACTGAACCAATGGCGTGGAGATCCTTGGTCACTGTGGTCATTGCTGATATAGGATGAGAGGTTATACAAGCATATGAGTAGATCACACACCATTCAATACCTGGTGGTTAGATTTTGCACGGCACGGAGGGTTGGTTTTAGTTGCACCTTTTTTTGCGCCAATTGGCGGTCCAGTTTTTTCCGGACGCGGAGGCATAGATCAAGAGACAATGGAGTGGAGGATAGGTTGGATAAAATGACAGAATAGTTGCAGAACACAAAGCTCTTGCAAGAGACAATAAGGTGGAAGATAAGAATGAGTAAAAGTGGATGACAATAAAGTTGAAGGGAAAGGAGTGTGCTAAACACAAAGTCTGGCACGTCGATGATGCACAGTTGTCGACACGGAGTGGGGACTCACAGTCAGACCACCCAAAAGATGAACAGTGAGAATGAGAATGAGAACAAAAGAGAGGGGAGGATGGTTGAGAGAAAATGAAAGTGCTGAACACCAAGTCCAGCCCGGTGACAACACAAAGTAGTCGGGAACGGAGTGATGACTCACAGTCAGATCACCCAAAAAGTGAGCAGTAAGCCAAAGGGTTGTAGAAGCTGGATAGAAGGAAGAGGTTTTTGTGGACTGAGTCATAACCAGTCTGTTTGCCATCTTTTATGGATGTGGTTGACATACCAGATGTGGACACGATCAGGGAATTTGTGGCAGATCCCATCGCTCTAGAATGCAGGGTATACTTTGAGTTCGACGGGAACAGAAAAGAACGGGAGCATCGCCTTGACTGCAGGGTAATTTGGGTTTAGCTGGAATGGAGACAAAGGAGAGCGGGTCGCTACATCAAACCCTTACATACAGAAAAAGCGGACGAAGCCATCTAGTAATCATGAGATACCATATGGAGTGCGGAGTGGGGACGCACTAAGCACACGACCTAACAGCGTGGCAGAGGGGCATACAGTGATTCTGAAATACAAGAGATATCACCAGACGAACAAATCAATGATACTGAGAAGGATGTAAGGGAAGTTCCTCACCTTAAAATGTAGGGTATCGTAGCAAGAATGGAGACGATTAACATCACCCTAGAATGAAGTGTAATATTGAGTTTGGGAACAACGGAGACAAACGAGGGAACTGTTAGCGGCCATCAAATACTGTCCCAAAACGTGGATAAAGCCACCTCTTGGCAATGACGACGACGTATCTTTGAAAGGAAAGATGAGACATATGTATGCAAGGCTGGGGCCAGGGCGGACAGAGTATATGATCTAATCGATAATGCGAAACTTGAAGGATATGACGGTTCTGAATACAAGGAGATGAGTAAATAGGATACATGAGGAGATCATTTGAAGGAAACAGCCTCAGGGAAACGGCTCGGGAAGAATAGCTTCAGGAGAATGGAGGCTTGGAGAGAACGACTTGAGGCACTCCACGGATTCTGTGTATGTATGTACAGTCGACTCTCTTATAACCCATACCCCATATAACCCATACTCCTTGAGAACCCATAGGATTTTCAGTTTCCCAAGTCGGTATGCGGGGATTTCGTATCAATAACCCATACTCTCCCATACCCCATAACCCATACTGATTTGTGGTGTCATAACCCATACATGTACTCGGATATCTCCGAAATTATACCCCATTAGGAAATTTTGATTATATAATCACTATTTTGCATCTCGCAACGTCAAAGCCACTGAATGTAGTGACCCCGAGAAGACCATCTGTGATGATCTGGAGGCTGCTGGGGCACTCCAACCTTCAAACTGAATGGATGTGGCCGAGCTTCTCAACCTGGCTGTCAAGACACACAACATCTTTGAGGCGACTGACAAAGATATCTATCAAGCCATGGTGGATGCAAAAGCAGCGCAGGAAGCAAACGTTCGGTGAGGATAGCAATGAGGTGGATAGCAACAAGCCTGTCAAACCTGTTTCTACACGTAGTGAAGCACTCCAGGCAGCGTTAGTTATGGGAAAATACATTGAAGAATTTGATGATCCATTGGTGCGTAAGTTAGGGTCAATCTGTGCTTGGTTGGGAAGAGGACATGGGTTCTCGAGATGCAAACCATGAATTTGACAAGCTATTTTGGATCTAAATAGCTCATATTCTACAGTAATGGTAGTAGTTTCAATTGTATAGACAGATATTGATAGTTAATGAACTTTGGCTTGTCAGTGATCAATCTCACTCAAAACTCATACTCTCCCAAAACCCATACCCCCAGACCTATCCTGAGAGGTATGGGTTATAAGAGAGTCGACTGTATATGGATTGTGAATTAATGATCAAACAAGAATAGATCATCATTTGCGCACCCCAGTGATGGGCAACGACTTGAAGAGAACGGCTTGAAGGGAATGGCTTGAAGAGAACGGCTTGAAGGGAACGGCTTGAAGGGAATGGCTTGAAGAGAACGACTCGAGGCACTCCACGGAGCCTTCAACCCACTCCGCACGGGTTGGCGACGGGGCAGCTCACTGAACACAAAGCCCAAGAGTGAACTCAAAGCGACACAAAGTCAGCTAAGAGAAAGCGAGCAGCACATAGCCAGCTCTGAGAGGTTTCTAGCGGTCCTGATATTGTTGGTACAGTGATTCGACTCGAGAGGTGGGTGGGTGGTTGACAATGAGAATGGAAATGTAGAGTTGGGAATTCCCAGGCTCACCTTTGCGCATGCTTGGGAATTCCCATGCCCGAAATTCGGTCTTTCTGGAGCGTGTGAATGACACGAGACTTGGTGGTGCGATCTCTGGTTGAGCTTTTGTGTTGCGGTGTACATCTGTCGACTTGGAGTTTCACTCATTCAAGTTACAATATTTACCTCTTACCAGTCTCCTCCCCGTCTCCCAGTTACTTCCTCCCTCTTCTATTACTGTTCTGCGCTATTCACCACTTTTAGCTTCCCATCTTTCCAGACTCAGTGTTGGCTGTGTGCTACACCACTTTTCTCTTAGCTGACTTTGTGTCGCTTTGAGTTCACTCTTGGACTTTGTGTTCAGTGAGCCACCCCGTCGCCAACCCATGCGGAGTGGGTTGAAGGCTCCGTGGAGTGCCTCGAGTCCTTCTCTTCAAGTCGTTTTCATCAAGCTGTCCTCAAGCCGTTCTCTTCATACCATTCTCAAGCCATCCTCAAGCCATCCTCTTCAAGTCATTGCTCATCTCTCGGGTGCGCAGATGATCTATTCTTGTTTGATTATCAGCTCACACATCACATTCATACTCACAGAATAATTTCTAATGGCAACCACCCTGGAGAAATTTAAACCTTTTGAACGCCCATACACAGGTATGTCTCGTCCATTTCTGCAATGATTTAGGTCTCTGATCTCCCTTTACAGCCCGTTATGATTTTCTTGATGCCAGAGTCGTGGCGAGTTGTGACATTGAAGTGTATACCACTTCAGGTTACCCCCCGACATAGGCTTTTAGCCTATATTCTGCCTACTAAAAATATAGGCTAAGAGCCTATTGTGCCAAGGGGCATCCCCAAGGCAAAATGTGATTTTTCAGAATGTGTGGGAGAGTGTATTTTAGGGGTTTTGGGAAAGTGTGGGTGTCACATGGGATGTCCAAGGTGACAGGTTGGGATGCCCAAATATTTTGGGACACCCAGAGATAGTTTGGGACACCCATTGCACTTGGAACACCCCTAGGGGTGTCAGGGGTCCTTGTTTGGGACTTCCAAAAAAACCCAGAAAAATCAAAAAAAAAAAAAAAAAAAAAAAATTCAGCAAGCTATAATGTTGCTCAGAGTCCCTGCTGAAGAACTGGGTGAAGCATTAACCCACAAAATGAGCTACATACACAAGGAGTTATTCACTGTGCTCTTGAATGTGAAGCAGAGTGTGGGACAAAGAGACCAGCTTGTGCAGAATTTTCATGTTATTCTCTTTGCATTTGTGGTTGAGATGGCCAATTACAAGCTAGCACCTATTGGAGAGACACCCACACAGATTGTGCTTCTTGACCAAGCTAGCTTCCAGACTAAAGGTCCAATGGACACTGGAGCACCCTTGCCACTGAGATGAAGTGCATAGGTGATAAACTGTGGGAGCTTAACTGTGGATCTGAAGTACTCTGGGCATATGAATAGGTGTGTCTCACAATAGAAGTGCATATGTGATAAACAGTGGGAGCTTAACTGTAGATCTGACAAAGGGGGGTACTCCAGGCCCCTTGCCATTGGGATGAAGTGCATAGGCGATAAACTGTGGGAGCTTAACTGTGAATCTGAAGAAGGGGGGTACTCCGGGCATGTGAATAGGTGTGTCCCACAATAGAAGTTTGAGTATGCATAGTAGGAGCTCAGAATATGCAGATGGTGCATTTTGATAGCCATAGTGGGAGTTTGGGATATTCAGATGGTAGATTTGGAATACCCACATAGTATCTTTGGGACACCCACAAATGGTTTTTGTATACCCAAGGTGGGAGTTTAGATATCTAGTAGATATTTGGCAGGTCTTGGGATATCCAAGGGAGAAGTTTGGGATGCCCAGTGGAGGTTTGGGATGCCTACATTGTAGCTTGGCAATACCCATAGCAGGTCTTGGGGTATCCAAGGGAGAAGTTTGGGATGTCCAGACAGTGAGTTTGGGATGCCCACAGTAGCATTTGGGACATCCAGGGTGGGAGCTTGGGATGCACACACTGTAGCATTGGGACACCCATAGCAGGTCATGGGATATCCAAGGAAGAAGTTTGGGATATCCAGACAGTTGAGTTTGGGATGCCCAGTGGAGGTTTGGGATACCCACAGCAGGTCATGGGATATCCAAGGGAGAGGTTTGGGATATCCAGACAGTGGAGTTTGGGATGCCCAGTGGAGGTTTGGGATGCCCACATTGTAGCATTGGGACACCCATAGCAGGTCATGGGATATCCAAGGGAGAAGTTTGGGATATCCAGACAGTGGAGTTTGGGATGCCCAGTGGAGGTTTGGGATGCCCACATTGTAGCATTGGGACACCCATAGCAGGTCATGGGATATCCAAGGGAGAGGTTTGGGATATCCAAACAGTGGAGTTTGGGATGCCCAGTGGAGGTTTGGGATGCCCACATTGTAGCTTTGGGACACCCACAGTAGGTCTTGGATTGCCTACATGGTGGGTTTGGGATATCCACAGTAGGACTTGGGATGCCCACATAGTGGCTGTGGGACACCCACAGCATGTCTTAGGATGCCCAGATGCTGAGTTTGGGACACCCACAGTAGCAATTAAAATACCCAGATTGTGAGTTGGCATACCTACCAGCTGACCTGCAATATATGGAACTGATTACCAGGCAGGATGTCATGGATGAGATGTTATTATACAAGCTACTCAACCCTAGGTCTCTTCCTACCGACTGGGGTATTGTATGTAAAGTCATCTCTAAAGTCACCTATATCATCTTCAGACACCATGTCAAGCATGCCCAAGTCCTCCACCATGTCCAATAAGTCAGCATCTTCATCTTCATCACCATTTGTGTCAGACATCGGACTACTGTCATTGTCAGAATCTTCATCGTCATTCTGACTAGCCTGCCTCTCAGCAACCCGAGCTGCAGCAATTTGCATCACAGATGGCCCCCATGAAGGGGAATTATCATAGAGTGGAGGAATTCCCTCGACCTCTGGCTGCCACAGAGCACAAAGCCTAGTTAGCTCCCTTGCTCTAATGTCAAGGTGATAGAGCACATCTGGAGAACCTGAATAAGAATTAATAATATGACAAGAATCGTGAGCATCAATGTGTCTTACCGGTCTCCTGTCGAGCCCACTCAATGGCCTCCCACTGTGCGCGAGTCCAAGATTGCATTGCTGATCTCTCTCTTTGAAGTCTGCTCTTTTCTTCCTCACAACGATCAAGCTCAAGCACATGCTTGATGCCTTCTTTGACCTCCTCATCAACCAACCAAGGAGGCTGAGGACCTTGATCATCGTCATCCTCCAGACCAACATCTTGCCAAATTTCATCATCGATGTCCAAGCTGAATAAACCTTGTCGAGATATCTTGACAGGCTGTGCTGCATGACGAGGAGCATTTCCATCCTTGATATATGTCTTCATATTGTCACAGAGAGAGTTGTAGTGGGATACCAAGGAGAGGATGGCAGGCTCACGGCGGTTGAGCGCATTACTGATATGTTTGTGAAGCTTCTGTTCTGTATTTGTCATTGGATGAGCGGCTAAATAAAAGATGTTCTTTGCAAGATAACATACCATTGATAGCCTTGCGGTGGTCATGCTCTATACGTTCTATTTCAAACTTACGCTGCCGAAGCCTGTCTCGAAGACGCTGCTTTAGTGCACGAGCATTCATACGGCAGCGCAGGTATGGACTACTATGAAGTTTCTTCAGCTGCTTCATCTCTTCGATTCCCAATGCAGCAGTCTTGTTTGAAAGGCTCGACTTCATGGTGCTCAACTGGGCTCAACTGGCTTGGAGACGCTGGTCAAGTAAGAGGACATCGGTGGTGACAGAAGTGAGCTCAATCTCGAGCTTGCAGATCTCAGCCTCCTTAGTAACAACTGCCCTAGAGAGAGCGAGCACTGTCTCCACCATTAACTGGCCTCTCTTCTTAGCCTGCCCTATGAGTCATTGAGCGATGTGGGGGAGAAATGCGAATCAAATATTACTCACTTGGAGAGGGTTTCGTCTGGGCAGCAACTTGATCAGCCCAGGTAGCTCGTAGACGAGGTAAATCCTGGTCTACAAGGAAGGCCTTTGCCTTGGCCTCACGAGTCGTGCATATCTTCCATTTCCTAGCCATCCAATGTCCCAATTTCAGCAAAGACCGCCATTGTAAGAACTCCACCTGGCTATCAAGCACAAACAGTCGCTGGTGATACTGAGATGGGAAGTGAGAGGATGATAACAATCAAACAAAAGGAGCACGTACGCCAGATACCCTAAGGACAGGGATCACCTTCTTGAGATCACTCCATAGTCGTTCACAACCCTCCCCATCAGATAGTCCGAAGCCCTGAGACTTCCTGGGATGATAAACGAGTTGACATGCCCAGTTATGAGCATAGGCATGGAAGACTGCAGTGCTGAAGGTGACTCGTGACAATTCTTTGCCAAGGAAATGCCACTTCAAACAGCTACGGTGTAACTGACATGCGATATCATAAAGGACACCAACAGTCATGGAAGTTGGCAGATTTTCCAGGAGCTCATGAAGGAGAGCGAGAGCGTAGTGCTGTTTTTCTCCAGCAGTGACCATGTTCACCATCCACAGTACACGGTCATGACGACAGAGGAGGGCCATTAAGCCAGTGTCTGCAAAGAATTGCGTGCTGGCCTTCTCACGTCGTTCATCGGCAGCCTTGAATGAATCACGGCACTCATTGAGCACCGACGGTGGGACATTCATGCCAGGCTCTACCATGTCTTCATCTACAGATATCGGGATGGGAGCACGCCCACGTGTCTCCCAAAGTTCGCCAACAGAAGCTTCCATAGATTGGACAGCCTCCTCTGACAAGAAAGTGGTGGATGGATGGGCGCGAGGCGGGTCACGTGGAGCTTGCCTACGTTTCTGGGTGAAGCAAGCATCAATGCAAACAATAATATCGTTCCTAGAGATAGTGTGAATGTTGGCAAGATAAGGACATGCAGAAGAACATACGCAAAGGAGGGATCATGTGCAGTGCCTCCGAAACAGAGAGGACAACAGTTTGCGGAGATAGGGAGATGGCAGGGCTGCTTCATCCACATCGTCGAGATTGGCAAGACGTGCATTCTCAATAGTGTCGGTGACATGGAGGTCTGCTGCGGCATGCAGGCTAATGTACCAGTTAAGGGAGTTTCCATACCGACGTCGCAGGGTGTCCTGGAGAAGATCTGATCAGTAATGTGCTTCATTCCTGGAGTGTTAAAACATAGGAGCTCACCGTCGATTCCAACTTATACTGCCTACCCCTTAAGAAGCTTTCGACAGCCCCAGTGAATCCAGTTGACATTCGGGGGGAGTCTGAGGAAGCACTCTCGGGTAAACTCTAACATGGATAGAGAGACTGCAAGCGAAGGGGCGACTGGAGAGCAGGGAAAGAGCCCCCGCTGTATTAACTGTTGCGGGGCTGGATGACATGGACAGATCAAGAGGTCGATTTGGTCGATTTCTAAGAGGTCATCAGTGGTCTGATGCGGCTGTAGTAACTCAGATGCTTACTCTCAAAATATAGACAAGAAATTTTCAACTGGCGACGTTTACAGCCACAAGCATTGCCCGGCGACACCTGCTCTTGCTCTCCTCGTGCGAGGAATGACAAGTATGGAGCAACCAAGGCGGGGATCACATCGTCGCGCCAACGCTGCCACTGACGGGCACAGTTTGTTGCCATGTCCACCCAATATCTGAGCAGGAGCAAAATAAATGCCTTCGGACATGTGGAAACCATCGGCAAGCTCAGACTCGATAGGCTCTGAGTGACGTGGCAAATCAATGGATGCTGTGGAGAGGGGATGGTCTTCCACGTGATCAAGAAGAGGAATCTGGGGAATTAGCGAGTGAGACTGAATCTTGCCCGTAAGACTTTGCACCGAATCTTCAGAAGGGGTCGAGCAACATCTGGTCTCTTGGTCTGGCGGTATAACCGTGCCAACTCAGGAGTTATTTCGATGAATCTTGGATCCAGCGTTGACGGGTTCGTGACATGGCTTGGTTGGCCCAAAGCCAGACTATCGACTTGCGGGGGAGACCCCGTCTTGGACGAGAGAACAAACATGGTCTAGTAGAGCCATAGCGGAATCAAGGTGGTAGAATCGCATACCTTGAAACAGCCGCTTTTCTTCTGAGTTTATTCAGAAGGCCGTCGGATGGCGGCATTGCAACTGCTTCACGTCAGGCACGTGCAGGGTCCATCGTAAGGTCAGAAGGACTCCTAAAATATAGTCCAGCTAGCTTTGTGGATGATTGAATGATGCAGCCAATTGACTCTCAGGGTTGCATGAGAAAGGACAAGGACTTGGATAAGAACACCAAACTCACCAACGACCATCAACAAGGCGGAACA
>MU123735.1:0-12797 GCA_014904935.1 Melanogaster broomeanus | reverse complement strand
ACACCAAAGTACTCTTTCGCAAGTTTCTCACTCTTCTCGCCCCTAATACCCTCGCTTGCCAGGTGCAAGCAGGACGACCTCGCCGTAACTTATACCCGGGCAATGTCACTTCATGCGCGCATCGTCACCCAATACCTTGTCACTCCTTCTGTCGTGTCCCTTTATGCTCTAGCCTCAGTTACGTCTTGACTACCAGGTAGCCTCTGGCCGACCAAACCGTTTTCTTTTTATTGGTACCGCGTCTGCAGCAGGACCTTATACTGCGTTGCTGCCTTATGAACTCCTACTGGTGCTTCACTCATCCTTCCGCCAGTGCCTGCTGGCTTCTTTTTACACTAAGCTTTTCAGCTTACTTTACCTGCTATTTTCAATATTTGTATTACAGTGGCTTCTCTCTTTTATTGGGCTTCTTGTACCATGATCTCGCGTGCCATGACCTCGCGGAGGAGACCCGTAGGGATATCGTGTTGACGTTGACTGCCAAGCTTTCAAGTTCAAGGTGATGATGATGACTGGTGATGATATTATGATCATTGGCCGCGGAACTGCCGATAAAGTAACATATGACGTTCAAATTGCACAATCACTGGGTGCAGGAAAAGATTTTATCATAGAATATTTTAGGTGCCTATAGAATATGCACCCATAATATTTTATAATATAATTACATTTTGAAATGTATTATCTGGCCCTCAAAATGTTGGAAGTCCTGGTGTGTTAAATACATAAGTTAACACGGTGGGACAGATCTCAGCATGGGCCATGCATGGCTAGTTTTCACTGGGATGCATGAGTGTCCTAGCTTCCATATTGTTGGTGTTCAGCACAGACAGGGCTCTAAGTAGCGAGGAGTAGCCCAGAAGGCTGGTATTTCACTGGAAGCGACAAGATTGTCGAATTACTGTACAATGAATTGTAATTCGACTGCGTCCCGAGTCTGACTACCAGGCAAGTCAACAAGTCATGGTCCATTCGAGACTCATCGATGTCATCTAGGATCTAACTCGGCTTCCAGCTCCCAGGCCCGAACCCCCTATCACCCAGCGCATCGTCCACGACACGCATCATCTCCAGCACCTTCTCGTCCTCCCATTTCCGCCCCACGATTTGCACGCCCACCGGGATGCCCGCCATCGTCTCGCAATTGTAGGCGGCGTCCGACCCGACGTACATCCGCTTCTCGAAGATCGTGGAGCCGCCTGTGGCGCCCGGGACAAAGCCGACGGGGAGGGCGTCGGTGGCGGGGTCTACGCGGGTGACGGGGACGGTGCCGACGGGGGAGTCGACGACGTTGTACAGGATTGTGGAGGCTGCCAGGGGGGAGAGGACGGCGCAGGCGCTGTTGGTTCGTAGTGCGGCGCGCCGAGTCAGGTTTCGACATCGAGAGGGGGGAGGAACAGAGGAGGACATACCCATGTGGAATGGTGGGCAGCGCTTGCACGGGTGCAATGACGCCGTCGAAGTTGTGCTCGTCCCATACCTGTTTTGGTGTTAGGGGGATAGCAGATATCAGATGTAAGAAGAGACCGCGCGTGCGACGCTACTAACCTCCTCGTACCATGCCTTGTCACTTTGTTTCGCCGGTCGGTGAACTCCACGAACTCAGACACGGATTTCGAACGTGCGAGGGAGAAGAGATCCGAGAAGAGTTTGTCTCCGAGGAATGTTCGAGCTACCCAGGATACAAGGTCGCGCACGAAGCCTTTGAGGAGTGGATTAGCGAGTGCCTTTGCCACTGAGTGTTGGTTATTGCTCCTTACCCGGAAGCTTCGGACCTAAAGTCGAGAGGAACAAACTTGGCTCCTGGGAGTGCTTTAGCTTCATATATTGTGATCCCGGTGAGTGATCCTACCTGTGGATCTGACTCGAGTGTAGACAGCATCCTCTTATACCCATCCGCAGTGGTGAGCCCGACAAAAGCACTCATTGCCTCTTTGCCTACACAGCCGAGTTCGTTAGACGTCTGCCAGACGCCAAAAACGCCACGGACGTACTTAAGGTCGGCGAGAACTCGATACATTCATGTCCCCGCAGCCTCAAAGCATCTATCGTCATCTGGACAGCGCGGACATTCGCAGGAGAGGACCGCACCAATTGGTCTTTGCCGTGTAAAGTCGTTAACAGTTCACACATTTAGGCACTGGTCATTTATTTGGCTTACCTGAGAAATAATATCCGAACTTCAGTTTAGTGGGCAATCCCGCTGGACGATAGGGTATCGGAACAGTCTGATGGGTGGCATCCTGCTCGCCGAATATCATGCGGCAGAAGAGCTCGCAGTCTTTGACTGACCTTCATTAGAGTGAGCACAGCCTAGTAGGGAGATTCGTATCATAACACATTACCTTCCCATCGGGCCATACGAGACGCGGATCGCCTCGTAACCGGGGTTGCAGCCTAAGGTCCACCTACATGTCAGACGAATCACAATATATGGCCAACAGCATTTTGACGATACCTCTGGCTCCGTCATCGCTCACTCGGTCACAGGAGGGCTTGAGAGAGTAAATTCCGCAATAAGAGGTCGGTATACGCAGGCTACCTCCAATGTCAGAGCCTACGCCGAGGGCAGACCCATCCATCGCCAACAGGGCGGCCTCTGCATATATGCGCCCAGTCAGTCGACGTGCTACACGATAAACGCAAATGCGAACCTCCCCCAGAGCTTCCTCCACAGGTAAATTGGTCTCCCCATGGGTTTGTGGTCCGGCCCCACAATGTATTAGAGCACTCGAATGCGAACATTGTCTGAGGAACGTTGGTTTTGACAATGATGACAGCTCCTGCTTTCCGGCATTGAGCGACAGTCTTTCCGACACGGAAAAGGCTCAATGTAGTACAAGAGAACATGTCCCAGGGATTCACTCACGAAAGCATCCTTCGTGCACGGTTTGTTGGCCCAATGAGTGAAACCAAGGGTGGCGTCATACCCAGCAATCTCATCTGTAGATACGTGTAGTGAACTGTTGCGTATGACCCCAAGAACGAAACGCACACTGGTCCTTGAAGCTCATGGGAACACCATGCAGAGGTCCCCGCAGCTTTCCCGTCCTGGCGAACTCTTCATCAAGCTCCTCGGCTTGTTTCCTCGCGTCTACAAAGAGGACTGTGGAGGCATTCAGTTGACACTACGGCGCACCAGCAGCAGGCCAGCTTTGTAAACTGACCTTCGGTGATGCAGTTAGTCTTAGCCTGTGCTACCGCCGCGCGAGCCATGTATGCCTCTAGAACATGCGAAGCCGTCCATTCTCCGGCGCTGATCCGCTCAACGATTTCCGTTGCTGAAAAAAAGGTGTTGTCAGACTGCCCAGCTAGAGACGAAGGGACACCGAGCTGGTGTCCTACCTGTTGCCCTGAGATACTGGTCGTGTGTGCGGTCATCATATATAGGAGCCGAAAGTAGCGCCTTCTCTCGTGCAGACCGCTTCGAATCGATGTTGGCTCGACGTTGTGCACTGCTGCCCATAGCTGGCTCGACTTTTCAACGGAAGCTCGAGAGTATGACGAAGGAGGGATACCGAGGTCTATCAGGTGTCTATGAGGAACCTATTTCATACATGATCACGGGGTTCACAAGAGACGGATGAAACTTAAAGGTGCCGCAGCCAATGATACACAAGCCTTTCAGTACATAGCTTCGAATTCAGTTCACATGGCTCTAATTTTTGCTCGTCAGATAGAACGCAATCGAATTACAGTACAATGAAACTGACAGTCTTGTCGCTTCTGTTGAACGCTAACGCTACTCCTCACTAGGCCCTGTCTGCGCTGAACACCAACAATGCGTATATATATTTACCAAACGACACGGGTAATGTATATTGATCCAGGTCATTGAATACGATTAGTACAGTGCGGTAGTCCTGATTCCACTCCGATCCTCCAAGACAAGTAACAAGGTTAACACGCTAGGCCACAACTCGCAAAACAAACCATCACGAACGCGAGGCAGACGAAGCTCAAAACAAGCACGATGCGACAGAAAGCGAGCAATGGCAAGCGACAGATGCATGAAAAACACGAGATAAACAATGAGGATCCAGGGATGGAATCTAAAATGCGGGAGGATGGAAAACATCGTGATGACAGGAAAGCGGTAAGAACGTGGGACAGACATCATAAGAACACGTAACAGCATACACCCCATGTGCACGTTAGACAGTCCAAGAGAGACGCCAGTCGTGGGTATCCAAGCGAAGCCAGATGGACACCTCCAGAAGTTCCTGCGTAAGATTGATACATGACACCTGTATGCACCATTATTAGGATCCCCGGCACATTAAGGAAATGGATGGAACGCACCTCGTCAAAACCTACCCCCTTCCCTTCCCTTCCCTTTGCCTTGGGGCTCGGGATTCCAAGTCTGCGACGAGCCAGAGGACGCAGACTCCGGGGAAGATTGGCGGGTATTTCCTTGAAATTGGGGGTACGTGTGCATGCGCTGGATAGCTGGCATGCTGCCCTGGTCTCTGACATACTCGGCACCCGGTCGTGCAACAGGCTGCACGACAGGGGCGTTGCGGTCATAGCTCGTAGCCATACGATGATGTGACGCCGTGCGAGAGAGAGGAGGTGCGCTCGGTCCCATCGCCGTCGGGAAGGCCGCACCAGAAGACGCAGCGAGCGCGGGGCGACTTTGAGCATATGGCTGCACCAAGGACGACGTCTGACCAAACGATGGTTGACCGAATCTTGCGGCATACTGTCCCTGGGCGCTGCCGTCTTGGCCTGGAACCACGCCCATTCGAGGGTCAGGGATAGGAGGAGTCAGCTGACCTTGCTGGTATCGCGGGGACTGCGAAGGTCCTGGTACAGGGTATGGGCTCCCTGCACCGCCTGCTCGCCTAGATCCGGAACGAGTTCGCCCTTCTCCAACGACATGGCCTTCACTGCGCAGTTCAGGGTCAATGTTAACGTCTTCCACGAATCCTGTTTGAATCCGAGTTGGTCCGGGAGTCTGATACTGATCCGTCGGACTCGCGCCTTCCTCGTCCGAAATGCCTTCATCGTCATCATCCTCCGAGGCCATCAACTTCGAGTTCTTAGGACGGCGTTTGCGGGGGCGTTTATACCCCTCTCCATCAGAAACGTCGAGCTGCCAATAACTTCCCTTACCAGGTTCCGTAATTGGGCGTGGAACATGTCGGAATACCTTGTTCAGCGACAGATTGTGACGAATGGAATTCTGTCGATCCCCCATGCTAAGCCACAGGCATCGCTTAGGTAAAAATAGTACACGAAATGTCTCACCTTCCACGCTCTTTCGTGTCGGTGTTCGCGGAACCAGTGGTACCTGTTTTCGAGCTCATTATAGATGTCTTGGAGCGTTAACTGTTTATTGGGGCTCCCGTAGATAGCTAGTTTAATGAGCATTGGCAACGGCGTTGCCGGTTTTTCGCCATAAGGAGGATCAGGCAACGACGCGAGGCCGACAGGCTCGTGAGGTGCAAGACCTAGTTGTTGACGTAAATAAGGGCCTGCGTCCGGATAGTGAGATCGTCCGGCATCGCTGAGAGCGTTGGGTGAAGCAGAGAAAGTGGAAACATTGGCTTGTCGGTTAGCGATAGGGATCGACGAGGAGGAGGACGATGATCCCTGGGAGGACGGTGTGTGGCTGATCTGGGACGGAACGGTGACTCGGGCTTGGGCATCTTCGAATGCTTCGGGAGCGAGTAGGCTGTCAATCGAGTATCCTTGAGTTGGGACACGGAAGTAGGGACCTCCAGTGCTTGATCCCTGTTGCTCCCCGTATCGGACGTGCTCTAAGCCGAGGCGATGTTGGCCATGATAAGCTGGATAGTGTGGTTGATACGATTGAGGGCGCGAGAGAGTCGACAATGAGCTCTGAGGGTACTGCGACGAGGACTGTGGCTGAGAGCCATAAAAGTCTTGGGGAAGCTGTTGACGACTGGACGCAGAAGACGAAGAGGAGGTACTCCAGCTCTCGATGCTGTGGTGGGACTCTGAAGGACTGCCACCCTCGTATGGATACTGCTCCAAGAGACAAATGGGTCAACTGAGCCCGTGACGAGATTCAAAAGGAAATTAGTTTACCTGTTGAATGTCTTGGTTTCGGGATTGACCACGCGGGTCAAAAGCATAATTAAACTGTAGGTCCGAGTCCGGTGCCGGATAGCCTTGTGGCACGACCTGGGCAGGCCTCGGTGGCACGTAGGGAGGGTCATCAAAATGGTCCAGGTTGACTAGAAGACTGGTTCTTTGATGCCTTGAACCAAACTGGGTCGACGCGTTCAAATTCCCTCCTGAGTACTGTCCGCTGCTTCCGCCGCCGACAGGGTCACCGGGACGGGCGCCAGACTCGGACTCGCCGTCCGAGGAGTTATGTGAGCGCGGGATGGTGAATGAGTTATCTGGTTGTAGTGTGAGAGAATTAAGGGAAGATGATATCCCAGATCGCCAGTTCGCAGGTGATCCTCCAGGCATGGCGACTCGTCTTTGTATTCATGTTTAAAAAATAATAGGCGGGACCCACAAAACCAAACAGGTGGAAAGCAAAATATGTGGAGGGTCATCCCGAGGAACAGATGCCGGTGATAAAGGAAAAGAGGCCGAGTGGAAGGTGTAGGTAGGTAATGATAAGATAAGATATAGAGTCAGCTCTTCGGCAACCTCCGAGGATTCACTAAGCAACATACATGAGTGGCGTTGGTAGATCTTGTCTTTGGGTAAAAAATGGCGGTGTTCAGCGACAACCAGATGTTTAGAGGGGAGTTGGAGGGCGTCGCAGGGGGAGTTGGGAGAATCTGCGGGTCCTTTGTTGGGCTACTGTTGGGCTTTTTTCCTTGCTGTCTCTCGTAGGCGGGCCCGCCTTTTAAACTCGTTTGGCGTCTGTCACATGCTGCCGCATGTCATTAGCAAAAATTACCAAAGGAGGTAAAAACGTACTTGTTGCTGTGCAGTGCTCGAGAGCAATCAAGGCTCGGATTGCCTCTGGATATGGACCCTTGTGCGAAATTCGTATGTCAGCTCCCTTTAGCTGAGAGCGCTTAGCGGCGAAAGACGTGGGGACCCCGCAAAGATACCTGTCTGGGTAAATATTCGTGGCGGTGTCGTTGGTTAGGCTTCTTCTACCAAATCGAGAAATTTCGACCTGATTGCGTCGGACATACTTTTGAGATTTGCTCGTTATGGGCTGCTGGGAATGATCTCATGTTCCTCTGATCATCGATCAGCGCTCAGTGCCCAGCGCTCGCCAGTCGTCCGAGATGCCCCTACATACAGCGTGGGCACACAAAACCGTTGGAAGGTACCCATACCAACACATAGCGACGGAAACGTCTGGCAGCATGTGGCATGTCTTGGAAAGTTGCGCCAACACCTTTTGCAGGGTCAAATTTTTAATTTTGCGTGCAATTCTCTCTAAACATGCCAACCAAATAAGGTCGAATGTTCGGGAATCCCTATCAATGCCCTCAATGGAGACGTGCTATATGTACGGATGCTTAACCCGCTCCTCAATAACGGCGCAATTACCTGAATAGTCGTCTTAAAGACGTAAACCCGTCTCCCTGATCCGCGGTATCTTGTATGTCCTCGGGTTCATGTGGAAGCTTCGATAAACGGGCACCAGTCGCGATCCGAATATACCCGCTGAGCTTGCACGGAGTTGTATCGGGTCTAGTCTGCCCAAAGTACTGGGTAGATGAGGACTGATATAGAACGAACACATTTCGCGTGTCTCTATGCGATGGCAATGACGGATTCCACGCTCGTCGGGATATGGGATCATTCGGACCGAAGATATCGTAAACGGATTGGTGAGCAGTGTGCCGGCGGTTGTATACTTCGATGCGTCGAATTTTGGAATGGGACTAGGGGTGACGAGTATTTTTGAATTGTCTGATGGCCCTGTCTCACGGCTAGGGGCGTTCATCGGACTTTCGTGTGTACTGGCGTGGTTTTCTCGAGAGGGTGGTATATTAGTGATGTGGGAAGGTGGCTTGAGGTAGACAGCCTGAGACGTTGTACAAGAGGAAGCACCGAACACGCAGAATCATACTGGCTGAACAAGGCAGATACAAGGTGAGCCTGAGGAGTTGTTTCCGCGCAGCATCTTGTGTCCTAGAACGACTCAGACAGTCAGACAGTAACGATCAGGGGTGGTGCATAAAGGTGTAGAATCTGGGGCCAAGGAGTTGGGGGGGAGGTTGAGTTCCGACCGTAGGATGTACGAGGCTCCATCGAAGCTGAAGTAGACGACGATGACACCGACTTCTGACCACTCAGTGGATACGCCGATCCGGGTGCATTAACGTTCACTCTTGTCTGCTTTCGCACTAACATCTGACTAGCTTCAATGCCATCAGTTGTGGTTCGGGGGTTACATATTGAAAAGAGAATTCTCACCACACATTAAGACGAGATCGCTTGTTTAGGTAGTAGTTTCCTTGCTACGCTGAGCGCTGACATATTTATATGTTAACTAGCGAGCAAGTGTGGCCGCGCATTCCAGAATTCGTCTCCAATGACATCACAATGGAGCACCTGTATCGTCGTCTTAACCCGGTCCGCTTCTCTTGCCTTCGATGATTTCCGAGCGCTCCCCGCAACTTGCACTGCGGGAAGTTCTGGCTGCGTCGTGTTGCCGTCCGGGGCATCTTGTGAGACCTGGGGTTCACATAGTTTGTCAATACCAAACGGGTCCCAAATCTGTACATATGCAGCGTACCACCTCACACACCACTACGCTCCCTTTCCTGAACCGCGCTGGGATATCATTATAGTTGACGTGGAATCGCTTGAAGAGTATTTCATGCTTCTGTGAAGAGACGGTTCCCTAGGGGCAAGTCAGTAAAGTAATAGTCCCGGAACACCAACACACCCTCAGCGTGGCATGTGCCTCAGTGGTAGTCTGTCCACCCTGCTGAACGAGTGCCCAAAATACCGTATTATACAAGTTGTTTATGTGCGCTGGATGCTGACAAGCAGCCAGCTCAGCGTCGGCTAGGACAGAAATAGAACGAAGGTGACATACTATCGGCTTGTCTCCACGAAAAGTAGTCACGGGTCGCACGCTCGTCGGGATATAGGACTATTCGACCGTCGAAGGACGGAGGATATCGTAGGGGGTTCTCGGGGAAATATTGTGGCCAGTGGAACACATAACATGACGTGAAATAGGAAGTGAGCATGGTTAGTATTTTTGCATGCCGGCGGTTGTATAGGTGGGTGGATTTTCTGAGGAGGAAACTGGGGGTGAGATCTTATCAGTTGGGATCTTTGGAATTGTCGAAGGGACGGAGATTTGACCCACCTAAACTCGTCAGATTCACCAAATCCTAGGACGATGTCCTTGTATTCGGACATGAGATCTTTGGCGGCATGGTCCATGAGCTTTAATGCACGCTCGTCGTTTGGTTTCGCGAATCCATGCTCTTCGGAGAATCTGGATCGTGCGATGAGATTTAGACTATGTTTCGCCCGATCGGCTGCTGATCGTCACGTACCGATGGAAAGAGTGGCCGTCAATGCGACAGACCAAGAAACATCCAGGCAACAGTGGATCTGGGAGCTCAAAGTTGCGAACATAGGCATACTTGGAGTTGGCCATAACATTGATATTGTTTGGGTAGCAGTCAAGGACTACTTTGTCACTTCATGGAACGAGTCAAAATCGGGCGTAAGTGGACTTCCAAGTATGGCACGTGTGAACTAAGCGAGCTAATCACTTCACATTCATCACAACTGACTTGCACCAACACCACATCCGCACGCACTCATCGACTTTTCTAAATCAAACGCTGACACCACATTCTAAAGGCAAGCCCAACACACCTCAACGAGTCATCCTACTCACGTCCACTCAGCTCTGCCCACCCGACATCCTCATATACCAATCATGAGTACTCCTGGTATAACGACTGCAGCCCCCCGTCTTACTTTAGAAGGCGCACCATCGGTCGTGCTGCTTCTCCTCCCACATGGGCCTGCTACGAGCAGATCCCATATGACGACGACGACGACGACGACTACACTGATAGTCAGTCCGACGACGAGTCTTGCTCCGAGGACGGGGAGGACTATGCGGCTCATGACCTTGAAGGTGACCATGCCGTAAACCTGTCCGAGACCCAAGACGACACTCAAAACATGGAGATCGATGAAGCCGATCACCACAACCACAACAACTCTTCCTCCACCAATGATGAGAAGAATCCTGCTCAATTCAAGAAGGACATCAAAGGAAAGCAGCGCGCTGTAGACCCTGACCCCGACTCGGCAAAGAGGCGCCATCGCAAGAAGGAGCGTGCCCCTGCTTGCACCCTCCGTCCTATCCTGACTATTCAGAAGAGTCAAGGTTTCGTATGGAATCAGGTCTGTTTGTCTCTTGGTTTTCTCTGTTTTCTGAAAACACGTGTCTCATGCTGCACTATCATCCAGGACCTCTTCGTCCCTCCTTATATCAAGGACCGATGTCAGTACCTTTTTATTTTCAATTGTAGCTCGTTTTCTGACTGGTTTGGATCTGTGATTTGCCAATAAATCATGTACCATGGAATCTGTCACACAGACGTCGCATCCACCTCACCGCCTGGCTCTAGAGGCTTCATTTCCAACTCTTGGTCCTCCACGACATCCTCCATGACGGATTACGAAGTTGAGGTAGTGGAAATCCGAGTACGGGATGGCGAGCTCTACGACATAATCCCGTGAAGCACTCACCCCTTGACCCTCACAATCAGCCATTCGATTATCTTTCCCTCCCCACGATATGAACTAATTAATGTTTCAATGGCGGACACCGTTTGGAATATATAGGTACAGAATCCCTTCTCTGTTGTTTTCTTTTGCATAATATCGAAGCCACGCTTTCCATTCTCCTCTCCATCCCATCCCTATTCCATCATCTTCCTCGCTCTCCTTTTTACCTGTATACATCCAGAACTACGTATTCCGGTCTCTTTTCTCCAAGACTGAACACCTAGATAACTACATGAGCGTATATTGAAGAATTTCTCGCTGTATAAATCGTTGACCCTGACAAGTGCTGATCGGATCATCGACCTCCTGGCCCAACAGTCATTACTAACTCTACCCATCACTCAATTCCCAGCGATAGTCGCCGTAGGCGTAACGTCTACTTTCATCCTCAAGCTTGCCGTCTCCTCCTCACGCCCAGTGTCTTGGTTCCTGGCAAGGGGATAGGTCGGCCATGTGCACAGCTTATACTCAAAGTGTCGTGTGACGTAGAATTGAGCAGAAACACATGTCAGTGTTTGAGACTATGAGATAGGTTTGAGAAAGTTACTGCTTAAGGCAGGGCGCTGCCAAAGAGTGGGAAACGACCCTTGCTTGTCGTCGAAGCGATACCACCACGATCGAGTCATCAGTCATAACTGGCGTGCGAACACAGGAACGCTCGGGGAAGACTTGCCTCATCCTAGAGCCGTGCAAAATTCGTATAATGCCCATTATCCATCTGCCTTTCATGATGGATCGCAGCGAGCCATAATGCTCATATATCGTCTCAGGTCAAGGATACCTAAATTGTCGTCGTCGTCGTCAATCCAACGTGCTGAGTGGGGCTCAGCATAAAGACAAGAAGCAGAAAAGGATGGATGATGACTCACGTCAAGGCCCTGATATACGATGCTAGATTAGTCGACTCGAGAAACTGGACGGGCGTATCGATCTCTTTTGTACACCCTCATGGCCAGCGTCGGTCTGTCGGTCTGTCAGTCAGTTGATACCATTCCGAAGGTCAAACAAGTGACAAATCACGAATGTCGAACCTTGACAGCTGAGGGCTGGAGGCAGCTTCCGGATGCTCAGGCGCTTGACTCGCTGTGAGGTAGTGGCGCGCATTGTTGTCTCGGTCGACCCGCCAGATATTTTTCCCCGTCGAACATACCTTCAAAAACGGATTCCTCAGCTCACGTCTAACTTTCTCAGATAAAGACATCCTCACCATCAAAGTCCAACAGCCACTCTTCCCAAACGATAATCTCGCCGCTCCGCGTTATTGAACTTGTCCGTATACCCATATCTAGCCGCTGCATCCCCAGAACAGAGGAGAGGAATGATTTCGATGGCTCGTTGGGGTTCTCAACCGAGATGCCGTTTACTTGTGTGCCGCGATGCGCGACATTCACTGTGCCGGATGTATAACCCGTAGGGAGATGGGGAGTCGGTGCTTGGATACGCTCTGGAAGTGATGAGGTTTTAGGCCGTGTAAGTGGAACCGCAAGACACGGTCCCGACCTCTGTCGGGCCAACAGTCACTAACCATCATCATGCGCTTCGTACAGCGAGTAGGTGCCCCTGAACCAAGCCCACGCCGCGCCCCATAACCATATCAGCGGTATATCGCACGTGTCTCCGCGATCCACTCGGGAGTCAACTAGTCATGGGTCTATCTTGCGCTCGAGCGCAAACAGTACACGCCCCTTGAGGAAGGCATCATATAACTTACGTCGCCCACCATGAGAGTTGGCAATGAGACGTCGTTGCGCCACTCGATCCGTAACAGCTTCCAACGCCTTCTCCGAACAACGTAGTCCACATTTCGGAAATCCCAGGAAAGGGGTTTGATGGAGGTTCATGGCCTTTCCAATTCCCGCGCAGTCTGGGCTACAATTTCAGGACGCGTCACGAAGTTAGTACTTTCCTCATGCGCCGCCTGGCCAGTTATACGCCACTGTGCAGTTGCAGAAAAACATAAGTGCTTTACAATCTATGATTGAATGACAGAGGGTGCATGGGGAAAGAAAGACATGGAAAACAAAAACAACTTTTCAGTGACGGGCAAATGATATACTAGTCGTGCCCACTCAACC
>MU123734.1:116284-268973 GCA_014904935.1 Melanogaster broomeanus | reverse complement strand
GGATGTTCTGGATGGACGAAGCAGTGGTCGCTCGAGCATCCAGGCTTTGAGCACATCCAGCGGTTTTGCAGGTTTTGGATTTTCGCATTGATGTTCTTGTTTAGGGGAGTCTCGACGAAGCCCTTAGCCTTCTTCTGTAGGCAACCCATCAGTTTTGTTGTATGCACCACTGCCAATTTACCTCTTTCTTTGACTTCTTTTTGACAGGCTGATTGTCGCTGTCACTACCGTCACTTTGTTCACTGTCACCATCCACACTGTCGTGCCCTCCATCGTCGGAGGGGTTTCCCTTGCTGCATTTCGTTTGTTTGCTCTGTATGATCTCAGAGTCAGCGCATATATGCACCTCTATTTGCATACCTTCTTCAAACACATATGTGATGTAATAACAACATTTGCGGAGGGATTTTTCTGCTTGAGTGCGTGATCGATGAGGAACTTGTAGTCGGCACTTGAAGAAAGCGACATTGCTGCGGTTTGAATGCGAGGGGATCGTCCATTCAAACGAGTAATTTTCGTATGCAAGGGTTTTTGGGGCCAACTTTTCGCAGATCTTCTGAAGAACCTGTGCCTTGAGCGTGTCGAAGTCCACGTCGGAGGAGAGTGAAAGGAAGGTATTGACCGATTTTCATTGCTTCTCAGGCTTTCACATCTGACTTTCGGAGAACATGGCAAGATAGTAAGTTACATGAAGTTTCGGTGCAGCTTTCAGAGGTATCTTCGGCTGCTACTTGCACCTCGAATCAGCTCGACACTCTGCTCGACACAGCATCATCACTTCAAGCACATTACTGACGTGATTGGTTGTTCGGGGACGTTTGTCTGCTTTCGGGGGCGGCCCCGTTTCTTCGAAGGTGGTGGGACTGATGCTTTTTCGGGCTCTTCTGGACTATCCGTTGTGATGATCATGGCTGGCTCTTGTTCAGTATCAACAGCCGTCTCGGAGAGGTCATCCTTGTCAAAAATCGAGTTGAGAGTCATGATTCCGGGGCAGAGACAAGATAATGGATGACGCGGGTCCAACAATCAGAGTGTACAAATCAATGTTTATCGGTGGCGCTGATTTTTTAAATTTATTCCCTTATTCACTCTGATCACGCTGACTGTCAAGCTTTCTGCAAATAGCTGTAAAGATGATATCATCGAACAAGCAATGTAACGCAAGGGTAATTGTGTGCAATCAGAAGATAAACGAGCAAGGGCAGTGCGGCGGCACATGAGAATAGGGGTCAAAACAGAAAACGAATGACAATGGCCTAATGTACAAAAGTTCTAAGTCCTACTAATGCATGCATATTCTGAAAGCGGGGCCAGGTATAGTTGTGACAGTTTGAAGCAACCAAAATAATGGATATAAATAAAAAAGAAATGAAGACACATGAAGAGATGTGGTAGTGAATTCGCGAATGATGTGAGGAAAGGTGGAAAAACATCAGTACATTTATGCAGAACGAGAATTGGAAGAGAGCTCAGACCGGACCGAAGCTTGTAATAGCGAGACAGCCGAGCCATACCATCTCGACCGCGGCTCTGCCGATGGTCGTGAGGAGCACTTCATATTCCCTCTCTTCCAATTCCGACTCAGGATTATGAACGCGAAGCACCTCTGAGGTAGCAAGCCCTAGCTTGCACAAACCTTCCGTCAATAACACGAACCCTTGGTCCCGACCATGGCAAACACAAATGACAGTATCCATCACCTGGATGTCCTTCTGAGACGGGATAGGCACAGGACAGTTCGTCGCTTCCTTTGCAGGACCCGTGATAGCTAGACCGTCACTTGGAACACGAATGCCCGTTAATCGGAGTTCCTCGTACGTGATGACTCGAGCGCTGACGTGGAATGCCGGAAAGAAGACAGACTTGGGGTCAACTTCAGTGCCGCTGTCTGACGAATGAGACTGTTTGGCTCTCTTCTTCAACAGTTCGGGTTTCTTGTCATTGGGATTGTCGAATGGGACGTAGTATACAAGCAGGTATTGTCGATTGTCGTGGATCGTTACGACCGACGCGGTCTCGCTGCCCTGAGTCTGAGCATTCGGCGTGTCTGTCTCACCAGCCCAGAGGGGTAAGAGCATGTAGAGACAGTCATCAGGTATCTGTTCGAATACTTCCTGGTGAGGTTTCGACTTCGACGTTGATTTCAACGAAGACTTGTGCGGCAGAGTATGCAAGAGCCCAACATCTCTGAAGGAGGCGTTCAGGTCATGTATGACCCGATCGTTCACCTCCTGCTGGTCCCGGCTGGCCGTGCTCAACCAAGGAGGTTGGTATGCATGAGGTCGGGCAGCTACAGATGAAGGGCCATCGGATCTTGAACTCCCTCGGAAGACACGGAAGATGCGTTCTGTCAATGTCGAGCTTGATTCTCCAATGGCGCGGCTGTTGGCTTTTGAACGGTAGTGCTCGATATCGTTCGGGTCTAATGTCCCAAAAGCTTCGGCGTGAGGGGTACGTGTTGGCAGACGATCGTCAGAGTCAATGGAGTCACGATAATCGCGGTGATGTCGGACGAGAGGAATGGAAGTATCGCTCTCAGAAACTTGGATAGAATCAACTATAGACGGCGGCAGTGACTCCCTGGGTGAGACTGGACTACTAACTGACTCCCCCGACCCGACTGTTGCAGAAGACGATATACTGAGAGAGAATTGGACTTTCGTCGCTGACCGCACAGGCGCGGAAACGATCTGCTGGATTGAGCCCTTGGTGACGCTCCCTCCACTACTTGACTCTGCACTCTCGGTCAGATTCATGGGGTCGTGGTGCTTCTTGTCCTTTTTGTCTTTGGCCTTGGCCTTGCCTTTGCTCGCGGCTTTGGCTTTGGCCTTCTCCTCTCTCTGCGCCCGTTTCTTATCCTTGTCGCGTGAGTCCCGGTCACCGGTGGATAGACTCTGGGTGCCCCTGCGAGTCCCTTTATCCGTATGCTTTGATCCTCGCGAATTATCGTCGAGCAACCCATGCGTACTAAGCTGCCTCGTCGATTTGGTGCTTGTATACTGCTCCTGCACCTTTTTCGGTGCCAGCATGATGCCCAGTCGCGTATTCATATGGGTATTCTGCGACTTCGAATCACTGCCGGCTCCTGATCGACGACCGGATAATAGGTTATGCGAACGGAAAAGAGAGAACGCGATGGCTCGAGAATGTTTGTGGATGACACTGTGAGGACCAGTGGTGGTGTTTCCTCTGACGTAAGGATCTGGAATGTGACGGATATGTATCCGGTGCTGCGCGGCTTTGGTGGGTTCTGCGGACTGTGCTGTTGTGGGTGCGGAAGCGAAGAATAGTGAAAAGTTAGTCCAACTGAATCGGAAATGAGATTATCACCGAACGTACGTTTGAAAGCCAGCCGATCGACTTTGAAACGCCCAACATGCCCACACCGCCAAATCTCCTGCGTTCCCGGAGGCATCGATTTCCTCGCCTCGCTCGTATTTGGGACACGGGGATGGTTTGTGGAGCTCTTTCCCTGGCGCGAGGACGAAGAACTGCTGACTACTACGCTGGGGACGTCTGCCTTCTCACGCATGAATGCCCAGTGGTTCCCGAACGTCTGATCGTGCTTCCTGACGTACCCGAAGAATGTGTCCTCATTACTTTGAAGCGTCACCGTGCTCGTTCGACGTGGGACAGTGACAAAATGAGCAATGCTAGAGGGGTCAACGGGAAAAGGAGCAATACTAGAGAGCCGTGAGTGAGACCCATTGGATGAGTGTGTGCTGCCCTCGTAGTGTTTTGAGAGGATGAAACGTAGATCGAAACCGTCGTAAGCATTTCCGGAATCGGCGGCTTGTTGTTGCTGTGCCTGGACTTGGGCCTCCAGCGAGCGCCAGTCAGCACGAGACTGAGGCTCGGACTTGGGGACAACAACGGTCGAGTCTTCTCCGCTGTGAGAAGAGAGGTGTATGCTAGAGTCGTCCCAAGCTTCGACTGGGACGGCGCAGCGTGAGTACGCTACCCTCCCGACTCCGCACGCTGGAGGCGTCGCCACCTGGAATCGCCATGGGCAGGCTGGCCCTCCTCCCATCAAATATGGACGGTCGACGGAGGGAAGGACCAGGGTCAACAACGTCAACATCTTCATCAATGTCGGCCAGAAAATCTCTAGCAAACGTGACGGGGGACGAACAACCGTCATAATAACCAATTTCGACCTCATCGTCACTGCTAAACAGCTCAGTAGTGCGCATGCTGGCGCGCGAACTCGAGCGTGAGCTAGCAACGGATACAGATGAAGACGATGCAATTGCTGCCGCTGCATCTTGCGATGATGCTGCTAGGCTAACCCCATGCTGTCGGGAGCCATGTCCAAACGTGTGCTGAGAAGCATTGTCGGGCATGACTCTGCCACGCTGATGTGAAGGGCTGTACAAGGCATCGATCATATGATCTGTATTTGAGGTGGGATATTCGCTTTCTTCTCCATCCGTCCTGGAAGCGGCCCGCGATCTGACGTCCAGAAGAAGACGATGGTAGTATTTCTTGAGGTTTCAGTCGTGGGAGAGTGGCGGCGCGACTGGGATGAGGAGGCAGAAGTATTTGAAGCTGGGTGTCCCACACCCTGCGAAGGATGACTGCGTATCTGATCGAGAGGTAACGACGCTGGCTGACCGGAGACGGAAGGACGAGGAGTATGATCAAGACTCGAACGACGGATCAAGGTCGTGAGGGGGCTGATTGGCTCGTTTGCTTCGGGGACAGCGTCGGAGGAGGGAGGTACCAATGAAGCATGTGGAGAAGCACGTGCGTTACCGAAAGTGTACCCAGCGAGATTAGAGTAGATATTATCGGTGTCCATTGGGGAAGTAACAGAGGGAGAAGGGTCAGGGTTTCCTCCGACCTCTTCAGAGAGGATGCGAGGGTCCATGATACGCCTTCCGATACCATGTCTCTGCGTAGTAGACATTGGTGGGGATGAGGGTGGTAAGGATAGAGTGTACAAGATGAAGGAGAACAGATGAGGAGATGATAAGTGAGCTGCCCAGTGCGGGTGCGATGGATATGAACGGGATGGACAAAAGGTATGTGCAGGGGAATGGAAGTATTATGGACGAAGTGAGCTCAGGCTTGATTAGAGAAACAGGAGAAGCGGAAGAAGGAAGCGAAAGAAAAGGCAAGGATGGTTTGATGCTGCTTGACGACGTCGGGGTATTTGCTGGAAGTGACACACTAGTCTAATCGCAGTCAAGTAGTCAGTTTCCCCTTACACAAAAATGCGCTTAGAACTGGACACGAACGACAGCGCCTGCACCACCGAAAACAACAGTGAAACAAAACAGAAACAAGAGACACAATAAACGACAGAATGGACCCTTCACTAGGGACGCATCGTCATTTCTGCTTTTTATTTTTCAATTTCTTTCGCGATAACCCACCCCGTTTTTGACTGTAATAAATTAATATTTGCTCGCGTGGGTGGTCATTGTACCTGAAAAAGGTAACTTGCTGGTGACATTATGTAACCATGGCTGTTCTGCCATCGATGACGGTCCTGCCAGTGGTTAGTGCCTGGCACCATGATGCTCTTGTCCTCCTTTCCTAGGGAGGAGAGTAAGGCAGAACTACCGCCACATCCGCACTCGGTCATTAAAATATGTCTTCTAATGCGGGCATGCTTTTGCACGGGTAGACTCACCGGCCCTTCGGATTCCTCCCAGTCACCGAGTCGCTTTTCATAATTACAGTATCCTGCGCACCCATCCAATGCGTTTCACTCAGAGGAATTCGTCACTGTCAGCTGCCTTGACACGCACCACCGTTTCAGCTGGCTAGCACCCAAACACTCAATACTTTCAATTAGAGTATATACACAGCTAACTTACTCTCAAGTTCTTTCCTCGCTGCCCTCGTGAGCTCGTGAATCTCTCGGCAATACTGAGTCTCTCCGGCAACTTCTGAGAACAACGGACGCTTACTTCTCTTGCCTACCCCCTGTCGTCCTGCCACGCGTACTTCACGTGCAACTTGATGTGCATCGCGTGCTGCTACGAGCACGTGTCTACTGTCAATCATCGACATGCTGTATCATCGATATCCATCTTAGTCTCAACCCCAAAGTAGATTCTTGTGCAAGGCTTCACTCTGTTCGCATTTCTATGCGCCTGTTGCTGGAAATCATTTCTGACTGCATTTCCACTTCGAGCTGAGTGCCTTTATAGTATCCCAAAAGACCCTCTCTTTGCCCTCGCACACTGACCGCGGCGAACTCACGAGAATATGAACACTCACTCAAGCGGCCGCTTAGCAGCATACACGCTCTGATCGTAGTGCACACGTTTTAGAAGTCCATCAAAAGAATTATAGCTTCCATGTCACATCATTTTGCCATCCCTTCCACGTGCTTGCAATGCGTCGGAGCATTTACCAAGACTCGCCGCAACCCCTTGCTAAATTGAACGATGCGCGTGTGTGACGGTGTCTGGTACCCAGACGCGAGCTGAAGAACCCACCACATGAACCAAGGACCTGGTGTTCTTGGAGCACCCCTGACACTCGCTTATCGATTTACTTGCTCAAGGCAGCTGCATGTGCCGGGCTACATGTGTGTCTCTTGAACGTTACGCCCGTGACCTGGTTCTGTCAGATTTGGAGAGTCTCCTCAAAGTCTCCCAGCCATTTAAAGCAACTTCCTATGTGACCGGTGACCCCTCGAGGCGGGTGACGCTGATCGACATAGACGTCATATATCGGAGCCGATAACTTCTTGAGTTCATAATCCTAAAAAGAACCTAGATATCATAGACCCAACTGCGAAGACTTTCATTGGTCTGATGGCGTAGTTGGTTATCGCATCTGTCTAACACACAGAAGGTCTCCTGTTCGAGCCAGGGTCAGATCATATAATTTTTGCATGTTTTCGTCAAAGCAACAAGTTCTAGTACGAATATCTAATATAGACCTTGCTGCGACCTGCACTTCTGGATATGATCATGAGTCTCACTTGCACATAACCTAAACCATCATTTCACTTCAAACACTCGCCTCAAGTTCAGATTTTCAGATCCGCACGATGACGAGCTATGTCTATGAGCTACCGACCACCGGGGCCATCTCTTTTGCCTAACTTTTGCATCGATACGACAGTGGCAAACATGTATATATCAGCACATATTGCTGCGGCGACGCAAGCGAGGGCGAATATGAGGGGTGTGCTTAAGGAGTGTAAGCGGATGGACAGTAGCGAGAGAGACTATTTGAAGATCATCAAGGTATGTTACTAGCAGTATCGCTTCTGCAGCACGAGGTAAAGGCGGTTCTGAAATTGAACCGCTCTTTGTAGGTCCTCGATGATTACCTCCCCCACTTGTATGGGCTCATCGCTTGTGTTGCATCTGGCGAGATAAGGTTAAAGCACGAGCCTGGTGAGTTAGCTTTGATCTGCTGTTATCGACTTCGGGATTCAGTTGATGGACATATGCATCGATGGCTACTTGTACAATTACTTCTTCCATGCCTCACGCTAATCCCTGATCACTAACTATTCCTTTTCACTCTTTCACCTCCACCAGTATTCTCCTGGCGCACAACTCTCTCCTCCACCCTCTTCCACACCTCCCCACGACTGTCATCTGCCGTCTCTGCACGCCGACCTCGCCAGCACGCTCCTCACCTACTCCATGGCTCTCTCCAACTTCTCCCACTCCGTCGTCTCTTCTCTCGGTGCATACGAATACTGAGCGCGCTATCACCGAAAAGGAGAGAAAGGATAAGGACGAGAGGCTTAATTTTGGAGTTTTGCTGCTTTGCAGGGCGAGTGGGGTGTGTGGAACGATTGCGGAAGGCGTGTTGGGTGAGTTGGCGGAGGCTTGGCGG
Organism: Melanogaster broomeanus; assembly: GCA_014904935.1. Taxonomy (NCBI): domain Eukaryota; kingdom Fungi; phylum Basidiomycota; class Agaricomycetes; order Boletales; family Melanogastraceae; genus Melanogaster; species Melanogaster broomeanus. The sequence continues at coordinate 261,158 of MU123734.1, read as the reverse complement.
GCGAGCGAGAGTGACAGTGGGGTAGGTGCAGGCTGGGTCACGGCCGCCGGATCTAGGGAGGGAGGTTAATGCAGCACTGGCAAAGTATGTCTTTCGTTACATTTTCTTCAGCCGCTGATCACGATGCTACCGACCCTCACTAACCACCCTCACGGTTAAACTATATCACCACAGAATGGCACTCGCAGACGCACAGACCCTCGCGATCCGCAAGCTCCTCTCAAAAGCGGCCTTCGACAGCACCCTCTCTCCCGGTCCGCCACTCCCGAAATCGCACCCCTCCACAGCGACTCATAGCGAAGCTTCACCTTGAATGTGCGGCGCTATATTCGTCTGCGCGGACGCTGGCTATGACGCCTGCGAAAGCCAGTTCTGGATCGGGGCTGAGGGCTAGTTTCGGGTCCAAATCTCCTGGCGACGGTGGTGGGGGGACAGCAGAAGTATCGGCTGATCTGTTGAAGTACCTAGAGAAGGAAACCAAGTTCCACACTGCGCTCGCTCATAAATGGCTGGGAGTGGACGCGGGTGAGAGCACGAAACGGGGGAAAGGGGGGAGGCGGTGGGTTTTTTGAAGTGGGCGCAGCAGGAGCTCGAGGATCTCGCTGGGTCTGGATTTTCGAAAGGGCTATCGCTCGGTCGTGGTGGAGGGAAGGATAAAGATGGAGAGGGGAAGGCGGTCGGGGGAAGGGAGGGAGTAGGAAAGGTAAGGGTTGAGGTTGAGTTGAAGAGCGTGAAAGTATTTTTGGGACACTATCAGAAGATGAATGATTCGGTGAGTTTCCTTGTCGGTTCATGATTAGATCGATCCTATGAAGCGATCATCGTCCTATTCATCTGTCTGCGTGCTCCTCTTAGTTGACATTAACCTAAACTTCCCACTATTCAGCTAATGTTCGACCCCGTCCCAAAACAATCCGAGCTCCAGGCGGTAATACCAGAGGGAAGAATGGCGGTATCCGCGAAGGCGTACGTGCCTCCTATTCCTGCATTTGGGCCTGGATCGAGGGGGTACGAGGCGAGGACCCGGGCGATGCCAAGGGACCAGGAGGAGGATGAGTGGAGATCATTGGAGCGTGGACAGGAGCAGACCCTCGGCATGGAAAATTTGCAGATTGGCGGTGGAATCGGCAATAACCAAGTGGACGATGACAGCAGTGATGAAGATAGCGGGATGGGTGGGACCACGACGATTGGGCAGACGTATGTCGGCGCCGGGTCGTACTTCTAGGCATCTGGAATATTGTACTCTTTGGCATTGGCAGATTCAAGGTATATTATAGATATCCTAGTAGTGTTGTATCTCTGGCATTTGTTGTACGTCATGTACTATATTCGTCTCTCACCACATTTGCCTCTCATTTTGCAATACTGGATATGCAAGTTCGAAGGCTACTCGTATGGAGGGAGACCCCATTCCTCGGGCTTGAACTCTTCTATTGACCGCAGTGTCTGATCGGGCATATGCTCTTCCGAATATTCGACAGTCAATAAAGTTCGGATCAGGGACCCACACCACTAATAATCTTGGATCAGTGCCCGAACAATGCCGCTCATCAAGAGGTTCAAATAATACCCACCAGACATCCCGGCTCTCTTCCCAGCCTGAACTCCCAGAATGGCATCTTCGAACACCAGACCTTTCCCCCTCTCCAGGATCTGCTCTTGGCTAACGCTGTCTCCTTCGCCCTCGCCCACCTTCCTACCCAACTTCTCGCGAGCAGCAAAAATGAAGATAGTAAGGATCCGGCTTCCCGCGAGTCTTCCCAGGCCACATCATCCGCGCAAACCACCATTTCCTCCTTCCCATCCACCCCACACCCAAAATGCCCGAAAATCTCATCTCGCGAACCAGCGGACTTCAATAAGAAGTTGCGCCTTTTCGAGGAAGTGGCAATTACCATCGGGATCCCCTTGTTTGCGAGATGGGCGATGAGTTTGGGCACGCCGGGGAGGGGCCGCACGCTCGGCCAGAGGCGGTCTTGTCCAATGGTACGTTGGGCGGTGTAGTCTTCTTTTGTGAGAGCTATGCCTGGAAAGAAGGAGAGGAGGTGTGCAGCTGCCTCGTCTTCGACTGGGCGTGGGTGTTCAGGTTAGAATGGAATCAGAGAATGGGGGTGCGTATAGCCCGGGAGACCAATACGCGGACAACGCACCTTTGCCCATAAGCCCTGCTTTGATCTCCCATGTCATCTCCACGCCATAGGGCGCAAGGATATCATCTGCCTGCGCGATCAATCATGGATGAACCAACGGGGAAGGGCGCGTTGTGCGCACTGGTAACTTGGGTATATATTGTCTCAGTATCGATTCAGCAGTCCTGGATTATGAGACGAATATCGAAAGTTAGTATAGAGAGGGATGTGCCAGCGGTGTGAGTACCGTCCATGTCGAAGATCACGTATTCTATCTGAGGCCTTATCGATGACATGTTTGATCGAGGCTGCCAGTCACGACGCCGCAGCTAGGAAATGTGTCAGTCTTCTTGAGGCTGCACTAGAGCTAGCCAATCGAACTTCAGGTTGAAGGGGTAGCTTGAAACAATGAAAGAGATGGTTGCGGAGTGGTTAGTAGTACAGTACTACCGTGACATAGGTACATAACTTGTACTACTGGCTCCGAGTTTCCATGCGAGACGGGCATTCAAATTGCCGTCACTCACTGACACTCAGTACTCGGTCTCCATAGCAGTTGCTAACTTGAAAGCCTGAAGTGAACGCTACGACTCGGGCTTGCCCTTAAAGTTGCAGTGCGTTCCAGTACGGTTATACGTACACCGCCAGCTCACCGTGGTTATCGTCACACTGGTCAGGTAGTCCAGGCGGCCGAAAAGAACTTCGAGCGTTTCTTCTAATGCATGATCATGATGCTTCGATGAGGGTCACGGTGCACTGGTCACCAACCTTCGCTGCCGTCAGCTGAATCGACTACACGGGCCGGGTCCCCCCACCTCACGTGGATCACTGGTGATCATGTACTAGTACATTTGTATCCAAGGGGGCCATGGCGAAGGAATTTTCCAACTTTAAATGCCACGAACCTTGGTGATGACTTCTAACCTCGTCCTGTCAGTGAGCTCCCTCAGTAGTGGGAAATGTTGCTTGCTCGCCTTACGGCTCTTCTGAGCGCGACTATGTCGTTGGCATACCCGAGACTCGGATTGCCCGTCGATCGCAAACTCAGCTTTGTAAGACAGGAAACAGACGGATTACAGAACAACGTGAGCTGGTTGTCTCTCAGACTTCCTCGTTCTCTAGAAGTTGACTTTGTCGTCGTCGTTCTTGCGACATTATAGGTTACATGGGATGAATACTCCATCATGATCAACGGGGAACGTGCATTCATCTTCAGCGGGGAGATGCATCCATACAGGTACGTCCTGCTCACTCACACCTAACTCTCATCCAGGTCGTTAACCTCAATCCCTAGAATGCCAGTCCAATCTCTCTACCTTGACTTGTTTCAGAAAGTCAAATCCATGGGCTTCAACACCGTCTCTTTCTACGTATTCTGGGGTATCGTCGAACCTAAACGAGGGGAAATCTCCTTTGCGGGGTTCAGGGATTTACAGCCTTGGTTCGATGCCGCCAAACAGGCTGGGATATACCTTATGGCTAGGCCTGGTAACTGTCACAGTTTCTTCAGGCGATGCTGTGAGCTGACGCTTGGTTTCTGATGTTCGCAAATAAAGGTCCATACATCAACGCTGAAACCACAGCTGGAGGCTTCCCAGGCTGGGGAACGTACACGCCAGGGGCATGGAGGACCTCGAACACGACTTACTTCGAGGCCTGGCAGGACTATGTATCAACTATTGGGCATATCCTTGCTCAGAACCAGATCACGAACGGTGGCCCTGTGATCCTCGTTCAGGTATGTGTGTGGATTTTCTTTCAACTGATATCTTCGTGCGACGTTCAATGACGAAATCTTGTGTGGGGTAGTCGGAAAACGAATACACGGGTTGGGCCCCTGGTTATTCTGAAGATTTCGTGTACGAAGCTGAGTTACTGACCGCTTGGGTACGTGATCACTCCCTCCGAACGCATGGTATCTCTCCGACATGGCTCCTGTGCCAGCGCAATGCCGGAATTAAAGTACCTATCACCTTCAACGACGCGTCTCCTTCGGGACATTACTTGAGCGTTGACATCTGGGGTGGGTTTTGTTTTGAAGTCTCCACTCTTCCATGCCACGCTCATGCCGCATCTATTCACGTATCGCACCATCTAGGATATGATTCCTATCCAAATGGCTTTGACTGCTCACATCCGTACACTTGGGCTCCGGGTGCTGTACCTGAGTACGTCCGATCTATCCCTAATACGAATATCCGTGTATGCATGATTGATGAATATGTGCAACCCCACTTCTGATGAATTAGATGGCTCTGGGGTGCGCATATGGAGTATACCCCGACAGAACCAAACAATGTCTATGAATTCCAGGGCGGTGCTTTCGATGGATGGTAGGTCATCTCTAAGTGTCCAGTAACCAACATGATCCCTTGCGCGTACACTCAATTTGTGTAATTAACAGGGGCGGTTCTGGATACAACTCCTGTGCAATCCTCACCGGTCCTGATTTCGATCGAGGTGAGTCGCAGCAGCAAGTTTCGCGCTCACATGTGCTGGATCCATTACCATGCAGTCTTCAACAAGAACCAGCTGGCGATGTCAACAACTTACCTGAACTTGTACATGATCTACGGTGGAACGAACTGGGGTGGTATCGCCCACCCCGGGGTGTACACTTCTTATGACTATGTACGTACCTTCGTGTTGAGCCCTCTGAGCTTCGTTTCTGAACGAATCCAGGGCGCAGCGATAGCCGAAGACCGGACCCTCCGCGAGAAGTACTATGAACTGAAGCTCCAGGCTAACTTCCTCCGCGTCAGCCCAGCCTACCTAACCACACGCCCAACGAACCTATACAACCAAGGCACATACACGGGGAATATAGCATTGTTGACGACCCAGGTGCTTGATGCTGTTGGAAATATGACTGGGTTTTATGTTGTTAGGTACGTCTGGCCGGTAGTTGACATCGTGCGATATCTGCGTTGCTTCATAATTCATGTTTGTGTTTCGTATGGTGAGCTGGTTACTCATTCTTAGTGATCGACAGGCAGAACGACTCGTCCTCGAATGCGATGGAACTGTACACGTTGACGCTGCCGACGAGCGCCGGGAATCTGACTATTCCACAACTGGGCGGGCAGCTCACCCTCGATGGCAAGGACTCAAAGATTCACGTTGTGGATTATATCGCTGGTTCTACTCAGCTGCTCTACTCAACCGGAGAGATCATGACCTGGTGCCTACCCCCCCTCGCACCCTCTCCCTCCGTGCTGACATATGACACGTATTCAGGGCTACTATTGACAGTCGCGATATCATAATTGTCTATGGAAATGATGGCGAGCTACACGAAACGGCATTCAAGTTCAGCGCCACCAGCAAAGTGCCCAGCGCCAAGGTCGTTTCGGGGACTGGAACTATCAAGACTGGAATGATTGATTCGACAAATCTCGTTGTTCAGTATACCACAGCGGGACAGACCGTCGTGGAGGTTGGATCCGATATTTTGCTGTATCATCCTCGGTAAGGTTTCCTTATCTTTCCCTCCTTGGTAAATTGGGTGCAGTGCTGACACGGGGGCAGACCGGGCAAAACGCTTACGAGTTTTGGGTGATGTACCCCCCGTCCACCGGCTCCTTCGCAAACTACAGCACTGTGAACCCCATCCTCATCAAAGGCGGGTACCTGATCCGTTCAGTCGAGCTCTCCGGCAGCACACTCGAGATCATCGGGGATCTGAATGACACAGCATCTTTCGAGATTATTGCTCCTGCAGCATCTTCGAAGGGGGTGACTTTCAATGGCGAACCGCTGAAGTTGGAAACTACGAGTTATGGAACTTTGACTTCGTCTAAGAGCGCGTCTCTGCCTTCCGTACAGCTTCCGCACATCGAGAGCCTCACTTGGGTGAGTGCCCGTGCCACTTCACGCTTAACAACTTGACCTGACGTCTCACAAGAAAACCGCAAACTCCCTCCCAGAAATCACTTCAACCTACAACGACACGCTCTGGACGACGGCAGATCACGCTACAACCGTCAACCCTACACAGCCGAACACCTCGGTCGTCCTCTATGCCGGCGACTACGGGTATCACACCGGCAACATCCTATGGCGTGCGCATTTCACGTCGACAGGCTCTGAAACAGGGTTTGTGCTCAACGTGCAAGGAGGATCTGCGTTTGGTTACTCGGTGTGGCTCGACGAGAGCTTCTTAGGGTCTTGGGTTGGGGATGCGGTGCATTCGAATTACGAAGGAACATTTAACTTCCCCGGCTCTGGAGGGTTGGCCAAAGGGATTGACCATGTGATTACGATCCTGCAGGATCATATGGGTTATGAAGAAGATTGGACTGCGGCGAGTGATCAATTCAAGACTCCGAGAGGCATCTTGAGTTACTCGTTCGTGGGTGGTGATGGTACGGAGGTCACTGTCTGGAAGGTGTCGGGGAACCTTGGTGGGGAGGACGTGAGTACGTCGTTTTCGTTCTCGGGGCGTGGTGAGCTGAACTCGGGTCTCTGGTCCCCATTCGTGCCGTCTCTCGTGTTCTTGGACAGTACGTCGACACCACTCGTGGGCCACTGAACGAGGGTGGGTTGTACGGCGAGCGGATGGGTAAAATTGTTTCCTGTTTGCGTTCACCTCGCTGATGGGATACGCAAGGATGGCATCTCCCTGGGTTCCCTGACGAGAGCTGGGAAGACGGAGCACCCACGATTGGAATTTCCAACGCCGGCGTGAGCTTCTACAGGTCAGTAGGATATAACTTCAATCCATGCATCTGGCGTAACCCGTGCCGATGACAACGTATCCGCACAGGACGACGTTCACGCTCGACGTTCCCGCTGGTATTGACTACCCAATGGCGCTCGTTGTCTCGAACATCACGACGAATCCTTACTTCCGTTCCCAGGTACGTTATGAGTACTGTCCACTCCTGACGCCATGGTACTTACCAGCCTGTCTTCTTGTAGTTCTACGTCAACGGATACCAGTTTGGCAAGTATGGTGTGTAGGATCGCTCTAATAGTCAAATGAGCCCTTGCCCAGAACTGACATCTCAAACAGTCAACAGCATCGGTCCTCAGGTATCCTTCGCAGTCCGTATGTACCCATCAGTTCTGAAAGCCCGGACTCGGAGCTCACCTCTGCATCTTCATTAGCCCAAGGGATCCTGGACTATAACGGCCTCAACACACTCGCCGTCTCTCTATGGGCCCAAGGCGCAGAAGGCGCACGACTTAACTCTCTCGCGCTCGAGGTCACAGCGATGGTGGAGACAAGTATGACACCTGTCGTGAACCAGCCTATGCCTGCTTGGACGCCCAGACCGGGTGTCACTTAAAGCTTAGACTCGGCCATTGCAGTGGTGAGAACTCGTAAATGTAATCTTGGACGATGGGTGAGGTTTAGCGGTAAATATGCACATCATCAATGTCATAAATGACTGCTGTTCGTTATTGCGCTTTGCAATAATAATGACCAATCTCAAAACAAAAAAAAAGAAGCAAGAGTGTCGTAGTATGTAAGCAACCTGGATAGTCACACGTCACTAATCTGACCGCTGAGCCCCAGCCGAAAGTCGCAAGAGGCTGGTAGAGGCTGATAGAGGTTCCTAGTAGTAGTAATTTCGCCTCTACCAGCCTCTATTTTCACGACCATTCCTTGCCCAGCCTCTATGAAACACGAGCTAATTTTAGTTCTTCTAGGATCCTCTATTTCCCTAGAATGACAAATAGTTGTATTTAGAGGCACTGCGAGACTGCTAGAGACGTATGCAAATGATTGATTTGCATGTAAATGACAGTATACTAGCATCATGCATGGAAAACAAGCGGCCTGCGAAAACGAGCGGTAGTAACATGTAAACAAGAGGGGGGCAATGCAGCGCGTAACCATAGGTCTACAGGCAGCATAACAGGGATTGGAACTAGTGCAACAGGAAACGACTCGGAGAGTGGGAGCGATGACGACGATGGTTACTCCTCGTTGGGCCCTTCCACAGAAGTCATCGAACATCCCCCAGTCGATGCAGCGGCCGACTTCTTCGTAGCGTTGGCCGTGCTCGCGCGTTGCGTGTATTGCTGCAAATGCAGATGTTTTAGTAGCGATGATGAGGAACTGTATGCCTACATCATATAAGGGATCTTTGTAGCTCGCTCCAGTATGCGTTGAACCACGAAATTTCCGGTCCCATTGCTGGCGGAGTGCGAGACTTCCGCAGTGTTTTCGCCAGAACCTCCAGCAGGGGCTTGCGAGTTCACCTTCTCGAGAAGCTGACTGTATAGTTGCCGAGTCCATAAAAAAGGATCAATTTCTGTGTAATTGTGGAACCATATACGTACTGTGCAGGATAGCTCACCCTCCAACGATGCAACCTTGCTCTCGAGCTTAGTTATTGTGGTCTGAAGACGCCCCTCCTCTTGCGTGAGAGTTATGACGGTATTTTCTTTGTCAACCCGGGAGCTTCCATCATGGCGCTGGCGATTGGGGTGCATATATGCGTTCGGATACGACTGTGGGACTCAACGTGACCGGGACGATAACTCGGACCAGGAGGATGACAGACTACTATGAGAATTGGTGTCCTTGCGCAAGGGATAGGTCAGTGTCACTGAAGCAAAGTGGGAGAATGAGATGTATACTAGGATAGTACCCCCATTTATACGCTCGAAGCTTGATCATGAATGACGTGGCTGATCCTTGTCTGAGAAATCCTCCTCAGAGAGCTCTCGTTCGGGTGGAGACATACACTGGTAAGCTTGCGGGACTTGGTATGTTCTTAAGTCAAGTCGATGCTATGCGATTCGAGATCGTACTAGTCGTCAATCAAGTTGATAGTGCTATCCATTCGGGACTGGGCTGGAGCTTGACATCCGGGATGCATCGAGACAATTTTGCATTTTGAGAGTGTTCAGGTTCATAGTCATAGTTATGAGTCTTGTTATCATGGCGATGTCCTGCCGTCGTGGTAGAAGACGAAGACGACGCTTGGACGAAGTACTAGAAACGACAGTACATGCTGTGGCTTAGTCAGCAGAATTTATGATTTGCCACGTTAAGTCACGATTGCTGGGAGCAAAAACTAGCAAGGTACACGGAGCAGTCTGCTTCGTGTGCTTCACTAGCTTTGCTGCCAGAAAACAAAGCTGAAAAGTGAAGCAAATTGTGTCGAATCTTGGTTATGAATGATCCATTGTTTCGTCAACAGCCAAAATACCCGAAAACGACTATTTTCAACTATCTGACACTATTTCCTTTTTACGCGCCTCTACCGATCACTACCAGCCTCTTGGAGCCTCTTGCGACTTTCGGCTGGGGCTGAGCCACGACATTCAACGTTCAATTGTACAGTACACAACTTCAACATTCGTCTTCTGCAGACGTTTCTGCGGCCTCAAACGCAAATCACAGACGAGGTCCCCACCATCTCAGTCATGGCCCCATCGCCTCACGAAACCACCCACCACCTCAAAACAGTCCCATCGCCTCAAAACTGGTCCCGTCGCCTCGAAAACCACCCCTTCATCTCAGAAACAGCCCTGTCACCTTGAAAATAGATCCATTGCCTCACGAACCACCCCACCACCTCAGTAATGGCCTGTCGCCTCAAAAATGTCCCATCGCCTCAAAATCGATCACGAACCACCTCACCACCTCTGTAACAGCTGTGTCACTCTGTCGCCTCGAGAACAGTCCCATCGCCTCGAGAGCAGTCCCATCACCTCGAGAACAGTCCCGTCGCCTCGAGAACAGTCCCGTCGCCTCAAGAACAGTCCCGTCGGTGCATACCGCGGGCCTGTTGGCGGCCCTTCCTCGTTTGGCTGGTGTCGCGTTGGCGTTGGCGCCTCGAGAACATCCCGTTGCCTCACAAACCACCCCAGCACCTCAGTAACAGTCCTGTCGCCTTGAAAACTGCTCGATGGTAGAATATAATAGTAGTAACACTGTACTACGTAGCCTACATAATATAGAGCATACCCACTGATCTGTGCAAAAACCCGCCCACATGTGTGTGGGTAAAGACAACCGTCGACCACAGCCGTTCCAACAGCAGGCTAAGCCCGCAGTGTCCGACAGTCTACTAGTCGTGCAGTGCAGGGTAGGTACCAAGTGCCACCATTGAAGCAATTGCACTCGTACCAGCCAATGATTATCATTAGGGACCCCGGGTGTCAGGAGCACTACCCCAAATGTGACGTGTGACAACCACATCAGGGTTGCTTACATACGACGTGTTGACACTCTTCCTTCTTTTTTTTTTTTTTGAGATTGGTCATTATTATTGCAAAGCGCAATAATTAGAAAAAATGAGAAGAATTTGCGTGTTTGGCATCGGGCATACTAAGGAGGCTCCATGTAGTGCTTGCTAGTACTATGATACTGACAGCACACTATCCATACTACATCTGTTTCGATAGGCCATTGTCGCATTCCACAATCACTAGCACATGACGAATTACAACACGAACAAAAGCGAATCACACGACGCGACAGTACTGTAGTCGGGGTCAAGAATCATATGCCAAACGTCTTCAGGGACCTGCAGTAAAAGGAGGTCAAATGCACATATTGATACCCGTACGGAAAGTCTCACTGATCTCGGAGTCGGAGTCCTCTTTCTGGAGGAGGTCATTCCGAAGTGTCCTGATACTGAGCTACCCAACCTTGCTCTCGAACCAATGCCGCACCATCATCCGAATGCAGTGCACCCAACTCTAGCGTTGTCATCGGACAGACGGCCATTGGGTAAATCCCCCAAGCTCATCGACACCCTCCCACTCGTCCTCCCCCCTACCACCTGCCATCGCGGTCCTATAACCTGCTTCAGCGCTTGAACTGAAATTTCGGTACAACGACCGCCATAGAGCGCTCTCAGCGTCGGACATATGAACCCAATGTCCAATGAGCCTCCGTTTGCCATTGCGGCGAATACCCCGTCGTCGAAACCGGGGCAATCTGACACACCGAAGGATACACCCATCCCACTGATAAAGCCCATAAATGAAGATATCGCCGTCGGGGGTGCCACTAGTATTCAGCTGCTGCCCCCTGAATCGATTAATGGAAGAGATCGAGCAACCACACGTGATCGTGTCCCTGATGTGGTGATTTTCATGCATGTAGTACACGGGTCCTATGACCTTCTACTGGAGGTCACTGCAGTTCAAAAACCAGGTGCGCTGCCGTCCAACTCGGTCATGGAAACGGGGACCGTGACAAGGTGTAGATTTCGGAGAGTAATGTTCGCAGCTCGAGATTGTCTGAGCATCTCGATTAGACCGGCAGTGGTTAAGCCGAGTGAACAAGCGGGTGCGTCGTACTCGCAGGCCGTGGTGTTCTGAATGGCACGACTGTGCAAAGGGTTGATATGATCTTTGTAGAGGAAAGATGCTGTCAGCGCTTAGCGTGAGGTCCTTGAGCTGGAGGAGTTGGCATTGCACTGCGTTCGAAGAAAGGTCCGGGTGACAGGGCAGGGTGCACAGAAAGTATCGTGAGCAGCGCTGCGCAACTCGAGTGATTCGAGCCCGTCGCAAGCAGAAAGGAACTCGACCGTAGTGGGGATAGACAGCAGGGATGAGCTATCGAGATGTGCATGGACAGTCCCTTGCAGTTGTGGACCTTGGGGACACAATGGGGAGAGAGCCTTCATAGCTATCCGCGATGCTGTCATTCGGGACAGTACTGATGATTTCCTTCCTGCGAGTACAAACTGACGGGAGGGAGTAGGGAAAGATATTGTCTGCAGGTCGTAGGTAGGCAGCTTGGATCTCGCTTTTGACCTCAAGCCCGTTGGTTGTGCTGTGCCCGTTTACTCGCCCGACGAGCTGAAATTTTATGAGGAGAATCTCCACAGGCAGTGATGAAACGCTGAGCCGGCCATGTCGTGCAGTGTGTGCACCCTGGGAGTCGAGTGTTTCGTGCAAGCCCCAAGTTCCGCGATAAACAGTTGGACTGAAAACAGCGGGAATGTCGATTATGATTCAATGCTATAAATATCGAAAGTTGTGTAGACAGTAGCATTGTTCGAAAGACTAAAGTTGAACGATGCTGTAGCTTGTGAATCGTGATCGCTGACGGATTACCCGGCTGACACCCTATTCAGAATCACCAGACACACTCAGAGGCTGCACGCGGTGGCAAGCACCATACCTCTACCCACCGACAACGTTTTCAACACCTGCAGCCCACGGCCCCAAAAACAACGCAGATGCCTGTCCTTCGCCCTCGACGATTCCTTCTCCTCCTCATCACACTCCCCTTCCTCTTCCTCACCCTCCTCTACATCGGCTCCCCAAGCTCCCGCCGCACCCTCTCCGTCTTCCTGTCGACAAATGCCCCAGACGACACCACGCTCCCCGACGAGATATTCGGGCTGCTGCACTTCGTCACCGCCCCCGAGGAAGCAGGGAGGGTACTGCGAGTTGCGGGGGAACCTGAAGATAATGCCGCTGGCTCAGGTGGTGGGTCGGGCTGGGACGGGGCTCTGGCGCTGGGAGGCGGCACAGTTGTGCCTGAGAAGCCCATAGAGATGGCGTGGTATGCTCTGGGGTCCATCTCCAGTATGCTGGAACGAGGCCGGGGAAGGGGCCAGGGGAGGACGGCAGGCGGGGATGGGAGGACAGGATGGAAGTGCTTCGAGAGCAGTATCCGGTAGTGGTGTTCTCAAAGGTGCGCTCCTCGCAGACGGAGAGGGGGTGGATTCACGCTGACGGGCTGACGGTGGGGCACAGTCATACTGTCCGTGAGTATCTTCTGTGATGCAGGCGTGCCTATGAGACGTGTCTGTGGTACATATTCATGGCTAATGGCGCCTATCCTTGCTTTCCGCCGTGCTTTTCCCCTTATTATCTCACATATGTTAGGTATTCGAAACGAGCCAAGGCGCTCCTCGAGAGCTACAACCTCTCTCCCCACCCAAGGTCATAGAGGTCGATTTGCGAGGTACGCTTCCTCGAATTGGCAACCCGTCTGACTCAATATAACTTAATCCTCGATGCACTATTTCACCCCACCGCAGCCGACTCTCCCCACATCAAGACTCTCCTCACGCGTCTCACACGCCACTCGACGTTCCCCAACGTCATTCTGCATGGCCGTTCGCTAGGGGGATCGGATGACCTCGTGCGTATGCATGAAGAAGGCCAGCTAAAAGCGGTACTGGAGAGGGGCGGCGTAAAAGTGAGATGGACGGGTGAAGGTGAGGAGGGCATTATCGTCTGATCGAGTGGAGGCACTAGCTAGGTGAGCGTGTTGCGCCCCATAAGCGTCATAGCGCTTACAAACGCGATGAAAGTACCTGGAGTAGCATTATTCCCTGCAGCGCTGCATACTTCTTGCGGGACTTTTTTTTTTTTTTTTTTTTTTTCCAACTTCGTTTTTACTTTTATTATAATGCTTGGATTCGCGATTCGACACAGTGAGTGCGATACTCGCTTGCCTTCCGTGTGATCCTCAGTGGTCGGCGCACATGCACGAGATTTCGAGTGCAGCTCGATACTAGTGCTTGTTTCGAACACCACCCCGCTTTCTATGGGCGGCTCGTGCCTTTGGTGTCATTGCGACCACACGCATGAGTATCGTATCCTGAGGATTAGGATCGGGGTCCAACGTCCAACTCCCGAGCTCCCGCTCATGGCCACGGAGTTCACTCTCTCTGCTCACCGACTCGTCCTAGCGCCACTCCGTGGTCCCCAGTGGAAGCAAGAAGGGCACCGGGAAACCACATCCCCACTGGCACCGCGAAGTGAGAGAATCAGGCTAGTCTGCGCAGCCTCGCCCGGATGTAGATACCCTATCTACGTCGACGTCCTCCCTCCTTTGGTAGAAGCTTGCGCCAAGTAGAAAGGGGGACGGGCCTTTTAGGAAGCGTACAGAATGAGGTATCTACCTTCAAGTGGAACTACACGACCTGGGTTGTGGGTTGCTCGGCCCATCAGCAGCGTGGCTTGATGTTGATATCAGGGGCATGAGTGCAGGGCGGATCGTACTGATATAGGCATTGCCCAGCGATTGATTGCGCACTAGTGCGAGAACGTCTACGCCACGGTCGACCCATCGAAGCAAGTCGATTCTTTCATAGAAGATGAACTACCTAAACACCAAGAATGTATCACCAATATTTGTCCCTAAGTCCGTCCCCGATCCGGTCAGAGATATATGTGCAGTAAGGTATTATGGATATCGTAGTGCATATGTGTAGAGGTCGAGGACCAAGAAGAGGGTAATGCGTGCCACTGGCAGTACTAGTATGTGGTACCACCGACACGACGTGGGGTTAGTATGAATACATGACCTGACCCTCTGAGTGAGGGTCCGGTGAAAGGAAATCTATGCATCGGAGTGGTATGCGGAGGATGTTATGTGTCAGTGATATGCAGAAAAGAAACAAAGCGGAAGCCCATCATCTTCAAAGCAAGGTAAAATATAGCGTACAACGCGGTCACGTCAACCCGTGTGGAGTGCATGCTTCCGCTTCTCTTCCGTGCGCACTTCGAGCGTGCTCACGTCACTCTCACCAGATCTCACCGGCACCCTCCTTCCGCCTCCCTCTAGCAGCTTCGTTTCCGTTTCGGGGCTATCCTTCGCCATCACTTCACCACGGCCTACTTCCTGTTCCCACCCCTTCTCTTCCCTATGTCGATCTTTGCGCCTGCTTCCAGCACCCTCTGCACCAACAATCCGCCGTCATACAGTCTCCGAATCTCTGTCATGAGACTCTTCGCATCCTGCATCCCCGACCCCACAGGTTGACCGCCGACCAAAAGGATAGGAAGGCTCGGAACATTCGTGAGGCGCGTGAGGAGGGGAATGAGGACGTCGGCATCTTCGCGTTGGTCCACCTGAATGACGAGAGGGGCAGGCTTGAGGTTCAAATTGGAAAACATGTACCGAACCTCGCGCGAGTCCGCGGAGTGGAGCTGCAGGGAGGAAGAATCAGAGGACTGTCCTTTCTGACTCCAACGCTTACGCAGGGAAAAGAGTGTACCTTGCTGAAGAGTATCACTGGATAGCGGGTCCACACTTCCTCGACGACTCTGTGGAGCTCTTCCTTGGCTTTCTCGCTGCGGGTATCGAAATCCAAGACAAGTTGTGGGTCGAGAGACTGGTTCGGATCTACGGTACGAGGGAGGACATTGTGGGCAAGCGCCGCGAGAAAAGCGGAGAGTGCTGCGAGCTCTTCCGAAGGCGAGAGGGAAATCTGAGGACGTGGAGCAGAGATCGGAACCGGCTGCAAATGTTGGTGAACTTTGCGATCTTGGGAGCGCTGATGGTCAGGGGATTGCTGGTCTGAGTTGGGAACGTTGGGTTTAGCCACGTCACGTTGGTCACTGTACGCGTGTAATCGATCGTGGTCTTGCACGTGGGTGCGGAGAGACTTTGAAGCGTCGAGAGTGGGGTTTGACGTGAAGAGGATATAGCAAGTGAAGGAGACGAGTGCGAAGAGGGTGAAGGTGACGATTGTGCGATGCTTGAGACGGAATTTTCGTGGTGTACTGAAGGGGTGGAGAAGGGACGTGACTGGGAGTGGAAGGGTATTCATGGTGCTGCTGAAGAGGGACGAGGAGGATGGTAAGGGGTTGGTAGGAGAGAAGTTCTTCTTGGCAAGGGAAAGACGGTTAGAAGGCGTGCGGTGGTGCATGGAGATGAAGTATATAATGAGTGGGAATTATTAGTGACGAGTATCAATGCGATAAGAGAAGAACGGGGAAACCTGAGCAGAGACACGAAAGAAAACGTCGTGGTCGAAACAATGCATTACTAAATCGGGAGTACCAGATCTGCGCCATCTAAGTATATTACATATTTGGCAATACAAGTACTGTTGTCCATCGAGGCCGAGGCTGGACCCAAAGTAGACAGTCGTGAGAATTTCTTTCTCCTTTTCATTCTTGCGTCCGAATTCGATTGAGGACGGGTATAGTACACTCTTGCTCTATGCCTACTTAGTATGCAGTGTCCTACGATGCACTTTACCAGATATCGACAAGTCTGACGCAATATCGAATCCTTTGTAGGGTCAAGAACAATACTTCCTTGTGGCCCCACCCGGAGTATCCCGCAGCATTCACCTTTCTTCCCCACCAGGCAAGCCGCTATTTCCCCGCATCGAGGCCTCGAGGCTGTACACCTCGGTACGATTTCACCTTTTTCTTTGTCGATTCGGTGCACATGCCTTGATGCCGAACATATTATCCGCTGATGATGATCATCCTGATTTTTTAGCGGCTACGAACATATCTGTTGCGATGCAGAAAATCGGCTATAATACCAGCGGCGAAACGGCCTGAAATGAACGGCGATGCCACTCACTCCCTAGCAATGACGGACAGGTAAAAGTCTTATTGTAAACCGAACTCGTCTCCGCCGCGTCAACAAACAAGAATGTACCTAAATATCCGCCGGCAGACCCCTGCGATATTAACCATCATAGCATCATGATGCATCTGGCCGTCGAATGTCACTTTGATCCCTCAATGATTTTGTGGCCCGTATATCCCATCAAACCGCATGAGAGCTTCTGAATCTCACACCCCTTCTTCTAGAATCTCGTCATTACCAACATCACCTACCCACCTCCGCCACATCTGCACAACAACGATATTACGGAAGGCATTGGTCATGATTTTTCGAGTGCTCATTGTGGAACTACCCTGAGCTAACCAGTATTACGGGCGTTTCAGACTCGTGCTTCAGATTCCTTGTCGCCGTCACCGTCTATCTCCACTCTCAAGTTCGTCGTCGCCGCTCCCTCGACCGATGTGTCTCCGACGTGACTAAGGCACGACTGAAGGAGGAACGCGGAGCTCCCAGCCCGCCCGCGCTGCAGTTTCCTTCCCGTCTCGGACCGATCATTAATGTTCGTTGTCACATGCATACATGTACAAGTGTCTCACTGGTGACGACGGTGCAACGTGTGCGGCTCTCTGACGCAAATGTTTTACAGCTGGGTTCAGTACGTTACACCGCTTTCCGCTGTGTGCGACTTTTGGTTCGTTACCAGCACAACAAAACTTTCCGTGATCGAGAGGGCCCGCTCAGATCAGCTTGTGAGCGGTACCATTGAATAATGGCATATGGCAACCATGGTCACATCCCCCGTGCAGATAATCGCAATGTCATCTCATCTTGGGCTCAGCAAGATTTCTATGCCACCAGATAGCATAAGTACAGACCATGGAGGATGTTCCACCTCGACTCGAATCTGAGAGTGCTTGATGCACGCATTTTGAACTTGGGCAGCAGCTCTGCTTGGGCCATTGTTTATTTGGCACGACAAGGAAATCAATGTAAACTGAAAAGTTATTGTAAGCCGAACACGGCGTAATAACGCTAAAAATGTTTTTCGAAAAGCGGTTAGACTAACGTTTTGTAAGACCCAAGGTGAAGGCCACGGTACATGTAATTTTTGCATTGCTAAATATAACCGAGCCTCGACTCATGACCCGAGGCGTCCGGGTGCAGTTGTTGTTCCGATATGATCTCGTTCAAAGAATGGGCGCAGGTACAGGTGCGTCCTGCCTGTACCAGGACCTGGCAGGTGGTGCCAAGTTGCACTCATATGTATCAGTCAGGAATGTCTATACTTCCGGATATTGATCCAGCTCATTCGAGGACGTGGATCACGCGATCACCCTGCCAGTCTTTGCCTTGGCCCATATTCTGCAGCCCGTCACGCGTCATGCATGCTTCAGTCAAGTCACGTCTGACACTCAAGCGCCCGCCCCTTGCCCCTTTGATTAGTACTGTACTGTACCGCCGACGTCCCGGGCACCGCCCCCAGCTGGCGTCGTCAGAGTGGAGGTAATGCGTCGTATCCGAGTCTGGTCGTCTGTCAAGCGCAAGTACTACAGTACCATGCCCACGATTCACTTGACGGGCTTGGAGTGGCCGTGTCTCAGGTCCTGACTCCTGAGGTCCATGACCGCGCGGGGAGTAAAACCAGGGCATACACAGCGTGACAGCTCACTGATCGATATCATGTCTTCACTGAGAAGAACCCTGAGCAGTCAGAATGGCTTGTGTACGACAGTAAAGGAGAAGACGAGATAGATAGTAACTTAGAAGAATCCCATGATCGCTCTGGCTACACTCCCTACCGCCTTATAAAGGCGCCGCGCTTCCCCTCTGTATGCCGAACTCCTCATCGTCAGCGTCAACATCAAAGTAATCGCTCGACGTCGAGTTCGTCGAGGTTGCCCGAGCTATGGGCTTTGCGCGAACAGGCTGCTCAAGTGCCTCCTGCGAGAAATGCTCGCGAAGACGGTTGGTCGCTTGTTGCTGGATCTGCGCAAGGGGCAAAGTATCAACACTGTGTATGGTATCAGGGGGGAAAAATCGAAGCACCTCGCCTGCTACCGTCTTTGAGAGCTGAAGCAAAGGGCCAGTCAAACCAAGTTTGGCAATAGCATATCTATAAAGGGCTCGTCAGGAACACTTCCTCATCAACGGAAGCGTCAGAGGAACTCACGTCATAGTGGCCATCGCTAACAACATCATAAAGTATAGCGGATTGAACAACACCAACATCGCCTCATTCCATCCAAGTACGACCATGACCCCATACATCCAATACGGTACCTGTGCGATAGATGACACGGTGCTTCGTTTCGCTTCGACGTATTGTGCATCTGCATCGCGTCTGAAGCGCGCGGTGAGATCGAGGGACTTGGATTCCGAGAAGATGACGAGGGTGGAGGGGAAGTCGAAGTCCTCTTCCATGGAGGAATCGATGGTGGGGGGTGAGGGTGGAAGGCTATACTCGAGAGAGGAATCAACAGGGGAGATCTTCGAGTAAAGAGGGATGAGCGCCAGAGTCTGAACGTGTCATCGTTAGCGCTCCTCGCCGAAACCCCGGAGAGGAAAAAACTCCACACGTACTTGCTCCTTTGCTTTGCGGAAGGCCCCGTCGATATCGTCATCTGGCTTCCACACTCGAGGGACGCCTTCATCATCATACCTGAAACGTTCTTCGAAGTGCGCGCGAAGCTTGCCCAGGATAGCAGTATCCGCTGTTTGCTCGTCTACCTTGGTGCGGAGAGCAAGCCAGGCGCGTCTACGAAGCGACGACAAAGCGATGGCGTTCTCGTCGTCCGAACAGTTGAAAGCTGCATCGAAAGTGTCATTCAAGAACAAGTCAATCGAAAGACGAGGGGTGCTCACACTTTGCCTTCTTGAGGTATGACGACTCGGTGGTGTCCAGCAACTGCTTGAACGCTCCCAGAACCTTGTCCCACATATCAGGAGCGGCCTTGTTCAAAGCCACATCCACAGGTTCCGATATCTGTCTCTTGAAGCCCCTCTGTGCACCACAGTCAACCGATCTGATCGTATGGTTTCCAGAGTGTAAAAGCTCACCTCCAAGAGGTTAATCATTTTCTTCGTCTCGTCCTTCCTGCAGACATTGGCAACGTTGGCCGTCTCCTCTCTCAATAAGCCCATTTCATCCTCCCAACTCCATTCCTGCTCCTCGATACAAGCTTCCTTCGCCCCTTCCTGGAACGTGGCTTCACACTCGCCCGTTGCCTTCCTAACGACGTCAGCAAAGTTGTAGTCTGTGCCATCACCATTGAGAGCAGCGTGTAGAGCGGACTTGAAAGTCGAGAGGCAGGATTTATGTAGGTTCTTCAGTTGGCCGAGGAAGAGTGGGGTGAGGGTAGACGTGATAGTGGCATGCAAATCGAGACGTTTCCGGGAGTATACACCTGCGTGGTAGCGAGAGGCGTCACGGTCATATCGAGCTACATGCAAATCAGAAATTTTGATAAACGACCGGCCCCAACGGATAAACATACCTAGGGTTTGATCCCTCCAATTCCCCATCAATCCGCCCAGGCCCTCGATGACCTTCCCTGCTTCGATAGGTCGTTTCCGGGACTTTGCTTGTTCGTTGAACTCGGTGAGAGCAGTGGCGGAGATCTCATCACATCGGAACTGTGCCAAAAGTTCTTGTTGGGTGGGCAAGTCGAGATCCTTATTCGTCTGGACTTGCTCCTGTGATATGTAACATAACGTTAGCAAAGATCGCCACCAAAGATACAAGGGCCAGAAGTACGGACCCAGATGTTCTCCATGTAAACAGCCACACCATCCGCGGGTATTCTCTTGTGGTAGACATCATTGAAGAGGTAGTCCTCACGTCCTTTCATCGTAAACCGTTCTCTCAACAACGCAACCTCGTCCTCGAACTTCTGCGCCTCCAAAATCTTGTGAGGAAGGGTGGTAAACGACAGGTCAAAGTAATCGGACAGCTGGGTGTGCGCAAGTGCTGGGGGTTTCGACAAGGAGTCCCAAATCCGCGTGAGGTCAGCAGTGAGCGTGTTCCGAAGGTTGGAAAGGGGAGTAACATTAAGGTGGTCTCGGATGACGAAGAGGAGGAGCGTCCGGGTATGAGAGCCATTTCCAAATAAGCCGAGGTTCACCTCGAAGACGGTCTTGAGCAGACCCATATTGGCACCTTGGTACAGGCCCACTTGGTGTTCCCACAAATTGATAATCAGGACTTCCGAGGAAGCAAGAGAGAAGAGCGCAGATTTGCGCTCAAAGTCCTACGATGGCGTCAGGTTCGTATACCTCAGAAGGTTCGAGAGAAGGGTAGAACGAACCTGGTCCTCTCCTCGCTCCCGACCATCCGTGCCTTCAACATCCATCACCATGACACCCATGCCTTTTCCTCTGCACATCCAAATACCTATCGCACGCCGCGACCAAGAAATTGCATGTCGGCTCTGGATTGCATTTTGGAAGGGAGATTACGCATGAGCTTACCTTTCGTAGTCTGCTGTCGCTTCGTCTCGTCCATTACATCGAATGTAGTTCCAAACAGTCTGTTCAGGAGTGTACCTGTGCGGTTCAAGGAATCCTGGTGAGTATGCACCGAAACAAATATGCCAAAGAAGAGCCAGTCAAGGAAAAAACATACTCTTTCCGGTTGACTGTGAGCCGAATACGGCCACGATATTGTAGTTGAACCCCGCGTCGCGGAGACCCCATCGTTCTATTTGGGATGCAAGGACTGGGCTATTCCAAGGGTTAGACAGCTTCAGATGTTCAGGATAGAAGAGAACTTACGTGAAGTTCTTCTCGTCGTTGATTATTTGTATCCGTTCCGAACTGTCATCTGGTATACGTCCGTTTGGCTTGGAGCTCGAGGTCGACAGGCCTGTAAGCTCTGTTCTATAATGTGTAGTCCCGCCGTTTGCCAGTGAACCTCCATTTGTTGATGGTGGAGGTACGGGTGGGGCGTCGAATGGTCCGGACATTGTTCTGCGTGTATTGGTGCTCCTCCTCGTGGTCGCTGCTGTGTACTGGCGTCAAAGATTATGAAAAAAGCGACCTAACTGAGCCTGGATAAGATAGGTTCTTCGTGATATTGCTGGTGGTTGGTGGTGGTGGTGGTGACAGAGCTCGAGGTGTATCCCAAAGAGACAGTTGTGGTTTTTCAGAACTCGTGAACAGACACAACCTCCAATGGATGGCCACGCGATGATTCTCACGTGTTCCCTCTTCCTCCTGTTCCCGAATGGGCCTGGCAGGAGAGGAATTACATAAACAGAACGACCTGTACAATGACAGTGTACATAGCAGCCGTAAATCGTGCCAGCCTGAGTGATCTCGATCAGGCTTTACTAGCTTTACTAGTGGCGGCCTGGGCCACTAAAAGTTTGTTTGTCGAGACTGCGGTCTGTCCAAGGGTTAGGACCAACCTCATTGCTACCTAATACTCATTTCTACAGATACTAACTCAACGCCTTGTGCCGTATGTGTGCGTCATGGTTGTGACTTGGGCTGCATGCAGTCAACGAGGCTCAAGCGCTCACAGCACATCTCATGGAAGTAATATAAGCCTTGCGACAGTAGTCCGTCATGGTGGAATAACATTAATGATACGGTGGTGTGTCGCCAGATGTCCCAGGGCTTCTGGTTCTGAACTTGGAGTCTACACAGAAAATGGCAACAAAACAACCCTGCCACATAGCATTGATCATGAAGTACATACAGCACTCATCTCATGGGTGCAATTCAAGCTAGTCAAACGTGGCCTCGCGCTCCCATCACCACTCACTCGGACCTGCGGATCATGCTGGCGTGATGCGTGATGCATGATTCAGATGCCTGAGCGCCTGAGCGCTGAATATTTGAATCCGAAGCGGCGATGTCGGCTGCTTCACAAGGGACTTGTTATACATAGCAATCAAGTGAAGGGACCCCCAAATATGAAACCGTCTGCCCGCGACGTCGATGCCCATGGCATCAATCGCTATTCATTTTGATCCCTTGTTGGTAACCTGCTGGTTTGCGGCAATCATCCTCCCTTGTTATCAATGGGCTGTGCGGCTGCTATACGTTATGTAGCTCCATGAGTCCAAAGATATCCTGTCGCACTGCTCGTGATGTTTACGGAGCTTGATAAAAGGCAGAGGGTTTCACCCTTAGCCCCTCAATTATCAACACATCCTCCCGCTCTCCTACCACCACCACTCGTGCTTTCTGCCAACAATCATGATCATCGCCTGGGGGTACAAGAAATACAAAGCCAACAAGCTGGCCAAGGAGGAAAAGAAGCGTGCTGCCGCCGCAGCCTCCAACTCTGGCGCTAACCCTCCTCCTGAAGCACATGACGAACACCAGTCGAGAGCCTCGTTGGAGAGGGAGCATGGCAAACAATAGGTTTGTGTTAGCTTTTGCCGTCGAGGTCGCAGTTGGCCTGACTTTTCCTGTGTTAGACAACTGACGCATTGCATGTGCTGTGTGTTGTTGACTCCGGCTACGTCATAGCATTTTCGATGTATGTGCATCTTTCGTCGACCTCAGTTACTGATGCTGATCCTGCAGAGCAGATATGATCTCGCTGCAACAGTCGTTGATATGATGAAAGAAGTGGAGATACTCATTGACATTTTTCGAGGATACATACCATGTTATGCGCTATTGTATATTCATCTGCTGGTTGACCTAATAGAAAAGCATATGTAGAAGGATTCGTGGGTGACAATTGCAAGAAGCGGAGCGCGCCTGAAATTTTTTGAAAACTCTGAAAAAAGAGAAGACAATACTCGTGTCGAACGAACTCGGACGGCATGCGCGCTGCGAAACAATACGTTAAAGGAGATCTTCGACGGACCGATTGTGAACGATGGTCACTAGCAATAGTCCACCAGCAGCGGCACTGAACATGAGGCAGCGGAAACCCGACCCTCGTGAAGCACGAGGTCGACGGAGCGGTCCTCTGTCGTTCCCAGCACACTTCCAAGTCTCAGCCTCGTAATCCTTGGAAAAGATCAACGACATTCATCGCATACGAGTCAGCACAGCCATCTATTTCGGTTCGATCACATTTGTTTAGGGAAACAAGTGTGACCGCACTGAAACTGAAACGTGTGACCAAAACCATGAAACAACACAGTAGTAGTCGAATCTTCAGGAGTCAGGACAATCGCAATGGAGCGAGGGCAAACATTGTTGGTGCAGAGGGCGCAGAGTGCGATAACATCCCAGTGGCCAGATGTGAAGCAAATCAGCTGCGGTGTCGTTTTCGGGTGCGGTACTGGACCTACTGGTTGTTGGCTCACGACGTCCATTACGAGTGTGTCGACGTGCGGAAGCGGACTGGTACGAGTCTTGTATTTGGGCTGTCTGGTGGGCTCGCGGAGGAGCGTGAGCATGAAATACTAGGGCTTCATGCTGTAAACGTGGTTGCGATGCGGTACGTTTGGGCAAACTGCGACTGGGAGGAAAACGGTAGATATACATAGAGAGCGTTTGCAAACGAATACTGTAAGGTATTACAGTACATACTTATATATACCTACTAAATGTTCCCACGAGCGACATTCGCACTCGTCCGACACACTACTCGATCGGCCGATACTGTATTCCAACACTTTAGCATTGTTCGGTGTAGATCGAGACTGGCGAGTGGTGCTCGTACAACGGGTAGTAACATGATTACTACCGCAACTCCCCTGACTGCAATGTGTTTCCCAAGGTAGCAATAGCAACCATTGTATTGATAGAACCACTTCAAGTTACTGGTGGCGGTGGCCATCCAACTGACTTCATGTCAGGTCCACTCATCCGATCTCGCAGCTCAGTTGTCTGGGAACAAGAAATGATGCGGTGTCTACATATTGGTGGCAGAAGCAGTGGTGGGCACAGTCACATCCACACACTGGCATAATACTGCGATGCAACCGCGATGACACAAATTTTCTACAGCATCATTGATGAAGGTATCATTTCAGAAGTTCAGGCCAGTTGCAACAAATGAAACACCGAATCTTCTCGGGGCCTGCCCTTCATGTGAGTGTTGTGTTACGTTCCTGAGAGTGTGGCTAGGCTTGTCTGATGATCGAGCTTGAAAGGTTGTTAGTGAAGTGGAAGCTACGAGTGTCCTGGGTCACGGCGCCGAGTGGGCAGCATTCTACCAACGTTTTACCGTGTGATTGGCAGCTGCAGGTGATGGGAAGCTTGTTGTCGTCTTCCGACGGTCTTCTCGAGTATGTCATAAAGAGACAGAAGTGGCAGTTAGCATGCCAACTGCGGTACCTTCCAAAAGCAAGCTCGAGAGGCTTCTCTTCATCATTGCAATTTGAACCAGTCCAACGAGAGCCAGATTACACTAACTTTATAATATTGTGCGTCGACACCATTCCTCACTTTCTCTCCTTATACACTCCTTGTCCTCCCTCCCGCCCTCCTTCAAGCTGCACATATTTCCATCCTCACTGTCGCTTGTCCGTATTCTGTTGTAGCTGGTCGCTTTCTCTGCTTATTCTTGACCATGGCGTCTCCCGACGTTGTCAGCTCTGCCCTAATGCTCCCCATCCCGATCCTTGCCCTTGCTTTATCATCCTATAATTGGTGGTATCACAGAACTACCCCTTTAAAAGCTGGGCTTCTCGTCTTGATCGCCATCCTGTCTGCCGCAGTCGGCGGAACTGGGCTGAGCGCTGCCACAACTGGTGGCGAACAACTCAGAATTGTGGCAAATTCTTTCGCCAATCTTTTCGAATGTGCATGTAAGTCGCAACTATCGATCTGATTCCTCACCTTCTGGCACTCAAAGCCACACGCGTATAGTGTCCGGGATTTCTCTATACACTCTCATGTCATCCTCTCGTCCTGGCACCCTGTCCCCGCGCGTTCTAAGGGTTTTCCTGGCATTAACTGCCTTTCTTCTCGCTTGTGGTATGTCGTGTTTACCTGTTTAGTTACGTCCGCTGACCGTATACATTCGTACAGAACTGGTGTCTGCCCTCGTAAAGGGAAGCCCTCCCCTTCTCCCACTCGTTTTGGCAGCGACTTCACGTGGCATCCTGCTCGTCCTTGCAATATGCACAACCTTCCCTTCGTGCTCTCAAGATGCGGCGATACAAGCAGAGGCTGGTATCGAGACAGGTAGGCCAACCCTGAAGTCTTCTCCTGGGAAGACGCCGCCTCGGGTGTCCTCTCCGACCCCCCATACATGGCCCTTCCCTGCCTCTCTCGCTTCTCAAAGTCCACCGACTACCAGGAGCACGGAAACGGTGGCCAGCCTTGCCCCATGGTTGACGCTCACTCGTACGCGTGAATGCGAGGACGAGGATGAGCATCAAAATATGGACCATGCACAAGGTCTTTGCTTGTTGCCAGCAGCCCTCGTAGCAGCGCAAGCGGTTTCCATAGTCTGTGCTACCTTGAACATTGCCTACGGCGCTGTTACGGGCAGTTCGATATCCGATGCAAACGCATCTCTAACACGCATCCTTATTGCGGGCGCTGTATGCACTCTTCTGTGGGCAATTTTGGTCTTGACTATCATTCATCGTGAGTCACATTTTTCCGTCGTCGGACTGAACTCATATACTGCGCGGCGCGAATACAAGTTCTCCCCCATTCATGTACGTCGGATGCAGAGGAGCAAAGCGTGGCATCCAGACAACCAAAATTCAGATTTAGAATCCCTGCACTACGGCCACCCAAGCCCTCTTCCACCACCACCTCAGACTTGACATACGATTTCCTCTCCTTGCGTGACCCCTTTGCATGTCCGCCTCCACCTCTACCACCTCTACCACCTTTTGGACTTGGCCTCGAGGAAATCGAGGTGGGATGGAATGAAAACTTGGAGATTGGTGTGCAGTACCGTTTCCCTGCGCCTCGTTCAGGCAGAGGTAAGGGTAACAAGATGCGGGCGGGCGGGAAGGAACACCTCGTATGCCAAGGTTCTGCTCATGTGTTGCGTCCCCTCCCTCCCCTCCCAACGACCCGAGACACGGGGGCAGATGTGGAAAAAGACAGGGGTTTTGGGGACGAAGCGCGCCTCACACAGCTCCTCCTCCAGTCCCTTGACGAAAGCGCAGAAGAGTGCGAATCCCGTCACAAGCCCCGTGCCACTTCGCCGACGGTGCTGCCACTGAGCTCGCGCTGGAGCACCAGCACCACCGACCGGTCTATGGTGACTGCTTCGTCCAGCAACAAGTCTGGCATGTCGACGTATGCGTCGCGTGCGAGGGAGAGAGTTCACGCGAACAGGGTCTCTACTAACACTTTCACTTCAGGGTGGGGTCATCGGAAGAGCTCAGAGGCAAAGCGGAAGTCTGGTGCGACTGCTTTTTCCTTGAGGTTTTAGATGGTCGCTGCATGGATAACTACAAACTCGTTGCATTTCAGTAAGTACAACTAGGTGGTTCCGTGCTGAAACGACATCTGAGCTTGGAGCAGGTTTTATCGCATAACTTCGTTTCTCTCGTTTCGGGCCAAACACCATCACCGCACTGCAAGCCCTCCGGCCATATTCTCATCGTTGTTCTATTCCATTTCGTCGTTCGCCGATCCAAGTTTCCGCAAAGCTGTCAGTCATCCCCAAGCATTATACATTATATCATATTGTACACGATTAATATCCCTCGCAAAGCCTCCCAGCCCTATTGCCAGTACGCGCGTTTTCGAAAGCTTTGATTCTCCTCCTGTAGCTCGCATACATACTGCTCAGCGCTCATCGCCGTTGTACGTGTTTTACACCTGCCCTCGGTTCTATTTCGCCTCTGTATTCGTTAGTAATCTTCATTTTTTCCTCGAGGACTTTCTGTTATTCTTCCTTTGGTCCATCCGATGCACTTATGATGTGCAATGTATTCTTATAGAGCAGGGGAACTCGATTAGACAGGTGAACTCGATTAGAGTAATATTTCTGTCAATATAAGCTTCAAATTCCGAATTCTTTGTTGACTTTGTTGGGAGCACGCCAAATGCCAGTGATGGAGGCTCTTGAATTACAAAGCTATCATTCCCATCGATCACCACAAAAATCCAACTAGCAAGCCGAAAAACAGCATCTAGACATATACTAGAGTCATCTCACAGATCTAAGTTCCACATTCCTGGATATACGCCCAACGCGCCTTAATTCCCCGGGGGATAGCGAACCCCCAAAATGTTCTCTTCCCAGGCTTTGATTTCTGCAGTGTTGTCGACGTCGTGTCAGTCCCATCTGCCCACGAAAGCGCCGCAAAGCACCGGAGAAGAAAATGAAAAATACTCACGCAACGCAAGATGTTTCGAATGGAACCGACAATACGCCAAGTTGCCCACCCCGCACCAGAGCCCAGCAAGCTCCTGGCCCTTCTTACCACGCCCGCCGATCTCGCGCCATACGCTGTTCAGCTCTCCCTCCTCGTCGAGCCCCCAGATCGGCTGGATCTTATCATGGAGGTCGGCGTCCTTGATCAGTTCGTAATATGCAGTGCGCGCATCGCCATAGCTGAAAAAACCACGATTTATGAAGCCACACGAACCATGAGGAAAAGTGTAGGAAGTACAGACCCAGTTGCAAAAACGATGACGTCGGCGTCCAAAGTCGAGCCGTCTTCGAATAGCAATCCGGTAGGCGTGAACTTGTTTGATGTGCCCCTCGCTCTTGAGCTTGATCTTTCCATCGATAAGCATTTGAGAAGCACCGACATCTAAGGTAAAGGGGGATGTAAGCGACTACATATCCGAGTGCTTTCGAAGAACAGACCCAGGTAGTACCCTCCAGCCCTCTGGAACGCTGCTATTCGGAACCCACAGCCATTCTCTCCAAACGTCAACTTGAACCCTACTTTGCGGAGGCCGTCAAGTATTTCCCTGCGGAGGAGGGTCAGGGGTTTTCCCCAGAAAGGAACGAGCTAGAACGTACTTGTCAGCCTCAGCAATGGCCTTCGTGACACGCTGTTGTACAAGGGCCGCAAGGTAATTTGGAAAAGAACCATTTATGCGATCGGCGATGTCCGTTGGGGGACCACCGTCCCAGAAAAGTGCTTGGAAATGGAACATTCGTGAGCAATAGAAAACAGGCAGGACGAACTGCCATTACAAAATAGCCGGGGTAAGCCTTGTTTAGCTGACATGACATAAGTTGGGCTTCGCTGGACCATGGTGACATCTACGAGGGGTGGTGGTTAGTCCGCGGCACGCAGAAAAATAGGCATGCGTGCAACCTACCGATGCCATTTTCTGCATAGTCGAAGCAAATATCATGTCCTACTCGCCATGAGTTATTGTTCCGAGAGTACATCCAAAATTGACACACCTGATGTGCCAGAGCCGATCACAACTACCTTCTGTCCCGAATGGTCTCTCGCAAGCTTGTGTTTGCTCGAGTGCAATATCTGGCCTTTGAAGCTGGGTCTTTCCTCACGGCAAGGTGGTCAATTGGCAAGTAATGTCGGTTCAAAACGACACTCACCTGCCCAGGAATGTCCGGAATTCTGGGAACACCACTCCCAAAACCTAAAGCAAACACTACATGGTTCACCTTGAATGTTCGCTTTCTTCCATCTCCGCGTTCGACGCGTACGGACCAACGCTTGCCACTGTCGCCAGTTTCCTTCATGATTGAGACGACAGTTGCTGAAGTCCATACATTTAGCTCAAGTGAATGAGCGTAGGATTCGAGCCAGTCCGCCAGCTTCAGTGCCGGAGTGAACACCGGCCAAGAAGGTGGGAACCTAAATTGACCGAACCGACAAGCAAGAAACATTAATGAGCCTCGACGAACGAGAAGAGTATGCACTCACGGTAAGTAGGGCATGTGGATCGTACCCTGAAATGGCCTGTGAGGAGTCGTTGTGCTGTGAACATGTCCGACTCACAGACTGGATCATGCAAGCAAAGCGCAGCATATCTCTTCCTCCAGTTGTCCCCAATGCGTTCGTTGCGCTCAACAACGAGTGCATTAAGGCCGAGCATCTTGAGACGTGCGGCAATGCCCAGACCAGCCTGCCCACCGCCGACTACGACCACGGTGGGTTCCTCATCAAGGAACTCCATTTCCCTCTCGCGCTTAGCCGCCCACTTGCCGTGGTTAGGCTCGTAATTTCTCAGAGAGCCAATCAGCTCTGGGAAGCCCTTTAGGTTCTCGAGGTTTGTGTACACTAGATGGGCCTTCCAAGAGCCGTCTGGGAGAGGAACTAGTCTGAATACACCGGATGCATGTCCCACATTTGTGTCGAAATCGAAGAACGCCTGGATCCACGCGATGTCCTCGTATGGCCGCAGGAGCTGCACGAGGTCCTGCCGAAGTCTGAACGTGTGAAGCTGCGGCTCGGCCACTTTCAGCTGGTCCTCGAGAAACTTGGACACGGCGTTCTTTCCCTCGAAAGTATGGAAATCCCAGGTGAGAGCCAGCATGTCGCGCCACCAGACATCGTCTAGGAGCAAATCGACGACACGTTGGCACGTCCTGGTCACATACTGCTTTGGAGAATCTGGTGAACCAGCTGTTAGCAACGGCCTGCACGTCGATGTTGGGGTCGACTGTGCTGCCTAGCTTCGGGAGAGTGGGTAGGGCGCGCTGGGGACTATTGGCAGCCATGTGCCGGCAAGGAAAGCGAGGTGTTGGTAGGGAGAGAGGTGGGGTATTAGTACGGACGGGGGGACCAGCTGATTCTGTGCCCGGAAATAAGTATCACCACCCGAATTGATTATCGATGAGTGGTGAACGTAAACGCGGAGGGGCCAATTTTCCTGTCTGGGGCAGTTATGAACTCAATACCCGACTTGCCTTTCTTGGATATCCCCTATGGCCAAGTAAAAGCAGCCAGGTTGGTGTGTTGAGAGCCTTATCCTACCTTTTAGCCACAAATCAAAAATAACCACACTTAGCTCTTCCGACATCACCGAACATTCAACTGCGCTCTAACAACACCAAGCCGACTTGTTCACCATGAAACTTGTAGTGGCGCGAAGTTTGTCACTGTTTTTCCCAGTGTAAAACCTTGTACAGCTCCATGGTCGGTTTCGGTCAGCTACTCTACAGAATATCGAATAAACTGTTTACTTTCTACTTATGGTCAGGTACTGTGCACAATAGGAGACTCGTGAGACGACCAGATGGTGACCGTGGAGCGCGTAAGTTTTTATGCTGGGTGGCAAACTTCGCGCCACTACAAGTTTGGCCAGTTAGCCCAGAACAAAGCTCGATGTACAGTATCGTTGCCCTGCTTAACGGTAACGGTAAAGGATCTTCACCCGGGGAGGAGAGACGACCCTCGTACACCAGCGTTATGCTCAGACGTTGCGTTCCCTCCGTACCCTCCAACGACCGGGCACTGGAGCAGACGTGGATAAAGACGAGGGCTCTAGGGACGAAAGCGCGCCTCACACAGCTCCTCTTCGTCCATGATGCAGCGCGAAGGTGCGATCGTCACAGCAGGGTACTGAGTCCGCTGAGCACGAGTACGACATCGGTCTACGGTGCGCTCGTTAGAACAGTCACCATGCGTCGTGTGCGAGGGAGAGAGTCACGCGACAGGTCTGTGGTCACTATCACTCCAGGACGGGATCACCGGAAGCGCTCAGCGGCAAGGCGGAACACCAGTACGACCGGGTCGCCATTTCAGCAAGGTATGTAGGTATTTCGATTTTCCTTGTGGTGGTGCTACAGTAATCTCACACCTTTAAGTGCATATTCCTGGATATATGTTAATTCTCTGAAGGATATCGAACCCCAAAAACGTTTTCTTCATAGGCTTTGATTTCTGCGGTGTAGTGTGTCAGTCCCATCTGCCCACAAAAGCGCTGCAAGCTCCGGAGAAGAAACACTTACGCAACGCAAGATGTTTGGAATGGAACCGACAAAGTGCCAGGTTACCCATCATGCACCAAAGCCCAGCAAGCTCCTTGCCCTTCTTACCACGCCCACCAATCTCCCGATACGCGCTGTTCAGCTCTCCCTCCTCGTCGAGCCCCCAAATCGGCTGGATCTTATCGGTGGAGGTCGATGTCCTTGATCAGTTCGTAATATGCAGTGCGTGCATCACCATAGCTGGCAACAATGATTATAAGCCACAGGACCATCAGAAAAGCATAGGAATGTACAGACCCAGTTGCGAAAACGACGACATCGGTGTCCAAAGTCGAGCCATCTTCGAATAGCAATCCAGTAGGCGTAAATTGTTTAATAGGCCCATCGCTCTTGAGCTTGATCTTTCCATCGATCAGCATTTGAGAAGCACCGACATCTCCATAAGGGGAGTTTCAGTTACTACACGCATCCAAGTGTTCTCGAAGAACTGACCAAAGTAGTACCCTCCGGCCTTCTTCCACGCTGATAAGAAAAAGCCAGAGCCGTTCTCTCCCAAATGTCAACTTGAACCCCACTTTGCGGAGGCCATCAAGTAGTTCCCTGCAGAAGATTCAGGAGGTTTCCGTGGACTGGGACTAGCGAGAACGTACTTGTCAGCCTCAGCAACAGCCTTCGTGACACGCTGCTGCATAAGGGCCGCAAGGTGATTTGGAAACGAAGCATTCACACGATCGGCGACATCTGTCGAGGGATCACCCCCCCAGAAAAGTTCTTCGAAAGGGAGTATTCGTGAGCGACGAAAAACAGATAGGCTGAATCGCCGTTACCAAGTACCCGGGGCATGCCTTCTTTGGTTGACATGATATAGGTTGCGCTTCGCTGGACCATGGTGACATCTACGAGGGACTGTTGTTACTCCGTGGCGTGTCGGAAAATTAGTCATGCATGAAGCTTACCGACGCCATGTCCTACATAGTCGGAGCAAATATCATGGGCTTATCATCACTGACATGAGCCACTGTTGCGAGGGCACATCTGGCAGTGACGCACCTGATGTGCAAGAGCCAATCACGGCCACCTTCTGTCCCGAATGATCTGTCGCAAGCTTGTGTTCGCTTGCGTGCAAAACCTGGCCCTTGAACTGGACCTTTCCTCACGGTACTAATGAGAACGCAATTGTCATATATATTCAGTTCAACGCTAGCTCACCTGCCCAGGAATGTCCGGAATTCTGGGCACACCGCTCCCAATACCTAAAGCTAGCACCACATGGTTCACCTTGAATGTTCGCTTTCTTCCATCTCCGCGTTCGACGCGTACAGACCAACGTTTGCCGCTGTCGCCAGTTTCCTTCGTGATTGAGGCGACAGTTGCTGAAGTCCATACGTTGAGCTCGAGTGAGTGAGCATATGATTCGAGCCAGTCCGCCAGTTTCAGTGCCGGAGTGTACACCGGCCAAGAAGGTGGGAACCTAGCATGACAGACAGTATGAGCAAAGAATATGACCTTCGACAAACGATATGCACTTACGGTAAGTAGGGCATGTGGTCATACCCTGAAATAGCCTGTGAGAAGTCGTTATGCTGCGAATGTTGTCCGACTCACAGACTGGGTCATGCAAGCAAAGCGCAGCATATCTCTTCCTCCAATTGTCCCCAATGTGTTCGTTGCGCTCAACAACAAGTGCATTAAGGCCAAACATCTTGAGACGTGCGGCAACGTCCAGACCACTATGCCCTCCGCCGACTACGATCACGCTGGGTTCCTCATCAAGGAATTCCCGTTCCCTCTCGCGCTTAGCTGCCCATTTACCGTGGTTAGGTTGATGGTCTCTCAGAGAACCATTCAGCTCTGGGAACCCCTTGAGGTTCTCGAGGTTTGTGTACACCACGTGGGCCTTCCAAGAGCCGTCTGGGAGAGGGACTAGTCTGAATACACCAGATGCATGTCCCACATTTGTGTCGAAATCGAACAGGGCTTGGATCCACGCGATGTCCTCGTACGGCTGCTGGAGCTCTACGAGATCCTGCCGAACGTGTGAAGCTGCGGCTCGACCACTTTCAGCTGGTCCTCGAGAAACTTGGACACGACGTTCTTTCCCTCGAAAGTATGGAAATCCCAGGTGAGGGCTAGCATGTCGCGCCACCAGACATCGTCTAGGAGCAAATCGACGACACGTGGTACGTCCTGGTCACATACTGCTTTGGAGAATCTGGTGAACCAGCTATTAGCAATGGCCTGCACATCGATGTTGGGGTCGACTGTGCTGCCTAGCTTCTGGAGGGTGGGTAGGGCGCGGGGATCCTGGTTGTTGATAGTAGTCATGTCAGGGTCAGGGAAAGCAGGGTGTCGATAAGGAGAGAGTTGGAGGGAATTTATATGGGAGCCTGGCTGCCTGGAGAAGCAGCTGACCTTTTGCCCGGAAATAGTTGTATTTATTGTCACTGGGAACAGTACTGTTTTAGTCATGCTACATGCGACCAATTCCAAGCTAGCCGTAGTTCGATCTCGTGTCGTAAACACGGCTATGACGCGGTACGTTTGACCAAGCTGCGAGGAACGGCGGGTAGCCTTTGGCAAACGCTATGATTTCTAGAGATAATCTACTTTACGAGATGTTCCCACGAGCGAAATCGTTCATATATTCAGCCAGTATTCCAATGTCTCGTGCGACTTGAATCTACGCATTACGATACTTGATGTCGAGATTACAAGACAGGGCTAACTGACCGAGGTTCACAATGGAACGAAAAGAGAAGTGAGCGACACCGCTTACTTACGTGTAGACTCAATCCTACTACGCTCGCCTCGTGCCTCGGCTAACTTGAATGTAGGATACCATCTTTGAGGCTCACTACAAGACGCGGAACAAACGAAATGAATGTAGATATGATAGCGATGTGACCATCTTGGAAACCGGGCCAATAGTGGCTACCTTGGCTTCGCAAAATGTTGCACTGACAAGTCAGCCAATTTTCCATCTGCCAGGAGCAGAACGGCAGCCAAAGCAGAAGGAGCTGTCAAGTGCGAATAAGTCATCTCTGAGTCGAAGAACGAGACTCGGCCATTGAGACGGATGACTGGGACAGTGCGGTAAGCTTCTGCAACGTCGCGTACAGCAGCTTGTGAGTTTGGAGGGAGCCTCCAGATAAGAAGACAGATGGTAGAGAAAGTTCCTCATATACAAGGATAGAGATTAGAGTCAATGGCTGAGTTAATGGACGAATACAAAGGACGGGACTAGTTTGTGAGGGTAGGAGAGGTTCTGTATGAGTCTGAATTTACTGGCTTGCAGGCTTGGGGATGAGCGAAAGGGGGGAAGTCTGAAACCAACCAATAAGAGATTCCATCTCCACGCGGGAAACGGGACCCAGGAGGCGCCTAGATTCGAATTCGCGGGAGAGGATGGCTTGAAAAAATATCAGCAAACCCAAGGATAGAAGGATTATTGGGAGGCGTATAGGTAGTAGCGATGCTGTGACCATGAACAACTGTAAGGACAAAGTAGATTAGGTATATACTTGTATAAGATTTGTACTCGTAAGAATCTGTGCCACAGTTTCAGAGGAATAAGGTGTAAGTGCTTTAACTCGTCTCGCCGCGAGGACATGTGTGAGCTCTGTGACGCGAGTTTCCACATCCCGAACACTCGTGGACGTGCTCGCGAGAGGTACTGTGGCATCCGTTCTCGGACTGCCAGTTGAAGCAAATTGGAAGGCCTCGTTTGTTGACAAGACGGCCATCGGTGTTTCGTTTGCAGTAGACAGGGGTGCGACCGTCCCAAAGGAAGTCGCTGTTGCATTTCCGTACGTTGTGGGGGAATCGACCAAGACAGAGCATGCATGGAGGAAGGAGGCATGGATGGATCGCGCTGTGCGGCTTGAAAGGAGCGAGGCTGTTGGTGGGATGTGTTTGGACGACGGTGCGAAGACTGGCGTGAGGATTCGTGTGGAGGGGAAGGTGAGTGAGAGCGGCGCTTTTGGGAGTTGCTCTGCCAGCGATCGAACGTTTCCGGGGGCGGCGCGAGACAAGGGAGGTTCCAGTGGCGAGTTCAATCTGTTTGAGACCTTCGGCTTGTGTGTTTCCCCATGTTCTGTATGAGATCTGATGGAGTAGCGCTTCGTTAAAGAGCCCGATGTTGAAGGTCTCGCTATTGTCAGAGAGATTGTCGTGCCATTCGTGTCGGACCTGGTCAGCATATTCCAAGAGAATTTCCTCCCCTTTTGGCTGCGTTCGAGATTCGTGAGATACTATGGTCATGAAAAATACGGCGAGAGCTTGCTGGTGCTCAGTTGGGCCAATTGGCTTTGGCTATATGGAGCAAGAAGTTATTCTTGCCGAGGTCGAATTGCCTCCAAGACAGGTCACGGTCATGCAGGGCTCTGGGCGAGGCTCGGCACGAGGCAGTAGACTTGAGTGACAGGAAGGGTCCATCTTCGGCAAAGGTGTAGGCACCGCTGGCGGTGGACTTGTTTTCACTGGACGTGATGGAACAGCCTTCTGGGGTGAAGTACCAGAGTTCGACAAATTCGAAGTTCTTGATTGCCTGGAGGGCAAATTGCGAAGGACGGTGGAGAAGGGTGTCGGGGACCATGGTGAGCGAGTTGAAGGTTCCAATCTTCGGTATCTTCTTGTCTCTCTCCTTCTTCTCAGCTTCCTCTTCCGCTTGCTTCCGTGTTCTCTCTAGCTCTTCTTGTTCATTCTGAAGGCGGAGAGCTTCGGCCGCGAGCCGCTCATCTTCATCTACCTGATCTTGCCATGCGGTGAGACGAAGAGTGCGGTCAAGGCGATGAGGGTCAGCAAGTTGCTCAGCAGCAGAGTGGTGATCTTTGGTAGGATCATTGAGGATGATGATTTCGCGGAGGGTGCGGAAAGGTTCAGACTCAAAGTCTACTTCAGCTTCGAGAGAAGGGTCTTGAAGGATGCGAGGCATGAGTAGTGGCGAGGTGATAGGTGGACTCGAAAAGGAGACCGAGGGATGCTACGTGGGCAGGAAGAGAGGGAAAGAAAAGAGATTGAAGGAATCGCAGACGTCGTCTTTGTTGCTGCAGACGGCGATGGAGGTGCGAAGGTAAGAAGCGGTGGTCCGCGTCTTGCCATTCGCTTAGAGACTTAACTCTAACCCTGCGTATTCGGGTTACCGCTGCATGGATGTAGCGAAAAAAGTCCTGGCGTGGCGAATGCCGAAAGGTGCCAATGATTAATGATTCTTGGCCAGCTGGTTTGGTGCATGAACCTTTAGTGACTTGCTTCGTTGTACTTTTACCGTTCACACTTGACGACTCTTTGGAGAGCTCTGGTTGGTCGACACAGTTACAAAATTGGAATTCCCTGAGCTACTGTATCCCAAAAAGAAACACGTTAACGTCTCTGAAACCACTTTCAAAACATTGATGGCTGGTACCGATGCGGCAGCTGTAGCAAATTGTTTCAGTATTAGAGATTATTTTAGTTGTTCTGACGTCAGAACAAGCTAAGAGTTCCTAACATACTGAAAGAATTGCTACAGGTTGGAAAATGTAGGTGCAGCCACTGGCACTACTGACTATCCCTTGTAACACACGAGCAGGACAACGTGAGCAGTGTAGGACTGGTTTCGTTGAAGTCGCCAAAACAGCTAATGAAACAAAGCAGAAGCCACCCTGTGAACATGGAACAGGACAGAGTCGAACCATCCAAGCCCACTTCTCCAAGTGTCCCTTTACCCGGCCATCGTTACACTCCCCTAAGTACCGTTACTCCGGCCGCATCAGCTAACCGGTTCCAGCCGTACTTCCGCTGTAGGGGTCGCAACCCCTACATCGCGCTTGCCTTTCTTGTTATTGCGACCCTAGTAAATACAATGAGTAGTCCAACTTGAGTCAAGCAACCACCAAACATCGGTCGTATTTTCTTCCCCTCACATTCATATTTTGCACTCGGGGCTGTGCTGGTTATCGCTCAGGACTTCTCCTTCGCTTCTAAGATACTCTGTCTACCTACAACGTCAACATTGTCCGATACTAGTGCTACTTAGCCATGGGAAGCATCTATCACGCACAGCGCACACCAAGCGTACCCTCCGGAATGCTCATAAACCTCCCGTTTGATCTCCTTCACGAGGTCGCTAGCTATTTAGACTCAAAGGCTGCCGTCTTGCGCCTTGCTCAGTCGGCCAGTCTGTTTCTCTGTTTTATGAATCTGCTCTCACATGACACTGGCACACAGAGTAAACACCTGTTTACAAACCTATGTCCTGCACTGTATAACGACGTTCAGCTTGAGAACGCAAGCAGTGCAATGCTACGTTGTCCATGCTATGTCTGCGCCCCGACATCGCCCGACACGTCCGGAAACTCGTGATCCGCTTCTCCGACTCGGGCTCCCTGGACGACGGGTATATCATTTCCAGCCTGGTGCAAAGCCTTGCATCGAAGGTGGACGCACTCAACACATTCATCTGGGATCGCTGAAGAAATCCCGCAATGTGACAGCATGTGGTTTGCACTACGAATATCGTAAGAGAGACGGACCTTTGCATGACTTTGACATCCTAACACTCTTCAGGTGCCCACAACTTCGGACCATTGGCATTTCATACGGGGCCGAGCTTCCGAAAAGTCACAGCCATGTCTGTTGCATTTGACCTGTCTAAGATCTCAAAGATTCATAGTACCTTTCAGCTATTCGAATTCAAAAGGCTGCGCGGCTTCTCCCTGAGCCTGAAGCGTGGTTTCTACGAACAGTACTCAGATTTTGACCTTCGAGGTGAGTTTTACCAAGGTCACACAGCGAGACGTAGTCCTTACGATTGTAGAATTACCCACTGATTCCCAGCTCTGGGATATGCTCATCCGTCGCTCACCGGACCTCGAGGAACTACAGATCGCTGGTGCTTCTTTCCTTCCCGTGCACCCAGTGCATCCGCTCTGCCGTGCTCGCTGGCCGCGACTGCATACCCTTTCCCTAGGCGACATTCTCCTCGATTGGCAGCCCCGCGCTGGCGTCAAACCACCATTCATCGCTTTTCTTGAGGCGCATCCTCACCTACGTTCGCTTCGTACGTCACGCGCAGCATTGAACCCGGCGCTCCTCACCTCTCTTGCACGAGGGTCATTGCCTGAACTCCGTCATTTTGGAGGCGCCATAGAACACTTGCAGGGTTTGACCAATATCCATTCTCAGCTCACCAGCGTAGCCCTTGACGAACCTCTGATCATCAGAGATCTTGCGCCCTTACTTGTGGCTGGTGTCTTGCAAGGTTTGAAGTCTCTGACTGAGTTACGTGTCTGCTTCGTGTTCCACTCTGCCTATGAGAGCGGGAGCTTGGTACGGTCCATTGCGAATGCCTGCCCTGGCCTCACGACACTTGAGGTGATATGTGCTCGCAGGCCCTCATTTACCGTTGTGCGTCACCTCTCCCGTATTATGGACTAGTTGCGACTAATCTAACGTTCATTTCGCAGCACACATTCGCGAAAGCAATTCGCACACTTCCCCGCCTGCGGCATCTGCGCCTGACCCTTGTCCGCTCTCAGCACGAAGATTCGCTCCCGGTCTGTGCCACCTTAATTACTCGCACAAACCACCGACTACACACTTTTTCCATAACGTTCATTCCATCCACCCTCCCGCTTCCCCTTTCGTTCCACGCAGAGATTGGCCTTACTAAGGGTGATCCTGGTCATCCATATATACAGACAGGGAATTATGTGGTCGGGTCAGATGAGCACGGTTTACCTACCACCCTGACGTGCATAGAGCGCCGGGCTGTTCCATCGCTCCATTCCTCACTGCCGACATTGCCTATACCCTTATTTATACCGACTATCTCGTTCGGGGGCCCCCCACGCACTGCCAGACAAGACATCAAGAAATACCACTATACGGTTGACTTGCGCCCTGGCGCAAAGAAGGTGGGCGGGCTTCGACTACTCCTTGAGAGGAGTGGTGCTGGAGAGGAGGCGAGGGTGCTCCTCGTGCTGGTGTCTCTGACTGGACTGGCGATTTGGGGATTCTTCGCCTGAAACTTGAAAGCTTGACGGCTGCCCTTGGCCCCTTGGCATCCTCTCGAATCGTTATCTCATCACAAGATCGTGTCTCCCAACATAGCACTCTCGTTGTACGAAATTTCTTGTTAACCCATCGCATATAGTTGTTCCCGTCTAATTACATAGTGTCTTATCATGTTCACTATCTGAATTTATAGTAAGTAGAGGCCTCGTTTCAACTCACACATGTTGGTATTTTTATGTAGATTTACTGTAATAAAAGCTCGGTACATTTCTACCATTGGTCCATTGCCATGCTTCGAGGTGCATGAGTCACGACATGACCGGGAATTTATCACAAGGAAAAGGTGGGTCCCGTCATAAATCTTGTTCCGTGGATTATAGTACTTCGATCGACCCCGGGAGAGTTGGAGCAAAGTAGCTACCACTACTCTAATTTCTAGTTACCTTTGAGTTATAATTACCTGATACCTTGTGAAACATGATCTCCTCGAGGAGGATTTTACGCCACTTGGAGGTTTGTGCCGCATCGTCGATCATCGATCACGGAGCCTGATGAATCGATGACTCTTCGACATTTTGGGCCATCTTCATCGTGGGCCAGTGGATCCTTGTCCTTCAGCGCTTGGTTGTGGGACTCTTTGTGGTGATGGTCGCAAGATTGTACAAACAAAAACATTTGTTTGTACACCGAATTCAGTTTACTTCGTGCGATCAAACGCAACTGCAAGTCTACGTCAAAAGTTTCCACCAGCGTATTGTGAATTCGTGAAGACTTTCCCGTATACGCTCTAGAAACACCCCATTCTGGCCTCTGTGTACTCTTTCTCTTCAGCCTACTCCTACTCCGGGAATGTGATATCCGCAGTAACCTCAATGGAAAGCGTACTTGCAATTGGTGTAGGACTTGCTTTGCGTGTCGTGGTTGATGTAGCGACAGAAAATGACAATAGAGTCGGCGGTGAGTCTCTTCCATTATTTTACATTGCTTCCCTGATCCTAGTTCTTATTTTCCGATTTCAAGGTGTCCTCGTAGGGCTCTGGGAGGGCGTGGTCCTCAACCATTTTATTCGAAAGATGCCCCGTTCATTTGACCCCTACATCGGTCTGGGCTTCCGAATATTCGTGGACTTCATGTTCACGCAATCCCTCTCTCGTCTCGCACTAGTTGCTCTCTGGACAGTGGTGGGTATGCTCCTAGCAGACGTCGCGCCCAGTGTCTGGTACGACTCGGGTCTTAAGCGTATATACCGTCAAGTACGCAGAGATGCTCGTCACATCAAACGAGCCGTCCCAGATATCAGAATAAAAAACGATATCCCGAGCATACGCTTCTTCTCATCCCAGCGGCCGGCGTCGACGGTGGTATCAGGCTCGATACGGAGCGATAGAGCTGCCCCTGCTCGGTCGCCGGCCCCTCCACTAGCGCCTATACCGGGGCCTTCACGTCCGCCTAGACGCAGCCCTCCAGGGACGTTCCCTGACGGATCAGGCTGGTCAGAAACCGACGTAGAAGTTACCAACCTCCGTGACCGCGTCGTTCTCAACCCAGAACCCTCTCCCGCTCTCATACCTTCACGAGAAACCGTTGGATATGAATTCGTAGATACAACACATGTCCTTACTCCGCAAATACGATCTACCGCTCTCCCTGGCACCACGGTTACTATCACGCAGACGCAAACCGAAACCGTCCTATTGGAAACTGTAGCTCCCGCTGCCGCCCTTGGTGCTGCTGCATTCACACTCATCGATCCCATCGACGATCTCTCACGTCATGACCCGCCCACGATATCCAATGACCTTGACTGGGTAAACGTTACTCCTCCTCTGCGTGCCCACTCAGCTACACCCGTACATGTATTCGAATCCGAACCCTCGCAAGCGCCTCAGCCAGATCCCCCTGCCTTCACCCTCGACGCCCAGCCGCGTCCCGTATCCATAGTTGTTCCTCCTCCCCGCCTCAACGTCCTCCCTAACATCCCCGACATCGATCTCGGGGAAGGCGAGAGGTCAGCACGCCCACCACACCGGATTCCCCTCCCCGAGTCCCGTGCGGCATCTGTCATTAGCGGCGTGTATGACCAGCCCCGGAGTGTATGGCGCGAGAGCGTGCTGGCTCGTGTTGACAAAGCTAGCTCCGAGATCGGTATCGATCCTTCGCGGCCGTACGCACCTTTCATTGCTACGCAGACATCCGGGTCACATAATCGAACTGGGTCCACTGGGTGGGCAGGATCCAAGCTCAAGCATTCT
This sequence comes from Melanogaster broomeanus, assembly GCA_014904935.1. NCBI lineage: Eukaryota > Fungi > Basidiomycota > Agaricomycetes > Boletales > Melanogastraceae > Melanogaster > Melanogaster broomeanus. Next base: position 219,782 of record MU123734.1, on the reverse strand, counting down.
GCGGATGACGGGGTTGAAGCTGACAAGTTAAAGGCAGAGTCAATAGCCGGAGGGAAAGCCGAGTCAGTCGGCGGAACCAACAAGGACAACACCGTTCAAGAGCCTGAACCTCAGATGCCTACTCCCGCCCAAGTCGACCCTCCAGCTACCATCTTAAACCAGCCTATGGATATCCCGTCGAGATCAACAGCAGACCCAGAGCAGCCACGTCAATCGACCACTCCACCCGAGCCTGCCCCCGTGAATGATGTCAAGGTCGATGCTAGCCATTTACCCCCTCAGACTGGGGCAGATAGTGGAGCTGTGCCAGGGTCGAGCGGACACGCTTTGTTTGATGTAGATGTAGACCCCGCCCAATGCCGCACACCTCCTCCTCTATTCACCGAGGTTGCTGGCGCCGGCGAAGTTTCTGTTGGCCAGGATCCCAAAGACGAAGAGCCCGTGACGCAGGACGAAGAGCCCAATGTACTCACTGAGGAGGAAAAAGCCGCCGAGGTGAAACGCCAGGCCTTTTTGATGACACAGGTCAAAGAACTGCAGGACACGCGCGATCGTTTACAAGAGAATTTGGCTGCGAAAGGCAACTCGGCCAGCAGAGCCATGAAGTCAAATCTTGAGGAGACGGAGAAGACCCTGAGCGCTGTGAGAGCAAGGATCACGAAGAAGGCTTTCTCTAGTTAGTCATTTCTTATTCAGGTCTTCCATCGCTGACGACCGCCCGCCAGAGCCCCCAGAAAATACCCTAATACGTGAAATTTCTGTGATCGGTAAATCTTCTGAAGAACTTCGATCGACACTTGTCACAGCGATATTAGACACACTGTCAGCACGGGATGATGCGGGGTCCATGACCATCCAGGTCGTCTTCGCCAAAACGCAATTTGGGACAAAAAAGGCAAAAGAAAGGGAGAGCGCTGTCGTGGCGTTCTCTGAGCAGTAAGGTGTCTCCTAGTTTGTGGAGCAGCCCGGTTGACAGCGTGACGTTGACAGGAATCAATTTTCATGGCATGAAGAAAAACCAGGCATCGTTAACATCATGTTCTAGCGTGCTTGTTGATTAATATGCCTTATTTCTTCTCTACGCGTACCAACTTCCGGTAATGATTTATGGGTAACTCACTACTGAGTGTGTACATAGTGTCTGTACTGTTTTCCATCATGTTGTGCAGGTGTTCTTTGATTTATTCAGTCCTGAATTCTACATGATACCCAGATATCTCCTGCGTGACCTTACAGTAATTAGCCTGACCGAATCCACCAGTCGCCAGACGCTCTGGCAGAGGTCCTGAACAATCATTTGCCTCATTCTCGTCAGAAGTCACCTCAATCGCGATTTCACCACCGTCTCGGAACAAATCATAGAAGGTCTACATAACACCTCGACGCTACGGGGCTGCCGTGCATGGTGAAGCTCTTGACGCATGCGGCGACACATTTTGGCGTAGGGTATACAACGGCCTGGGGTCATAATTCTTAACGGTGACGGTATGTGCTTGTATTCAGGTAGCTGTTGTAGATGGCGTGTTTTGGGCACGAATGGTGAGATGATGGACTGTATGTTGGGGACGGGACTGTGGTTCGCATGGGCGGGGGAACTCTCGAAGGGAAGAGGAAGATGGGCTTTTACCTGGGTAACGACCGAGCAGACGGAAGGTCAGCAAAGTAGCTATGGTGGCTTGGTCATCGTTCCCAGGAAGCCCTGGCAACACCTGGGTAATGGAAGTGGTCAATTGCCATCGACGGGCGGCTGAACGTCAAAATGCTTGCTTGCGTCGAAGTTGTTCAAGACAGCATCACGGACGCGGTCGACAGACCTCGCAGGTTGGTTAGCGTGGTGATAACCGATAGGAATCTAGTCACGTCAGCATCATTTTCGAGGCAGGCTTGGCAGAGGGCCGACATGGAAAGAGGGCCTGTTGCAAAACAGATGGTTAGCTGGCCCACGGTTGCGAGACTAAGTTGGGGGATACAGCCGCCATAACTTTTTAGTACTCGCGTCAAAGTAGTTAGGTGGTCCAATCATTCCAAGAATGTATTCTGGGCGGACCACGCATCAGACCTATAGATCACATCAGACTGAAACTTACATTTCCACCCACGAATTCGATGAGGGGGGGCCGTGTCGTGAGGAGCATACTTGCGCAAAGTTTTCAATCTATGAACTCAAACACTTGGTCAGAACTTCACGGTGATTATTACCAGGTATACTCCCGAGAAGGTGACTCATAAAATCCGTTTGTGTTATCGGATTGCAGGGAGCACCTCGCCTGGTCGTCCTTAGGGGAGTAATTGACAGGCACTGGGGCTGCATTTCATTCGTTGGGCAATGCATCTACGGGATCAGATACAGTGACCAAGCCATACATCTTGTAGAAATAAGCATCTGAAAATGAACATTATTGTGAATCGGCTGCCCTTCGCAAGTTCGCGGTTGGCTTACCAGGTCCGATGAAAGAGATGACAAATGCAGTATACATACATGTAACTGATGTGGTTCAGTGCTTTTGCAGGGTGTGTGGCAGGTGTGACAGGTGTGACTTTCGGTGGCGGATGAATAAGTGTAGTGGCAAGCAAGCGAGATCAGCTAACGAACAGTAGCTGGACCCATGTACCATGACTCTCTCGATGAAAGCTGATTTTATATACTTTATCTTAGGGAGCAAATTTCGAAGCACATCTGAGAAATTCACCAGTTCCATCTACATAACATTATTCGATAAGTCGAACGTGCCGAAATTACTGTAAACTGTAACAAACCGGCAGTATGACCGCACAACCATAATGTGAGTGACCGAGTGAGTCGTCCATGCATCTTGGCCATGTGGACGGATTCGAAGGCCCTCCACCTGGAGAAGGGCAACCCTAGAATCTGGGAGTGAGAATCCCAAAGAGGGGCTTGCCATCAGCGTTTCGCATTGCATGGATCATCTGGCCGCAGATGGCTGCTTTAAAGCAATCTTTTCCAACTCTTTACATACTAGATCCAAACCGCCACCGAATGTCCCAATAAGTGCTTTCTTCATTGGGCAATCTGGAAAACACGTATGTTGCGGCATCTCCGTCTCGTCCAATTCCAATACGGAAACGGTAAAAGTTGGCGTCGCTCCAAGAGCTGAGGTGATACTTCGAACGCCGTTGTGTCCATTAGGCAGAACCACCCAACTTGACAGAAAGGGCCTTGGGCTTGTGCTCAAGGGAGTCATGAACTACGATCATGGTGCCTGGGACTTTGGTCGTGTGACGGAGAGCAGACACGACCGCCGGTCCGGATATATTCATAAGAGGTTCTGATGCACACAATTAGTGCAATGGTGGCAGGATCGAAATGTACCTACTTGGTTTAAAGAGTGTTAGATCAACATTCAAGTCACCGAGCAACACATTCGAGCGACCAGTGATACCGCCCAAGGCTCTGTTGGTAGTCAGACGGATGCCAAAGCGTTGAGCTAGCGCATCCACGATAAGGTGACCGACACTGGGACAAAATATTCGATAACCATATGACGATGCGGGACCCGGGAGTGTTGCGCACCTGTGTCGGGTATTCGGAAATGGTAAATTGCCCAAGCCAACGACTAGTAACTGGGGAAATTTGGCGGGGACAGTCATTGGAATGACCTGGTCTTTGGGTATCTGGTTGTTTATGAAGAGATGGTGTGGCTACCTTGACAGAAACATGCTCGTCATGAATTCAGTCAGCCAGTGTCATTTTGCGAGTCAGAAAAAATGCGACAATATTACATACATTACTGTAAGTAATAAATTGTTATTACCGTAAGTATAATAATAATATTTCCGGGTTTTCAGTTTGCCGGAAAATGTATATACCAGGATATTATTATCAGGTTTTGCCAAGCTCTCCCCACAGTGTGGCATGTCCGAGACTTCCAGGCTGAAACCATTCTGCAGTGCTAACTCGCGATCCAATGTGACTGAACATTCTTGTAAAACCATTCCTTTCCTTTCCTCTCCCTCCACATCTCTATCAACTGTTCTACCGTCCGAAGACATGTCCATGACGATGCTCCGTCAGAGACGTCGGTTCTCCACTACAGACACTACCCATGATACTCGGGTCTTGTCCTGCCGGCGTCTCCCCCATTCACTCGAGGCGCTCGACCTTTCATCCGCATCTGCAAAGGAATCCCTCGGCACTCTCAGAATTCTCGTCCTTTCATATCTTGAAGACGTCGAGACTCGACTCTCTAAACTCGACTCTCCCCTCTCTGACATCAGCGCCTTCAAGATTAAAGGTGAATACACAGTAGAAGAAGCACGTATATGGGCAAAAGACGCCTTAGAGATGCTTCGCAGTATCAGGTCCGAGGTTTGCTCACACCTCCCCGAACTTCCCGAGGTTCCATCCATGAATGATGTCCGCACCCACCTTTCTCTCTCCCTAGCCGACATCACCTCTGCTGTCGACGATGCCCGCTCCCGTTTCTCCGACAGCTATATATCGACGCTCTCTACTAGGCTCCAGTCCCTGCAAGCCCATTTAAGGTCAATGGACCTGCTTATAACAGATCTTCACTCCCTCTCTGGCAGCAAACGTTTGTCGGGTCTTTTCGAGTCGTTCATGTCTTCAGAACTCGTAGCTGAGCTGACCGACGACGTCAACGAGGTTGAGGACATCGCCAGAGACGTCGCTCTCGCCATCAAGCAGTCACTCCAGGGATCGAAACTCATTCACTACGTAGACCTACCGCCCCAATGGCGAAACAATCCATTCGTTACTAGAGGATATCGGTGTGTATTCACTACACGCACGTTCCTCACGGTTTCCTCATGTCTTTCGCGTAGATTCATACCACTCGAGAAGTGGCCACTGATCGTCATGTCATTATTTGCATTACACAACGAGACACGTTGGTCGCTTATTACTCCCTCGTACCTGCATTGCATACTAATTCATTTTTAGTCAACATCCATACCCATCTCATCCCGTTCTCTCTATGGCTGATCAACTGTATACCCTTATTCAATTCTCAATCATTTCAAGACATCCCTGAAGCTGCATTCATCACTTTCGCGCTTATCTGCCTATTCAGCAGCGTGGTATGGCACACCATGGCTGGATGTGCGCACCCTGAAGGCATGGATCTCTGCGCCAGGATAGATTATGTCGGCATCGGATGGTGAGGGGTCCCTCTGTTCCAAACAGCCTCAGCTTATCGATTTTGACAGGCTCATCAGTGCTAGCGTAGGCACTGTTGTCTACTACGGATTTCAGTGTCATCCAAATCTCGGGAAATTCTTCCTTGTCTGCTGTTTTCTGACTGGGGTCACCGGTAATACGTTCCCATTCATGAAATGGTTCAATAATCCTGTCTATAGAGTCAGTTCTTTCCCCTTATTGCTTCGCTCATACTAAAGACCAAATATCATCTAGCACTGGCGAATTGCCTTCTTTGTCTCCCTTGCTTTTACCGCTGTGGGACCGCTCGCTGTTCTAGCATACCTCCACTCTGTATGGGAAACGATCGTCTATGTTGGTATGTGCCTCTCCTCGTCTGAGTCCTTCCCACATCTGATTGGCGTTCTCGATTGCAGCCCCCATTGGGCCGTCATTGCTCTCCTACCTCATTGGCCTTGTCTTCTACGCAACACACATACCCGAACGCCTACTCTCCGACCGTTTCTCACACTGGCTGGACTGGTGCGGTGGTGGCTCACATGCCATATGGCATGTTTTCATCGTCCTTGCGATCAGTCAACATCGGACCGCTATAGCATCGCTACGCAATGGAATTTCGTGCGCTGCCATTCCATGAGCGCCCTTTGAGCCAGCAATGATGGCGTGACGCATTTGATCTGCTTTGTTTACCTCACACATGACACATAGCTTCGCTATTTTGCGTTTACTTTTTACCAACTTAGCAGTGCTTTTTCATTGCATGGGACTAAATACATGACTATGATCCTCCGATTTCGCAGCGTAGTATTTTAATCGTTATTTTGTAGTTAAAGGATTTTCGGATTGCTCGCACAATACAATTTCTTGGGTTTCCTTTCGATGAACCTGTTTACCTGGAACTTCACCAAAGAGCTGTTAAGTCCGAGAGCCTCGTCAAAGTGAGGCTGTTTGTCCTTTTCTTACCAAAGGCTTCCGAGGCAAGTGTAAATTCACTGATGAGCTCTTCAGATCCACGCCAATCCACGTCCAGAAACCACCCACCTGTAAGCGATCCAGACCGCTGTCCGCTTAGACCGTTACGCCAAAAGGCAGTAATACTGAATAATATTCAGTATCGCAGGCGGTATATATGCTAGTTGTAGGAACCTAGGTAAGCTGTAGGCTTACACCACCTTTACGCACATGGGAATATCGGGGAGCACCCTCAAACACACTTGCGCCCTTCGACTCCCGACATTCAAAGAATTAAAGTAGCGCGCTTGACGACCCCCTCCAGCAGCCACGAGTTGCGTCGCAGAAAGCCTGACTCCCTCGCCTTTGATCGGGATACCGTAGTCTCTGTATTTGATCGTGGACCATGCGACGTTTCTGTCGCTTGGAGTATATTTCACCTGGTGCGTGCTATGTGTGCGGAAATGATACCCTTGAAACGGTCACTGGTGCGGGTGCATGTCTCAGTCGCAGTAGCACAAAGATAAGGCGGATAAGGAGAACACGACGGTCTGTGAAGAACTCTGGTATAGATACATGGAAATGGACACGAACAGGGGCAAGTTCTGTTGTCGAATGGTACATTGCAAATTATAAAGACTAAAACGCGAGTACGAGCACAGCAAGGAGCACAGACAGAAACTCTCCATAATGACGATCAAATAATTCCATTTCAGATCAATTTTGCCTCCCGCTTAGCCTGTTGTACCTGAGCTGACCGCTGGCTTCGGAGCGTCATAGCTGTGCCCTGAACTGATTTTTTGGTGGTTGGAGCAGGTACAGCAGGGGCAACAGATGCCTGAGATAATGATATGCGTGTGTCGTCCGAGGCAAATCCGGGAATTACGTATGTTATGATTTCGTTCTGTGGTCGGACGTCGTATCAGCAAGTGCACAGTGAGAAGCGGCATGTATAACTACCAAGGTGTAGTTGCAAGTCCTTCACTTCCAGAGTATCCCCTCCTCGGTGCTTTGCAAGTCGGCAACCAAAGTTGGTCACGGAATCGATGAACTCGTCTGCTACTTGTAGCAGTAGCTGAAACCCGTTATATTAGCCTAGTGAACTGGGGACAGCGACATAGTACAAGGAAAGAACCTACATCTTCAACTTCGGGTTCGATCCGCACGTTCGGGTCAATACTTGTGACAAGGTCCTGTATCGACCGTCTCATGCTCTGGTCACCTGGCGTGCTCTTTCTTCTCGATCGGCCGTCATCTAGGGTGAGCGACGTCGCGTCATCAGACCGTGCTATTTGCGAGGGCGTCCCTATTGATGTGGGACATTGTCAGTCCACCTTCGCGGCCTTCAGGTGAGTTTCTCGTTCTGACCTGACATTCTACCACCTGTGATGCCACCAGTCAACGTTGGCCTTCCTTGTTGTGCAGTAGCCCATTGGACAGGTCCGGGATTTGTCGAGTTTAGTGTCTGACTGATGGGATATCCGTCTCCTGGCGTTGAGGTGAGGACCGTTGCAGGAGAGCCATTTTTGAACGCGGAGGTTGTGCCGGGCGACACGGCTGCAGCTGCAGTGGCGGGCGTCGTTGGAGTAGTCGCTGATGTACTAGCTGTCGTGCCACCAGCAGCAACAGCAGGCTTGTATTTCTCTGCATATTCTTTCAGCTGGTTGACAAAGGAAGTCAGGAAGTCAGCACACGCCCCGACGATAACGCACGCCCAGGAATCAACGCACTTGCTGGATCTGCTGAGCATTAAGCTTCCCCTGACGCGCAAGTTCTCCTAGTTGGCCCATATTCTGTGCAAGGAGTTGTGCGATGCGCTCGCTGGGGACAGGTTCTCCATTCTGGCTTTTGAAGGCGTTCCCGAGAGCGGTGATAATGTTCGCTGGGTTTTGCGGGGTTGGTGTAGCTGGTGTTTCGTTTGTGGCCATCGCGTTGTACTTTTTGAATATGTCCCGCTCTTTGTGCTGTTAGGCTGCAAAGGGATCTTTCCGACAACACGTGGGAGTTTATAATTATTCTTTACCAAGGGTAAATAGCTCCTGTCTGCGACCTGTCCGATTTGCCACATTACGAGCAAGCAATGGATAAAATATACCCTTACATGAATTCATTGCGAGACTATTGCTGTCTGTCTCCGACCCGTCCGAATGCACTTTCTCCCTTTCCAGTGCTAGTCCTTCGCCTTCTCCCCCCCCAATCCTCTCACACCCCATACGCTGATCAGGAGCTAATGTGCTGGACCTCTGAACGCTCTCCAATACACTGAACGTCAGAAAGTACCCTGGCACTCGTGACGTCCTAGAATCGTACCTCGTCAAGAAGCAAGCAGCCAAAGTCTGGAGGATCTGACGCTGCGCGACCATGAATGTCACAGTCGGTTGTCCATCACTTGAATGTGGAGCTATACAGTAAATCTGTCGCGGGGATTGGTCCGCCATCCCATCGGCAACAGATCAGACTTCGCTAGGTTTACGCCACTGCTTGCGGATGGATTTATTCCATACCGGAGAAATCGGCGGAGATTACTGTACCTCGGAAGCTCTGAAACCTCGGTGGCACGAACCTAAGTCCATTCGTCGCTGTGTCTCCTCCCAGACCGCGCGATGCAGTGCGAGTGCTAGCCGATTATAGTGCTTGCGTTTTTTTGTGTGGGTTTGGGAGAGCGGAGCACCGTGGCCAGAGGTCGATCAAACGGTAGCAGTCATCCTCGTGTTGCAACGGACCATTTTCGACGGACCTTGGGGGTATATCCAAATTTGCTAGCTCCTCGGCTAAGCTCGTTGACGCGGACAAAGGAGAGACGCATCTGCATCATGATCGCGCTGGTCAGGCAAGGACGATCACCACGGCATGACGACTTCATGCGCCAGTGATAGCACCGAGGCTGGTCCGCCGCTGAGATATATAATAGACCAGATGCCAAACGTTGGTGGAGCATAACCTTCTAGCTGGCAAGATTCCCAAGCTAACGGTATCAATTATCATCGATATATCGTGATTCATCGACGTCATCGAGTCATCCCCAGACCAGAATTAGTAAAGGCAAGTAAGTCATTTTTGGAGCAACGAAATTACAGTAATTCCTGCAGCCTGGACGAGAACAAGAGAACTATGCACCGTGACCCGCATGACGGTTCGGACCTGCTCGTCATCGCATCTGATCTGGCTAAGCGCCACTGAACTGCGATATCTCTCCCAAAGATCTGTCTGTTGTTGGGGAATATTTGAAGTTCCGTCAGGAATTATGAAATGGAGCAGGTCTTCCACCTGATGCCACGTACGAATCACAAGGACAATACATCCATGTGTCCGGTCACTAAGTATCAGACCGCCGATGTGTCAATGACCCCCGATACCCGGATATCGGTATATATATATATCACCCACGATCGATTTGAATGAAGAGAAGCCTCGCGACTGGAGAGACGAACTAAAACGTGATAACTCTAACACGACGATGGTAGTCAACTGGTCAGTCCATCGTGGGACTGATGTAGGTGTGCTGTTGCAGGTACATTATCTCACACACGGGTCAGTGACATCGGTGGAAGGCGGTAGAATTATTTTGTGAGAGATATCTATATATACCATATACAACGAACAATTGGAAGAGTCCAACACTCAGGCCTGAAAAACCGAGGAAGAAGTGATAAGTATAAATTTCATTACAAAAGTCATAATGACAAAAACGAAGGGCAGTAGCCACCAGCCCAAGGCATCGGAGGAACGGTCGACGAACCAGGGCTAGATTGCTCGTGTAAGGTGCTGAAAGATAGACGGTAGAAGAAATTAATATAGAAATGACATGCTGATATAATCGAAAGATGATGTGGTAGAAGTGACAGATGTTGAGGCGTCAGTAGTATACAGTTGGCTTGGGATGACCAGACTTGGAAAGAGGGTCTTGAAGAATCGGGTAAAAGATTAGTAAGTTCGCTGGTGCCCAAATCGTCGATTCATCAGATGTGTGGCACTTGCGCTATGACTTGATCTGTACGGTATGGAGCGACTACGACCACAGCTGTGTCATCGCAGTGCGATCTAAGTTTAGGCCAGTGAAATTATTGAGGGTTGGACCAGCCAGAAACGGCCAATGGACGTCGTGGTACGACTATTCGAAGCATCTCGCCATCAAATTCGGCTCGTACTTGCGCCAAATCGGCATCATAACCAAAGGACACGCGACGCTCGAAATGACCTATGATACCTACTTGAGTTATAAGTCAATATATTAAAATGGAACACATACCACCGCCAGGTTCCCAAGAATCTGCCACAACATGTAATATGCGACGTCTCCTTGTAGCAATGGTTCTGGGGAATGGGCATTAATCAGTGCAAATCTAATGAAATTGAGGCGAGGGCACTAACATGCCATCGCGGCTAAAGCCTGGTAAACGGACCAGAAGGCGATACTCCGATTGGAACGTCTCCACCGCAATCCATGTATTAGGAGGTGGAGCGTGGCAGAGAAATGAGTCATAGGGCGCACGTCGTTCAGCGTCATCGCCACTACGCTCGTTTTGCAGTGGTGGTATCAGGATCACAGGTGCTTCGGGAGCAGGCATGTTGGACGCAGATGAAGTCGATCTAGACAACGCGTACGTGCTTGCTATTGGCTCCTGAGGTGGAAGAAATCTTGAGTAAGGAGGCGGTGGTGAAGATGGGACGCCTGCTGATGTCCACGGTGATTGGTGTGGCGTTGGTGATTGCTGAGGACTAGAGTGTTTAGGCGGGGCGTCCTCTTGCATGGGGCCAATGGATGGAGGTGTGGGCAGGGGTCGGCGCTCCGATGCCTCACCAAGGGGATTCTGTAATCCAGTACCTCGTAGAGTTGAACTCTCAGATGGTGGGCCTCCAACTATCCTAGGTAAAAGGATGTAAGGAGTTTGAGAGGGCAAAGGAAGGCTCGCTGTCGAGCTTCGGTCTATCCAGCTTCCTGCTTGCAAGGAATGGCCTCCCGGCGATGCACTGCCGCAAGATCTCGTCTGAGAATCGGGGAGTGGGAGCGGACTTGTTGTTGGAGACAGATCTGGGGTATCAGGTGGGGTGGTTCCTGATGCATTAGAGGGCTGCATCACAGCGGAAGACGCGGATATGGAGAAGCCACTGTTGAGAGCGTCTGGCGAAGAGGTAGGATTACTCAACCCGTGGTCCGAATGGTTATCGCAGTTCTGTGGTGAACGGTGCGAATCCGAGGAGGGACTTCCGGACTGATCGGCGGTCAACTGTTTTGAATCTGATGGAAGAATTCGACCAGATTGATGGGTTGTAGCTGGAAAGGGAAAACCAGCCAACTGGGAGGATATGTTGCACGGTGGGGAGGGCAAAGGGACCTCTCTAGGAGAGTCGAAGGAGGCGTGTCGCTTTGAAAAGGACGGTTGACGAGAAGGTGGTTGCGCAGAACAGGCAAGGTGAGAATATTCTGAGGAAAAAACACGTAATGACAGTCAGCAAGTGAGGATAATTCCAGTGGATCCATGTGGATGCAAAAAAAAGAGTTCCAAAAAACAGATTTTAGGGAAAAAAAGGCACCCGTAATTTTAGCCTATCCATGGAATGACGCCAGGTTCGGCAACAGCCGGTTCCTCCCGAAAGTAGCGGGGAGATAGCCGTATAGTTGAACAGGCCTAGCCAAAACTGACTCGCTCCGAGAATTCATCAAAGCCGAAAGTGTTCCTCTGAATCCCAATATTCAACGTCCTACCCCAGATAGATAACTGGAGTGACGGTTTGGCTGCAAAATATCCGGAATTGGCGCAGAACCAGACAATCAATCAAGATTGGTAACCGATGCGCACATTGCGCCATTTGACATCAATGATGGAAGGGAAACATTATAAACGCATGTTTCCGGCATCATGAGGGCACTGCCGAATTTGCACCAAGTTGGGAGTAAGAGCCGCGTCACAACACCTCCATCGCAAGTTTTGGTGCATCCACAAACGCATGCACACGGACTGCTAGTGCGACGACGAAAGAAGAAGTTGGTAGAAAGCTTCATCTCACCTGTTGATCGTTTGCCATTCTGGGAGATGGCGCCTTTCTCAGCTGACTCGCTTGGCAAATCATTGTCGGTGGGCATCTTCTTCAACAAACAACCAGAGTATTCCGTTAGCAGACGCCGTCGTGTATCGGAGGTCCAGGATTTCTGTGGGTCGGGAGAAGAGGATGGGCCTGGGCGAGATCGAAGAGGTCTGTTGGACGGGAGAGCTGATGGCGGTTGTGAAGGTGAATTAGAGGATGGCAGGGTTTTTGGAGCAGACTATGGAGCACCCTGCTGTGGCGTGAGAATACTGACAGCGTGCCTTTGTTGTAACGTAGCTAATAAAACACTGACGTCATATGCCAATCCGCTGCGGCTTTCCTCCCGACGCCAGGAATTGACATTGGTCATGTCGATCCGAGTATTCCTAGTAGCATAGTTAGTAGTAGTACTCGTTCTCTCAAACACCTGTTCACCTCGTGCCTCGCATTCATTCCTAGATATAAACTGTACATAAACTACACCACTAACATACATAGTACTATATTCTGCCAACATAGGGTGCAACGCCATTCACTCGGGTAACTACTACTACTACTCGTCATGAATTTCAACACGACCGTAGCACGCGGAGTAGTGCTCCAATGAGGTATGTATGATTTTGCAGGGCGAACTTGGCGTCACCGATGCATCGTGGGATCGGAAGTGTAAGTTAGATTATGTATGTTATCTTATGTGGACCATCCAGAATCATTCAAGTCAATAAACAATGTTGACTGGCCTGTCTGAGATGATGGATTCATCGTGCGTATGAGAAAAATCGCTCCAAACAGTATATGATTAGAGGCTGGACAAACATGAGAATGGCACGACAACCGAGTTAGACAGGACGTCTCAGATTAGATTGCGGGGAAGGACTGATGGACTCCTTTGCACAAAAATACCGAGTTTTGCCAAGGGATGGCCCAGGTTAGTAAGTATATTGCAGTACTAGCACTATCGTGACAAGTGCCAGCTAAGAGATAGACGACTTCCCCTTTGCCGACTTCTTGACATCGACAGTTTATAAATTTACACTCGTGTCTTGCCGAGCCATGCAACGTGTAGCTGACCCTCAACCATTGTCAAGGGTTTCTGCGATGTTCGACCAAGATTCCCCTCGACCGCAGCTCAGCACTATTTCACCTCTCGTACAAGCCGCAAAGATGCATATCAAACGAGCGACCCTCACGTCAAAGAAGAACTGGTGGATGGGTGCGTCGCTTTCTCTAGTCTTCCGTGACCGGATTTTTATTTTGTTTGTCAAACTCTTCCAGTCGAACTTAACCAAGAAGAAGACAACGCAAAGCAGTCTCAGCTGTTGAATACCTCGTCAAATTCATTCTCTTCCTCCGAGGAGACGAAGGTTGCGCCTGATGATGGCCACTACGAGCCTCGCCGTCACGGCATCAGCAAGGTTGCCACGTCCCCAAACCCGTCTATACCTGTCTACAACCCACCACGCCACCCAACATCCATCTTCTCTTTTCCAACACCAACCGCATACTCTGCACCACCAAATCCCTCTGCCAACCTTGCGCCCTGCGCACAAGGCTCTGCCTCTGTCCTCTTTAAGTGCGTTGTAAAGAAGCCAGACGTCGTGCAGCTCGAAATCAATGGCGAGATGCAGTCAAACGCTCAGGACGTCACAACACAATTCCTTGCAGAGTTACGGGTTTATACCACCGTGTCTCGCCATCGAAACATCACCGCGTTCTTGGGATGCCTGGAGAACATCGGGATGGTGCTAGAGTATGTCGATGGGCGGACATTATACGAGGTCATTCGCCAACGTCCCGCGCTCTCGCGAGCAAAGAAGATCGACTTCCACAACCAGCTCCTCGCAGGATTGACGCATCTTCATTCGTACGGCCTGAGCCATGGTGACTTGTCGTTGCTCAACGTTCAGGTGACGCATTCATCCGATACCATAAAGCTGCTCGACTTTGGACGCTCGGTGTCTATGGACTCGACATTTTCGCCACCACACGACGAACCTCCGGACCCATTTGAGCATCTCGATCGCAAGGCTGGTAATGCATCTGGTCTGAAGGAGCCCACGAGGAAGGTGGAGCAAATTCATCCTGGGACGCGGCCCTTCGCCGCGCCAGAGGTCATACGAGGGGAGTGCCAGGATCCCCTTCTTGCAGATGCCTATAGCTTTGGGATGATCCTCATTGCTATCGATAGGTGCGAGTTGGTGGACCTGAAGCCAGCGGAGCAACGTAAGGATGTCGTGCCGGACGGCTTATTTGTCGATTGCGGGGTCTTCGAGGAGCGCGCTAGGGAGTACTTGAAGAGGTTCGACTCGAGGAGAAGGCTAATGAAGGAGGACACGATGGCGGTTGAAGACTGAGAACCAACCAACTCTGCATGCGGGCCCGCATATTTACCTCTCGTCCCTGACAGAATCCTGGCAGATATGTGCGCAGGAGACAGACTCCAGCTCAGCCCACCCAACAGCTCGAGCTTCCTTGCGTGCCTACTGTATAACCCTCTCGAAGTTCGCCACGGTGTCACGGGAACATCATCTCAACTCAGCTATTCATGTGGTCTCCGATTCCCTGTAACATTAAGCACGTATTCTACGACTCGCATCTGGATGATTGATCAGCAAGCAACGGACTACCTTGATACTTGGTCACCACTTAGTAGTATCTTTTTTTCTCGTATGACATCAGGATTCAGGAAAACCTCAACTTGTTTATTGTAATGTTGTTTGATACTGACTTCAATGTTAGTAGACTTTGTGAACGTCATAAATCTGTGACAGTAGCCTATCGAAACAGGCGTAATGGCACAATGAAAAGAGAGTTCACTCTGGCGGAGATGTGCGTAAAGTCTGGATAACAGTAGAGAAAACTCTAGGATATAAAACGAAGGCATTGTCCTACATACATACTGCGAGGAGATTACTGGTGCGATAAATATGACTAAGCAAGTGAAATCGCCATGCAGCAGCTGTCGCTACACAGCATCTTCATCTTCACCTCTCTGTGCAAGGCCGCAAGCCAAGTCACGACCCATCCTTGCAGAAAATCAATTACGCCAGACACACGCGATGGCCACTGTCCACCCCTCACGTATTGGCCTAGTTCCACAAGACCGGAAAGACCTCCATTCAGACCGCCGTCGTGGAAGGTCGCCTTCTCCACCCCGAAGGCACGACAGAGACCACAGGGAGTATGACCGGGACAGAGACAGGGACAGGTATAGAGAGAGCGATAGGGAGCGGACATATTCTACCAGGGACCGTCCCTCTCCTCGGAAAAAGGACGAAGAGAGGGAACGCAGTCGGGGAGAGGACAGAGAGAGGGGCAGGGATGGAAAGCGGGGGACAGACAGAGACGCGGATAGGGATAAAGATACAGATAGAGGGAGAAACGGAAGGCGGGCCTCGCCAGAATACGGAGAATACAAGCGCCCCGCGTCACCTGCCCCAGGTGCACGCAACATGTATCCCAGTCGCCAGCCGCGGGATGAGATTGCCGAGAGAGACAGGCCCCCTCATATACGGGTTGAGTATGGGGGTGGCGGCGGCAGCGACTTTTTGGAGAGGTGAGCCAGCTCACATTCATATGCTTTAACTGAGACTGAGACCCTTCTTATAGCCGGAGGTTGCAAAGAGAAAATTCAACACTAAACATTTGGCCACCGTCGCCGAAAGCTGCTGCACGAGCGTTGTATGTGATCTTTTTATTCATTATCTATCATAATCCCTCACGTACTTCTAGATCACCCGAGCGTGGCTCGTCTCGCAGAAAATCTAAAAGGAACCGCTCAGAAACCCCGTCTGACATCTCAGACTCGGACTCGGAGCGACGTCGACGCGAACCTAAAGAGCGTAAACGCTCACGGAAGGAAAAAGAGCGCAAGGAGAGAAAGCATCGCGAAGAGCGCCGCCGGAAGTCGCGGAGCTACAACGATAGCGAAGAAGATGAGGGATCTAGAGAACGAGAGCAGGTCCGGAGGAGCAAGAGTAAAAGCCGCGCACGAAGCCCTAGTCCGAGTCGGACGCCCTCGCCTGCTGAAGGGGAAGAGGAATGGGTCGAGAAGCCTGCTCCTGCCATTCCATTTGTTGCCACTTCTCAAAGCAACGGTACAATGCCTCCACCAGCTATCATACCTCGACACAGCATGAAGCACACAGCCGACGACGACGACTCAGATGATGAACTTGGTCCCCAACCTCTGCAGAAGGTCACCACGTCCAAGAAAGTGGACGAGCGCGCTTATGGTGGCGCACTGCTACGTGGTGAGGGTAGTGCAATGGCTGCCTTCTTGCAAGAGGACACGGATTCGCGTATTCCCCGTCGTGGTGAAATCGGTCTCACATCAGATGAGATAGCGCAGTTCGAATCTGTTGGGTACGTTATGAGCGGCAGCAGGCACAAGCGCATGAACGCTGTCCGTATGAGGAAGGAAAACCAGGTTATCAGTGCTGAGGAAAAGAGGGGTATCTTGAAGTTGCAGAGAGACGAGCGAGAGAGGAGAGAGGCTATACTAAGGGAGGAGTTCAGTGAGCTTGTTTCTGAAAGGCTCAAGGCGCCAGAGGCGAAGCCGAAGTAAAGCACACCATGACGTATGTATTTTACCAACTTGTTCGAATATTTTGATTCGATCTCAGATTGGTAGTCTCCAACCTCTCTATGATGGCGAAAAACCCATGTGGCTTTTCCAACTTTCAGCTTTTACTCGGTCCTCGTAAATGGAAGAGTTTTTGTACGCAAGAACCATGGTATCTCTACGTAAGTCATTCGTAGAACAATGCACGACTACTAGGCACTCTTCAACGGCTTGCCCGAGAGCTGTGTAATTAGAGCTCGTCGCGCTTGCCAGGCTGTATGCCCATAAGTTCCGTGGTGAACACCAGAGCAGCGTTCGGTGGGATGGCTTTTCCAGCTCCACGAGTTCCTGCAGATGACACGTTGTGAGATGTGGTGTAGCAGTATATGGTCGCAGAACAGACCATAAGCCAGACGAGCGGGGATGGTGAGGGTACGCTTCTCTCCGATACACGAGTCCAGGAGGCCATCGTCCCAACCGCGGATCACCTGACCTGGCACCAACTAAAGAAAGGCATATCAGAACAACAAATGGAAACCAATAAAGGCCAATAAGAAGACAACGTACGCTTGAATGAAAGGGGCTGACCCCGGTCCAGGCTAAACGAATCCCATTTGAGCAGCAGGAGCCTAAGAACAACGGAAGAACGGACCTCGAGTCGAACTTTTTGCCGTCATCGAACAGGGTACCAGTCTACAGCACATTGCATCCTTCATCGACCCAAGGACGGCAATAGGTCTGGTGTGTGTACTCACGTAGTGCACGGAGATTGTGTCTCCCTTGCCTGCCTTGACGGTGCAGTCCTCAGGCATAAAAGTGGTCTCAATCTGGAGCTCCGTAGGAGGCTCGACAGCAAAGGCACAGGACGCCAGTACCAATAACGAAAACCAGACTTTTCCAAACTGCATTTTGGTGATGATGAGGACGGTGAGCAACACACTGACACGCGACGGTGCGAATTGTACCCCAACTGAAGCGCACACGTGAGACTGATGTGTCAAGCCCGTGAGAATTCCTTACTAATATTATCCAATGCCGTGTGTTTCTGCTGCCGCTGAGTCATCAACTGTACAGCGCAATCATTCCAGTAACCTTAATCTTAACGACCATCTCACTGAATCGACGCCAACCGAACGACGACAAAAATGGTGAGCAGAACTGTTTGATCTATGCGCTCATGATTTTCGGGGACACTGACAGCTACTATTGTATCATTAGCCTTCGCAAAAATCATTCCGCACGAAGCGTATCCTCGCCAAGGCTGCCCGCCAGAACCGGTGAGTATACTTGTCTGGTCTGACGATGGATTCGTGCTAATAGATGTAATTATTGTCTAGGCCAATCCCTCAATGGTTCCGCCTAAAGACGGACACCAAAATTCAAGTGCGTTCCGTCTCTGCTTAAACTGCATTCCGAAGTCCTAATCATGCTTGAATTCTTGCAGTATAACGCAAAGCGCCGTCACTGGAGACGCACGAAGCTCAACATCTGAGCCTCTCCTTTTTCTGTTTTGATGTTTTCGACACTGTGGGGGCGAAGGCAAGGGGACAGAGAGGCGGAGATAGCCCCCGAACCCGACGCAGGCATCCACATACCATCCAAACGCAATGCAGCATGTACCCCTTCGATTAATGGCAAATGCTATGGCTATACATCATCTCCGCATGCAACTATGACCTCCTTTTTTCCTTGATATCCCAAGTCCGAAAGGCAAGTGAATGTGCATGTTAGTCTGGGTAAGTTTCCGACTACGGAAATACTTTTGGTTGGCATGAGTGCATTCCTACAAGTTCTTTAACGGTGTACGAGACCGAGGTTCGTGCTGCATCAATGATTATTCGGCTGTTCGACGCATCAGACCCATATGTAGCTGGCCACTGGCACCAGACCAACTTCATCCATTATGTACATTAACACAGAGCAGAGCCTTGGTACACGAGTCTGAATGGGCTTGTATAATTGTTGTTTGTCAACGTGTCTTGAGCTGTGCAACACAACTAGTGTAACATCAATTGCCTCCGGTACCTCATCCCGAATCCTGAGTTTCACTCGTACTTCGCGTTCTAGCCGACTAATAGCAGACCTACTGTATCCACCGCAGTCTGTATCTTGTCTGTATCAACGAAACCATTCACCAGGTCCATCATGTCTCTCATCCTCACGATTTTTGCGCTGGTTTTTATTGCTGAGCTTATTTCATGGGTCGGCCGATCCGTTCTTCTCGAACTGGTATGCTGTTTTCGCTTGCAGGCGAAATACTGAGGAGGACAAACACCGCGTTTACAGGCATGGGCTCTCTACTGCAGAGTATTCATGAACGCTTCGTACACAAGACAGCGTCAGCTCAAAGCTGAGCTGCTTACCACCAAGAAAGAGCTTATGCAGACCAGCGCTCAGGATCAGTTTGCGAAGTGGGCGAAGCTAAGAAGGAGTGTCGACAAAGGGCTTGCAGAACTCGAGAAGCTCAGTAAGTAGCTCGTACCCATTGTCCAGCTCGCATGCGCATGCCTACGGCGTGTATGCACGTTCTCCAAGGCGGCCCTTCTGAACATGTGCACTTCAATTCTTTCCAGATGGCGAGGTTTCGTCCGCAAAATCGGCTTTCTCCATGAAGTTTAACAGCCTCATCTGGATATTGACTACTGGACTCCAGTTTGTTCTTGGGTGGTGGTACAGGAAGTCTGCTGTTTTCTACCTCCCGCCAAACTGGCTTGGTCCCCTTACGTGGACCCTTGCGCTTCCATTCGCGCCGAAAGGTCAGTCACAACTCTTGGCTGCAGTTCAATTCGTGAACACTCGATTCTAGGCTCGGTGAGTGTTGGTGTATGGCAGATGGCATGCCGCCGTGTCATCAAAGTAGGAGAGCGTACAGTTAAAAGTATGATATGTAAGTGGTTTGATGTGCCCATCGAGTCTCCCGTACTGATCACTTCATTAATAAATACCGTCTCATTGCACTAACATTAACTTTCCCTTACCTGTGCCTCTCAGCTGATCCCATGGCCGTGCCAGTGGAGATGGAAGCCAAATCGTCTTCCGGCGAAGAGAAGAAGGCATAATAGAGACATGGGAACAAGTGTTCATAGATGTCCCGCTGGCTAACAATGGCAATATACGAGACGGATGCGATTGTCAGAGCTCTTTGCCGGGGTTGTTATTTCTTTCGTTTCTCATTATTATCATGTAAAGGCTGCATGGTTGCAACACGCTGTCTGATGCTGAGGATATGTATTGTTTCAATGTCTATTTTCAACGGAGACGTCATAATGCTTGACAGCGCCCGAACGGAACACCGTAGTCCCACGTTCAATTACTTCGGAAGGAGGCTTTTTGCGGATCTCCTTGCTACGACACCGAAAACGCCGTGACAGACGGTTATTCAGCGGAATCCTTGGGCAAACCGCCATCAATCACCCAACATAATCATAATTAGCATGGTATGAATTTATCTTCTCTTCGTGATGGTGATGAAAAGAACGACTAAACACAGATAGCGTTGTCTGGCTATAATGTCTAGCGAGCAGGCGGGTCATAGGTCAACAAATGGCAAGACTGATAGCACAGGATTGACACACAAGACCTTGTATTGGCGTCGGGTGAGCGCGTTGCTTCAAAGCATGTGATCGCGGTGATTTTAGGAGGGGGCCCGCCAATTTTCCCTGTTTTTAGGTTCGGTGCTCAAACATTTTGACACATGATAATATCGGAGCTCGGAAGTTGGTGCAACGGAGCCCCGCCAATGCACACGTACATAACGGCCAATGTCGAAGTCTTAACCACATCCCCTGAAACTCACATCATCATGGTTGCAGGCGTTCAGATTCACACAGAGGTCGCTCCCGACGCTCGTGGCTGAAATACTTGACTGAAGGCGCATTGGCATTCCTCGCCGCCCTTCATAGGACCTTCGAGCCCACCAGACAGGGCCTCCTAGTCGCCCGCGACGTTGCGCAACGTAGATACGACTCAGGAGTAGCGCTTGACTTCCCTCCGGAGACCGCAAACATACGTTCCGAGCCGTCATGGAACTGCGCCCCACCTGGGCCCGGTCTCGAGGACCGACGTGTCGAGATCACAGGTCCTACTGATCGCAAGATGGTCATTAACGCCTTGAACAGCGGTGCGAAAACGTTTATGGCTGATTTCGAGGGTGAGTGATATCATCAAGCGTCCCATTAGCGCTCTTTTGACATTGGTTATAGACTCCAGTGCCCCCACGTTCGCCAACATGATCAATGGCCAGGTCAACCTTCGTGATGCCGTCAGACGCCAGATCGACTTCGTTTCCGGTGGGAAGCAATACAAGCTTGTTGACGAACCTGCGGTTCTTTTGGTCCGGTGCGTCTGAGCTCTTCTCCGACATCAATACACTCCACTCACACCATGTACATAGGCCTAGGGGTTGGCACCTCGACGAGACTCGTGTGACGGTTGACAATACTCCTATCTCTGCCTCGCTTTTCGACTTCGCTCTTTACTTCTACCACAACGCTCACGAACTCCTCAAGCGTGGTTCTGGTCCATACTTCTACCTCCCAAAAATGGAACACTACCTCGAGGCGCGTCTCTGGAACGACGTCTTCCTCTTCTCGCAGTCCTACATCAAGATTCCCCACAACACCATCAGGGCAACTGTCCTGATCGAAACGCTCCCCGCTGCATTCCAAATGGAAGAGATTCTTTTCGAACTCAGGAATCACTCTGCCGGACTCAATTGCGGAAGGTGAGAATGCCCACCTCGTTCGCGTATTCGACTTCGCATGAGGGGTTCATCAATCTTCCTCCTATGAAAGTTCGGATTATTTACGCAACACCTCATTTATAGATGGGATTACATCTTCAGCGCCATCAAGAAGCGCAGGGCTGACAGGGGTGCCGTTCTGCCGGACAGGAAGGATGTCACGATGACCGTTCCGTTCATGGATGCTTATGTGCGCCTTCTTATCCAGACTTGTCACAGGTACCACTTCGAGCCGTTATTTCTGTGCGAGAACGATTCAGCTAACAATGTAACTACAGGAGGAAAGTGGCGGCCATGGGTGGCATGTCTGCACAGATCCCTATTAAGAACGATCTTCAGGCCAATGAAGTTGCGATGGAGAAGGTCAGAGCGGATAAGCTCCGCGAGGTCACCGCTGGTCACGATGGTACATGGATTGCCCATCCGCTCATCCACGACATCGCTCGCAAGGCGTTCGATCAACACATGCTTGGACCTCATCAGGTCGGGATTTATTTGTCCCTCTTTTTTCGCATGCTAATATGGACCTGTGGGATAGTATCACGTTCGCCGCGAGGACGTCAAAGTTGCAGCTGCTGACCTCTTGAACACGACCTTTCCTGGAAAGATCACGGAAGAGGGTGTCCGTGGCAACGTTTCCGTCGCATTGGCATACTCGACTGCCTGGATTGGCGGAAACGGTTGCATCCCGGTCAACTGGCTGATGGAGGACGCCGCCACTGCTGAGATTGCTCGCGTCCAGCTCTGGCAGTGGGTCAAGTACGGTGCACGCTTGGACACTGGCGAATGTATTACCGTTCAGTTCATCGACCGCATCATCACAGAACAAGCACCTACGGTGAGGTCCCTTGTGCCAAACATCAAGGAGGAGCACTTGGCGATCACGACCTCTTATTTGAAGGGTCAGATCAGGCAAGAATGGCCCAGCGAGTTCTTGACGAGCGACTTGATGCCCGTTTTGTCTAAGGCTGATGGTGTTGAAGATAAGTGGCAGAAGAGTGTTCTTTGAAATATTCACGCCCTCCTTGCAAAGCCGCCCTTTTCCACCTTTGAGTTTACATATCTATCATTCGGTGTACAATACTTTCGGGCTTTCTGCTGGACTGCTAATAGCATCAGTCAACAATAAGCAGTTATTTACTTTCCGCTACTGAGAACTCGAAACTTGGGATAGATTGAGGTAAATATGCTATGTACAGAATATGATGCACGCAAAGTAGGACATCAACGAGCACGATTCTCCTACGCCTTGGAAACATTGACCACCGCACCATGTACCAATGCACGGCTATAGGGACAAGCCTGGTGTCAAGGAGCAAAGTCAGCAAAGCCTTTTTCTGTCTTCGCCTGTCTCGCAGTCTGGAGACAACACGTGTAGTAGGCAGGCGACAGATGCAGCAGCGTACCTCATGAGCGGCCTTGATGAGCTCTTCGTCCTCCACGCCCTCGACCTTGATATCCACCGCAATCCCGAATCCACCGATCTGCTCCGCCTCCCCGAGGTGAACGCTGGTGTGTATCACGGCACTTCTTCCCTGCGTCCTGCTTTCCCATTCGGCCTGCCACCACCTGCAGGGCTCCCAGGAAACATGCTGCAAATGCGTCGCATGGGACCGCGTAGGTGAGCAATTCAACGAGTTGTTTTTGCCATGATAGCTGCGAGGGGGGTAGAAACGACGCACATGCATAGCCCATGGCGAAGAGCTGCTCGGGATTGTGGCCGTCGCCATTCCCCACCCAGTGCCTTGGGCTTGGCGAGACGCAACGTGACGTCGCCAGATTGGACGTCGCCACTGCGTCCTTGGCCTGCGGCTTTTGCAGTCGCGGTGTACTGTCCATGGTCAGCATACATACATCAGGTGGGAATACGGAGGCGAGCCATGTCGTCACCTTAGTGTTCTTAAGAGTCAAAACGGTGGTATCCGTTGCGTACAAACGATGCTCGAGGTATAATTGCACGTCGAGACACGTTGAAGAAAGTGCGTGAGCTAGCAGCCAACATCTTCGTCGTCGTGGAGAGCAAGTCAAGTCGTGGTGAAGGAACGAAAGCGAGTGTGAACTAAATAGCTTCGGATATGGAAAGCACCAGATCACACGAACATATAATACACAGATTTACGACCTAGGACGACAAGATACACACACAACTAGAAGCCACTTGCAGTGATCCTCAACTGCTCTAGCTTCTTCAAAACCTCTCCTACTGACCGATCCAGCTCGCCTGCAATCGAACTCTGCTTCGAGCCAGGTAACCGAGCATACGTCTCGCAAAGGTCGCCATCAACGACAGCTTTCACGGGAACGTAGTACCCTCTCCAAGCAAGGTGGTCACGGCCTACTAAGCTGCCTTGTTCGGTCCGCATGTGCTGCTCTAGCGTCGAGATGAAGTCCACGTCTTCCTTTGACACGAAAGGGACGAGAATCCCAATGGTACCGTGCAGACCGGTGTACAAGAGTACCTCACGTCCTCCTGCAACTAATGACACCTTGTGTATTGACGTGACGAGGTCACCAATGTGGAAATGGCAGATCATCTTCGTCTTGTGTGGGGCGCCCATGAGCTGACCCTTCTCGTGCAGTATTCCAGCACCAGTAGGGTCATCGTCGACTTGATCTGATACCTTTGGATCAAGGCGGTTGACAAAAACGTTGCCGAATCGGTCGCTTGCCGCGACCGTGTTGTAGTCAATCATAGTTGATGCAACTATCCACCGCGGTTGCATGTCGTCGGCGAAAATCAGGAGTCGATTCTCTGGTGCTTTATAGACGGCGTAGAATATGGAGTCTTGCATGTCACCGACAAGAATCCTTGAGCCTTGCGTGTTGAGCGTGACAATGGCGGAAGAGAATGCCTGGATGCCAAGTCAGGTCATAAACGACTTCGTGGTGACCACGCCTACCTTGTTCTCAGCTTTTCGCAGAAGCTTCTTCTTCCCAATCTCGTAAATGCGGAGAGCCTTGCCCACACCCACTACCAATCGTCCTTGGAAAGCCATAACAGCGAGAGGTACATCGTCGGTTTCAGTTTTGTGCAGTAATTCCAAGCCTGCGCCATCCTCGGTGAACTTGTACGTTCGCAGGAAGCCACTGGTACATGACCGAGGTGCCAGGAAAGTGTCAGATGCCGTGCCAACAACAAGATGTAGTTCCCCGCCTCTGGCGGCAAACGAAACAACCGCCAAACAGTATGCAGCTTCGTTGTTATCTAGGTTGATCATCGCCACACTCTTAGACTGTAGTTTGATGAGCAAAGTGCTTGAGATTAGTTGAGGTAAAAATATGTACGTACCTCAACTGGGTCAATAATTCGTATTGCCGAAGCCCATGTCCCAGCTGGGGCTTTGCATCGACCGAAGACGTCAGGAGGAAGCTCGAGCATCTCTTCGTCAAGCATCTTGCCAGCGGCTCTCTGGAGCAGGAATATTAGAATCAGGTCCATAAACGAAAATGGGAACGGGAAACCCACCAATTCGTGCAGACGTTTGTTGATTGCCTCCTCACCCATGACACGGTGGTCACCTTCAATGAGATAGAGATACCGATTAGTTGGGTGTGAGATGAACTTGCGGGGGGTGTACGAGAGCGGGATGGCATCCTGCTTGAGCTTCATGCCAAGTTTTGGTACTTGGAAAATGCTGGGAGGAGTATGATTCTGGTTAGCATTTTCGAATCACTGCAGAAAGGAAGAGGTTGTCAAGTCTCAGTAGGAACAATTGGTGATTAGATGTTTCGGCATATCCTCCTCAGAGGTATCATCCGGTATCTCGTCGCATCTCGGACACACAAAGGAGGGGACGGGAATACTCACCGAAGTACGCTCCCAGTAACACCAATCAAACCCTCGGGACTAAGCTCGGCAGAGAAACTCCACGCGTAGTCGAAATTATCGAAAATAAGAGGAGTGAAGTGCATTAAGTTTTGATGCGTATAGTTAAGCCACGACCGTGACGACAACGCGAGCATGGCAGGATTCTTTTGAATCTGGACCCGAACGAGCTTGATCGGACGTGTCCCCAAAAAACTGTACGCTTTCTCAGAACGTGAATGCGCGGACACAATATGAATACTGACCGTGTCCGCGTGTCAGTGAGCTGACCATTGATCGGGTCGAGAACCGTCCTCAGAAGGACACCGTTTTGCAACCCGATATTGACGAACGTTGTCGGGTGAGTTTTGTTGATGCTCGCATCTAACATGATCAAGCGATGCAGATGGCAGAAGGAGGTGCAGTTAGTGCTTGCAAACTAATGGTCTCCAGAGTGCTTTCTGGATCGAGCGAAATAATCCGAACGGTCTGATCTTCGCATCCGACCGCCTAATACATCAAAGATTTTAGGATCGACATAGGACGTTGTATCACTTCTACGCACCAAGTAAGGCGTTCGTCTGACGGCCTTCGGGGACCTCCGCAATGCTCAGCGCAAGAACAGTGGAACCCATTGCCTTCCTATCCTGATACTCGTTGAGCTGTCCATCCAGATCAAGCTCAAAGTAGACCAGCTCGGCAGAACTAAGGGCAACGACCACCTGGCGTTTGTTCGTCGTTGCCGCAACGATCGTCCTGCGCTCCAGGGACCCGCCACTCGTTAACGCGTCGATTGGCAAGGACGTGTCGGATACCCTGTGGATGGACTTGCAGAAGAGCGTCTGCACCAATTTGCTGGACTGCAAGCGTTGGTGCTGATGAGAGGAAACCCGTGTCTTGGACTTCTTCGATGGTCTCGCCGATGGACAGTACCAGCGTGCCGTTTACGAACGAGAGAATGATGTAGGAATCAAACTCATCTATACGAGGATCAATCCAATACAAGTAACCTGGAATAATCGAGTACTCACCATCTTCACGCTGCTTAGTCGTCCAAACAGCATTCGGAATACCCGGCAGCTCGGAACTCACAGACTCCTCAACATCAAGACCATGACGAAGCATCCTGAACGAACTACGCCCTCCCCGACCACAAGCTGTAAAGATCTGTGGAGTATCCGAGTTTGGCAGAACGTTCAGTACTTTTGCATCCAGTATCGGGTCTAACGATTCTATTTCATCGGCAAGGGCCAAGTTGTCTAGAGGGCGAGGCCGGAAATGGGCGTGCGGTAACGGAGCCGTTGGGTCTGCCATGCCGAACGAGGGATAGGACGTCGAACTATACTCAGGCTCGTGGTCATCATCACCCAACTTTTGGAACTGGTACAGATGACTGCAGGGCGACAAGCATGAACATGCGGCCATAGACGGGAAGAGAATCAGACACTCACTGGTTACCGAACTCAGAAGCGACAAAAAGGAAACCAGATTTAAGAATACAAAGACTGGTAGCCACAGGTACAGTGTCAAAATACTTGATCTTTAGTGCCCTGACTTCATCTTCTTCATGATCTATAGTAACTTTGAATAGGTCTCCATCTTCGCTTTGAAGGAGGAAGAAAAAGGCTCCCTAAGTGTGTTTATGTCAAAACTCAACTATCGAAGTTGTTCAGGGACGGACCTTCATTTTGTGCATGACGGCTGCAACAATGATGACACCTCGTGATGGATCCTCAAGTGGGTGTTCCCGGCGGGGAATAGGGACGCGGTGTTGGCGTTTATCCATATGACGGTATATAATGTGGTCTTCGCAACAAACAAGAACACCCGAAGGCCCGTCAAATCGATCCGTCGATGCCACTTGACCCCCAGGGACTTGAACGAGGAGGTTAGCACGTGGATCAGTGGGTTCACTCCATTTCCGAACGACATGGTTGAGACCCAAATCGAGCTCGTAGTAGGTCAGCATCTTCATGAAGATTCACGTGAATTAGTCCCATTGTAAACAGAATTGTCAATAAACCCACTTTCTCCGCTTTGTTAAAGGCCTCCCCAGTTGGGTCTTGATCAGATTCTGAATAGTCGACCTCGAGCGCAGCGAACAAAGGGTTTTCGAAACCGACATCGAGACCAACGATGTGGTGAATGATGGCATTATTTTTGTGCGCTTCCAGAGGCGACGAGATGGTCAGGTTGGCAGCAGCATCCCGGTTCAAGATATACACGAGCTTCGCCTTCTCCACCGCGGAAATCATGACACTACGGCCCTTGGGATCAGTCGCAAGGTATTGCCCAGGTACAATTCGTCGCGCGCCAGACTTTCCAAAGGTCTCCTGGTGCAACTTGACAAAGCTGCTAGTTTTTGGGTCATAGTCTAAGATCACGATTCGTCCCGAGTCTGACCCTACTATGGCGTAGTCTGAGAACGGAGCAGTGGATGAGATTGGAGTAAAGGAACATCGATACGTACGAGGGGCTCACCCTTGGTACTACCAGTCAGCCGGAAAGCTGCTAGCGAGCGTATTGAGCCAAAGACGTCGGAAGCGATTACCGTGGACAGCTTTCCTGTCTGGACGTCGGGTCGCAAGAGCTCGAGACGAGTGCCATGTGAAACGATGATTTCTTGTGTTCGTGCACCAGAAAAGTTCCCAACGATTGCCTGCGTTGCAGCCGTTGGAGGTTGCAGCGTCAAATTGTACAAATGCATACCGAAAACTCGCCCACCCTCGCTAAGAAATAGGAATAGAAAAAGCGCGGAAAACGTCGACGATCGCGTCGGGCAAGCTAAAGATTTTGGTGACTGAACATTTGGCTTTGGTTCTATTTACGATGTGGCTGGCTCGACAAGTTCAACTAGCGCTTATATAGGCCTACTAGTAGCTATAGGTACATGGAAAGAAGCATATCAGTGGTCAGCCCAGGAAACCTAAATTGTGTATCTGAACAAAGGGCTTTCGTCCCCCATATCTCTGAACTCATCTCTGCGGTCCTCAGTGATACCACGTTCTCGGCACAACTCCTCTTTCTGCCTGTTAAGTCGTTTGTAATCCCACATCGCAAAAACGGACAGAAGAATGCTGAAGTTACAAATAATCAGTGGTGGTTGTCGCCACTTGCGAGAGGACACAATACATACGAGAGAATCAACCAGCCCATGATAGTTCCGTGGCCGATATGGAACCGGGGCGGATCAATGTAGACGAAAGATGAGCAGATTCTACAAACTTATCAGGAACGCGAGAGATATGTAAGTCAAGAACACATGACGTACCCTCCCAAGTTTCCCAATCCAATGACCATAGCGAGGACGACACCGCGTTTCATGTCTCCTCCAGCATTCGAGCCAGCCCATGCGAGGTCGACAGCGACGGGGGGAAGACGCCCACCACAGCGAGGAAAGTACCCGCGTACGAAGAATTAGGATCGCTCTGCGTGTACAAGACAATATATCCCACTAAGGAGACGAATGCCCCGCCGACTATGTACGGTCCACGGATTTTGTGCTTGTCGGAATAGATTCCAACCAAAATGGTGAACATACAGCCTGCAACAAAAGGAGGGACAGAAAGCAGCTGGGCGTTGGCAGCGGAGAAACCAAGCTCGTTAATGATTGTGGGTGTGAAAAGAGCGATCGCGTAGCCAGGGACAAGTAAACTAGTCCAGGCCTGTTATGAGCGCCACAGAGAGGGGAAGAAAAGTGCCGTGAGTTGCGTACCCCATGTATATACCGACTTGAACATAGGTCTTGTAATCCTTCAGGGCCTGCAAAACGAACCGGAAGTCATAGTGGGTTGCAAGACCTCTTGAATCTTCCTTCAACATGTCGATGACATAGCTCCTTTCCCTCTCGGTCAGGAACGACGCGGTATCTGGATACTACATGACGGATAAGTCAAGTGTAATTCTCCTGAAATGGAAGTAATTGCACTCACATCGTACATCAAGAAGAATGCGGCGAACGCCACTATTATCGTGGCTGCGAGAGGGAAAAATTTAATCAATGCTAACCAAGCCGTGGCTGAGCAGCTCACCGAGACCCTCCAAGCAGAACTACGACAGGTTCAATAAGTGCATTGTGTTTCAAACTTCCAACAACCACTCACAATCCATTGCCAACCGTGGAGACCACCGATCCTGTCGAATCGGGTGAGCCCTGCAGAAAAAAAACTCTTTCATTTCTTAGAAACGTCACGTACCCCTCCATTTTTTCAATGACGTAACTTATGCGAGTGGGTAAATAATTTATTGAAAGGAAAGTGAACTCACGCTAAGAGCCCACCAAAAGCACCTGAGTCGATGTTGAGTTTCATTCACAGGAAGGGAAATTGAAAGCTCACCAGAAATAGTCGCAGCAGAGAAGAATATCGCAATACGCATCGACCGCTCCGCACTCGGATACCATAGCGAAATGTAGAAATTTACGCCTGGAAATAGCCCAGCCTCCATCAGGCCAAGGAAAACTCGAGCGCTGCACCATAGAACAAGCACCGCTGTCAGTGACATAGACCGTGAAAATGTTTTAATGCCTACGTGATGAGACCTTGGTATGTATTTATAAGACACATGAGAGTCATGACCAGACCCCATGCCACCATGATGGTCGGTACTATCGCAGGAAGTCGGGTTAGAGCGAAATACAATGTGGGAGCATAAATGCACGTACTCCATCGCGAGGGCCGAAAGAGCTTTAGAGCGATGTTTCTGTGCGGATATGAATGTCATGACGAACATCCTGCTGCTCGAACTTACGATGGAACTTCTGCAAGACTGTAGGGATCTAAATGCAAGGCTCGTGAGCGTGCTGCAAAAATGTGGAGAATAAGGTTGATCCATACGAAGAAGACAGCTGCAGCTATGTTGTATCGGAAACCAATGAGGTTTAAGTCCGTCGACATGCCTGCGACTTTGGCATTGCCTTGATTTCAACAGATCTAGGTTAGGCCCACGTGCTATATATCGTCAATATAATGCAACGACACTCGCCGATGTTAGATCGATCCCTGTGTAAGACCAGATGTCCATCAAATGGGAGGACGGAGGAAAGAAAACTGGCTCACAAAAACGAAAGAAGGTAGAGCAATGAGACAAGGGGCAAGAGATGCCAGTCCAGTTTCCTCAGTAACCTAGCGCGCTCCGCAGGACTAAATTCCATGACAACCCCATCGAAGGTTTCAAAGGGGCTCTTCTCCGTCTGAGAAGCCTCTGTAACCACACTGACCTTAGGAGATAGATGCATATCTTCCACGACGTCAAAGACACAAGAAGGAGGTGAGACCGTTGAAGCGGCACGGAAAAGTATGCGATCAGCTGGCTCTCAACTTCAAAGTTCACCAGTACACCGCCCCTGACATTGTTGGTAAGGGTGTATAATGGATAACGTTATGTCCGCTCGAGGTATCTGGGTCACGGCCACGTTTCCTCCGGCGCTCCAAGCCGAGGGCATGTGAGTACCGTCCCTCATTTTGGCTTCTGTCCCCATGCGTCGTTTGCAAGATCAGAAGACATCGACGTTTCAACGGACCAATCAGAGGAACGGTCAGTAAGTATAGTGTAACTTGCGCTTATCATGAAAGCGCCAGGGCTGCCAGTTGCGGACGGTGAGTCTGGGTCCCACTGCTGGCAGACTGCCGCCTGCCCATCAGCGAAAACCTCGCCTGACTGGGACCGTGGTGAGCCGTGGTGGTGGCCAGGACTGGGTCAATCCCTTCTGGAAGTAGAGCTAGAAAGGACCTTAGCATAGTAAATCGGGCGTATCAGGTTGTAAGCAGCGTGTGTGGACGAAAGTGCTACATAGTAGGGGTCAGATCTTCAGATCCTGCTGCGTTAGGTTTTATTCCAGGTGGCTGGATTACTAAATACTGTACCAAACAACTTGAAGCTTGCTTTGCACAGCCTGCAAGCCGACAGAATGAAGGTAACAGCGTTCTAGCCAATGTACAGAATACTAACGGCCGGATCAATAATCAAACTTAGGCAACTAGCTAAATAGTGTATCTGAAAAGAGGGCTTTCGTCCCCCATATCTCTGAACTCATCCCTGCGGTCCTCGGTGATACCATGCTCCCGGCACAACTCCTCTTTTTGCTTGTTAATACGTTTGTAATCCCACATCGCGAAACAGGACAGAAGTATGCTACAGTCACGAAGAGCTAGTCAGCGAGCAGTCGTCGTCATTCGTAAGAGAATACGTACGAAAGAGTCAGCCAGCCCATGATGGCTCCATGGCCGATATGGAACCGCGGGGGATCAAGGTAGACAAAAGACGAGCATATGCTACAAACTTATGAGGCACATCGAGAGGCGTGGTAGTAAAGGAAATGGCATACCCTCCCAAGTTTCCCAATCCAATGACCATAGCAATGACGACGCCACGCTTCATGTCTCCTCCAGCGTTCGAGCCAGCCCATGCGAGCTCGACAGTGGCGGAGGGGAAAGATGCCCACCACAGCGAGGAAAGTACCGGCGTACGAAGAATTAGGATTGCTTTGCGTGTACAAGACGATATACCCCACTAAGGAAACGAATGCCCCGCCGATCACATACGGTCCACGAATTTTGTGCTTGTCGGAATAGATTCCAACCAGAATGGTGAACATGCAGCCAATAACATAAGGAGGGACAGACAGCAGCTGAGCGTTGGCAGCGGAGAAACCCAGCTCATTAATGATTGTGGGTGTGAAAAGAGCGATCGCGAAGCCAGGGACAATTAAACTAGCCCAGGCCTGTTGTGAGCGCCACAGCGAGGGGAAGAATAATCCTGTGAGATGCGTACCCTATATTTACACCAACCTGAACATAGGTCTTGTAATCTTTCAGGGCCTGCAAAACGAACCGGAAGTCATAGTGGGTTGCAAGACCTCTTGAATCTTCCTTCAGCATGTCGATGACATAGCTCCTTTCCCTCTCGGTTAGGAACGACGCGGTATCTGGATACTACATGACGGATGTTAAGTGTAATTCTCCTGATATGGAAGTAATTGCACTTACATCGTACATGAAGAAGAATGCGGCAAACGCCACTATCATCGTGGCTGCACGAGGTAAAGTTTAGTCGATGCTAACCACGCCGTGGCTGCGCAGCTCACCGAGACCCTCCAAGCAGAACTATGACGGGTTCAATAAGTGCATCGTGTTGCAAACTTCCAACAGCCACTCACAATCCATTGCCAACCGTGGAGACCACCCATCCTGTCGAATCGGGTGAGCCATCCAGGAAAAAAACTCTTTCATTTCTTAGAAACGTCACGTACCCCTCCATTTTTTCAATGACGTAACTTATGCGAGTGAGTAAATATTTTATTGAAATGAAAGTGGACTCACGCTAAGAGCCCACCAAAAGCACCTGAGTCGATGTTGAGTTTCATTCACAGGAAGGGAAATTGAAAGCTCACCAGAAATAGTCGCAGCAGAGAAGAATATCGCAATACGCATCGACCGCTCCGACCTCGGATACCATAGCGAAATGTAGAAATTTATACCTGGAAACAGCCCAGCCTCCGTCAGGCCAAGGAAAACTCGAGCGCTGCACCATAGAACAGGCACCATAATCAGTGGCGTTGACCATGAAATGTTTTAATGCCTACGTGATGAGACCTTGGTATGTATTTATAAGACACATGAGAGTCATGACCAAACCCCATGCCACCATGATGGTCGGTACTATCGCAGGAGGTCGGGTTAGAGCGAAATACAATGTGAGCAGCATATGTGCACGCACTCCATCGCGAGGGCCGAAAGAGTTTTAGAGCGATGTTTCTGTGCGGATATGAATGTCATGACGAACATCCTGCTGCTCGAACTTACGATGGAACTTCTGCAAGACTGGAGAGGATCTAAATGCGAGGCTCGTGAGGCACTGAGGATGCTGCAAAAATGTGGAGAACAAGGTTGATCCGTACGAAGAAGACAGCTGCAGCTATGTTGTATCTGAAACCAATGAGGTTCAAGTCCTTCGACATGCCTGCGACTTTGGCATTGCCTAGATTTCAACAGACCCACGTTAGGCCCACGTGCTATATCGTCAATGTAGTGCAACGACACTCGCCGATGTTAGATCGATCCCTGTGTAAGACCAGATGTCCATCAAATGGGGGGACGGAGGAAAGAAAAATGGCTCACAAAAACGAAAGAAGGTAGAGCAATGAGATAAGGGGCAGGAGATGCCAGTCCAGTTTCCTCAGTATCCTAGCGCGCTCCGCAGGACTAAATTCCATGATAACCCCATCGAAGGTTTCGAGGGGGCTCTTCTCCGTCTGAGAAGCCTCTGTAACCGCACTGACCAGATGGGTGCATATCTTTCATGGCGTTAAAGACAGAAGGAAGAGATGAGGCCGCTGAATTCAGCGGCACGGAAAAGTATGCGATCAGCTGGCTTTCAACTTCAAAGTTCACCCTGGCAAGGGTGTATAATGGGTAACCTTACATCCACTCGAGGTATCTGGGTCACGGCCACTTTTCCTCTGGTGTTTCAAGCTGAGAGCATGTGAGTGCCGTCCCTCGTTTTGGTTTGGGGGGACCGAAGAACCCCCATGTTGTTGATCAGGAGACATCGACGTTTCAACGAATCAATCAGAGGAACGGGAGGGGACGGTCAGTAATTATAACTTGGGCTTATCATGAAAGCGCCAGGGCTGCCAGATCCGGACGGTGGGTCCCCCACCAGCGAAAACCTTGCCTGACCGGGACCCCCGTGGTGAGCCGTAGTGCTGGCCAGGACGAGGTCAATCCCTTCCAGAGGTAGAGCTGGAAATTTGGGCCTGATTAGCAAGTCAGGTTCAAGTTGTAAGCAGCGCGTGTGGACGAAAGTGCCAGGGGGTCACTGGTGACTGGTCACCGGTGCGATCAGATCTACTAATCTGCAAAACGAAGCGAGTCAGTCTGGTCAGATTAGTGCCCCGTATGGGTTAGCTCAGAGCAATTTCCACTTTTGGCCTGTTCCCCACCAATGAGCACTCAGAACGTGACCAATGCCTTTCCGTAATATTGTGTTGTGCAGATACCCCTATAGATCCTGTTAAGTTTTCAACCCATGCTCATTGCTTAGCGCTTAGCACCAACTCATCCAAATACTGTACCAAACAAGCTTGTTTTGCATAAGCTGACAGAATGAAGGTAACGGCGCTCGAGCCAGTACTTAATGTACACGAATACTAACGGCCGGATCAATAATCAAACTTAGGCAACTAGCTAAATAGTGTATCTGAACAGAGGGCTTTCGTCCCCCATATCCCTGAACTCATCCCTGCGGTCCTCGGTGATACCACGCTCCCGGCACAACTCCTCTTTCTGCTTGTTAATACGTCTGTAGTCCCACATCGCGAAACAGGATAGAAGTATGCTACAGTTACGAACAACCTGTCAGCGAGAAGTCGTCGTCATTCGTAAGAGAATACGTACGAAAGAGCCAGCCAGCCCATGATAGCTCCATGGCCGATATGGAACCGCGGAGGATCGAGATAGACGAAAGACGAACAGATGCCTACAAACTTATGAGCCACGCCGAGAGACGTAAAGGAAACGGCATACCCTCCCAAGTTTCCCAATCCAATGACCATAGCAATGACGACACCGCGCTTCATGTCTCCTCCAGCGTTCGAGCCAGCCCACGCGAGGTCAACAGCGATGGTCGGGTAAACACCCACCGCAGCGAGAACAGTACCGGCGTACGAAGCACTGGCGTTGCTTTGCGTGTATAGGACAATATACCCCACCAAGGAAACGAATGCCCCGCCTATTACATACGGTCCACGGATTTTATGCTTGTCGGAATAGATTCCAACCAGAATGGTGCATATACACCCTGCAACAAAAGGAGGTACAGAGAGCAGCTGGGCGTTGGCAGCGGAGAAACCCAGCTCATTAATAATGGTAGGTGAGAAAAGAGCGATTGCGTAGACGGGGATAAGTAAACTAGCCAAGGACCTATGATCAGCGCTCCAGAAAGCGGAATAGTCCTATGAGTTGCGCACCCAATATATATACCAACTTGAACATAGGTCTTGTAATCCTTCAGGGCCTGCAAAACGAACTGGAAGTCATAGTGGGTTGCAAGACCTTTTGAATCCTCCTTCAACATGTCGATGACAAAGCTCCTTTCGCTCTCGGTCAAGAATGATGCGGTTTCTGGATACTACACGACGGACGTTATGTGTGATTCTCTTAAACTGTAAAAAGCATCGCACGCACATCATACATGAAGAAGAATGCCGTGAACGCCACTATCAATGTGGCTGCGGGAAGGTAAGTTTAATCAGTGCTAGCAACGCCGTGACTGAGCAGCTCACCGAGACCCTCCAAGCAGAACTGTGAGACGTTAATAAGTGCTTTGCGTTGCAATTTCTCAATAGCAACTTACAATCCATTGCCAACCGTGGAGACCACCGATTCTGTCAAGAGCCAAGTGAGCCCCCTGAAAAAAAAATATAATGAAAGCGCCACATACCCCTCCATTCTTTCAATGACGTAACTTTTGAGAAGATGTAAGTGTTGTGTGGAGCCCAAGAGAGCGAACTCACGCTAAGATGCCACCAAAAGCACCTAAATGGATGTTGACTTTCATATTCACAAATGTTATTTCAGAGCTTACCAGCAACAGTTGCAGCTGAGAAGAATATCGCAATACGCATCGACCGTTCTCCTCTCGGATACCATAGCGAGATGTAGTAAGTCACGCCAGGGAACAGCCCAGCCTCAGTCAAGCCGAGGAAAATTCGAGCGCTGGACCAAAGAACAAGCTCCGCTGTCAGTGACATAGACCGTTGAAAGCACTTTTTGACGCTTACACGATGAGCCCTTGGTAGGAATTTACAAGGCACATGAGAGTCATGACCAAACCCCATGCCACCATGATGGTCGGTACTATCGCAGGAAGCCAGATTAGAGTCCAAAACATAACGCGGGTGGTATGACAACACTTACTCCATCGCGAGGGCCGAAAGAGTTTTAGAGCGATGTTCCTGTGGGGATATGAATGTCATGACGAATACTATGCTGCTCGAACTTACGATGGAACTTCTGCAAGACTGTAAAGGATCTGGTGAATGATGCTCGTAAGTCGTGCCGTAAAAACGCGGAGAAGAAGGCAGATCCATACGAAGAAGACAGCGGCAGCTATGTTGTATCTGAAACCGATGAGATTCAAGTCCGTCGACATGCCTGCGACTTTGGCATTGCCTAGATATCAACAGATCCAGGTTAGGCCCACATGCTCTATCGCCAGCATAGTGCAGGACACTCGCCAACGTTAGCCCGATCCCTGTAAGATCAGATGTTCGTCAGATGGAAGATCGGCAGGACATTGAGGAAAGAAAGCAGGCTCACAAAAACGAAAGAAGGTATAACAACGAGACAACGGGGAGGATATGCCAATCCAGTTTTCGCAGTATCCTGGCGCGTTCTGCAGGACCGAATTCCATGATAACCCCATCGATGGTATCGGCGTGGCCCTTCTCATTGCGAGAAGCTTCTGTCATTGAACTGGCCTTCGGTGAGAGAGGCATATCTTCCACGACGTCAAAAAGAAGGTGAGACTGAAGTGCAAGTTGAAAAAAAAGAGTATGATACAGTTGTCCCTCAAACGCAACGCCCTGGCCTACCTGGGATGGATAACGTTATATCGGTTCGAGGTAACTAAAGTCAGTCTAACTTTGAAGGGTCAAGTATGTACCCGTATCTGGCAGTTTCATTCTTGGCCACATTTCCACCAGCGCTTCAACTGAAGCATGTGCATGAGGTCGTGTGCTGATGGCAGGCATGTGAGTCATGCTGTCACTCATTCAGTTGGAGGAACTTGAAGAATCGCCTGTCATTATTGTTGGGGTTCAGCCAGACATGGGCCGGACAGTCAAGTTGAATCAAGGGGCAACGGGCTTGGCTTGACAGCGGTGCCCGGGTTTGACATGGCGTGTGACATGTGATGGTTTCAGTATGGGGAAGCTGAGCATGGCTTGAGCGTGTTTCGCTGACAGAACTGTCTAAGTCGATCAAGGGAGCCCTGACTCCCCACATCAAGTACTGTCTGTCACCTCGATCACTACTCAACGGTTTTGCCAGTCTCCACTGTTGCCAAGCACGGCAACGGAATATTATTAATGCACGCGCATGGACAGTACCAAGTGCATGATCAGAAGTCATCCTGGAGCACCAAATGTTCCTCCTTTCGTCTTTACATTCTTCTTGCTTCCTCGCTTTGTTCCAGGTGCCCCGAGTACTTCCTCCTCGCGCACGAGGTGCCTTGGCCTCCCCTCGTCGAAGATAATCTGGCCCGCTTCAACTGACCACCGTCATTTGGGCAGTCTTCATTCACATCAATGAGTTTATCACGAATGAAGTATAGAAGCTGTCAAGTACCTGACGTCCAATGACCTGTCTGCCCACATTTGAAGCACTCGTCATTCGTTGATCCGGTGCCTGCCCCTCCCATCTTCGATCCCGTGGCCCTCGAAGCGGGGCGTGACGTTGTTCCATCCGGACACGCTGTGTGAGAACTCTTAGTTGAGTACCGAGGTATAGTGGGTAGTCTGGGTGGGGCCTACATACCATTACTGAAGTGACCGGGCTTCCCGCACTTGAAACATGCCCCGGAGGTGTTATCTGTCTTCGGCGCTCCGTAGCTCTTTGACCGGTTCGATAGACCACCATTCGGGCAGGCTGAGGTCGAAAGAAACAGAGATAACGTGAACAAGTCGTTCAACGCTGCGATGTCCACCTAATAGCACAAGACATCTTACCAGAGGCCCAATGGCCTTCTTGATCGCACTAGCCATGTTAAGGTGCATTAGCGAGACGGTGCAAGAGGTGATAATCGAACATTACTCGCATTGTAACACTTCCCACTTGTTGGAGGTTCGTTCTGACTTACCGTCCGCGTCGACATTGGTTTTGAAGCTTCCATCCTACCTCCCATCCCTGTTCCCGAACCAGAAGACTTGCTCGGCTCATCATCCCACTCAAAGAAACCACATCCCTCGTCCTTGCCCTTGGGGCACCCCCAAAACAGCCGCCCTTTATTAGCGCCTTCTTTAGTAACCGTCCGTTGAACCGCGTCTTCCTTACAACGGCATTGCCGTGTTGGTGCAGCTTGAGGCTCATTATGCTCCATTCTGCCGTTAGCTGCGCGATTTTAGTACGTTACGATCGATGGGACTTACGGAACGCTCAGTCCCCAAGGCGCGTTTGGCAGGTACGAGTGGTGCTCCACCACCCCCGTTATCGTTGTCGTCTTCACCCTCGACCCACTTGAAGAACCCGCACTCACCCTGAGTACACGCGTAGAACTGTTTGCCCTCTCGGGCCGATGCCTGTGTCACTCGCTTCTTGCCCGCAGGGATACCGCATTCACATTCAGGTTGTCGGCTTGATGAGGGATAGCTCGAAGGGACTATACGAGAGGTGGGTGCCACTGCTGCTCGTGGACGGCTCCGGGGTGGTGGTTGTGGAGGATCATTGCCTGCATCAAACATCAGCTGAGTGCATGGCCATTCAACTAGTTTCTTTACCGTCAGCGTCATCTGGCCTAGAGGGCGGTCTCGGCGGCGCACGAGGGGCGGTGCCGCGTCCGCGGCCTCTTGATGTGGGAGCAGAAGCTCCACGTCCGCGTCCGTTGCTGTCTGCGTTCCTGGGAGGAGGTGCGTCATCCGCATCATTATCAGGACCACGGTCGTTTCCTCGTCTTCTGCCTCGTCCAGCCGCCGCCACCACCACCACCACCACCACCTCCGCCTCCGCCGCCATTTCCGCCTCTGCCCGGACCCACATTTCCCTCGTCACCTCCTACGTTCCGCGCTCCATTCCCTTCAATGTATCTGCGCACACTCTTTCACACCAAACTCGTATCAGTGCCCATTCAAAGCACAGGGAGAAAGATGACTTTACCGAAATGACCTTATCAAATTCCCTCTTTGCCATGACGTACATTTCCTTGTATTGCTCGATGCTCTGCGTGAGCATTTCGTCTTTCGTCTTTGCGCCTTCACAAACTTGGACCATGCTTCGCTCTGTCTGTTGTTTGCGTTAGTTTGATGTATGATGTGTATGCATAGGAATAAAGTTCGACGCAAAAGCGCAGGGGAGGGAAATAGACTAGGAAAAACCCAGTCGGGAGGAACATACATACCTCACGCCTTAGTTGCGGCTTTGACAGGCTTCTATCAAATCCGATCTGGTTGTACCCTTCTATGAGCCCGATACCGAGCGTGGAAGGAAGAAGATGTTTCGTTGCCCCGTCCATTCGCTCTATCACATATTCTCTGTCGATGATGGTTTGAATGTGCTGTGCAATGGTGGCATCCGTGCCTACATGGTTAACAGCCACGGTTCAGAAATACGAACGAACAGAGACAGAAGACGCGTCACCAATTCCGTTCTTATCCATGAGCGTGACGAGATCGGCTTCAGTCAGTAATGTAGGTGCTGACGTCTGCCCTTCTTTCATCTCGCAAGACGTGGGCTCAAATTCTTCTCCCTCTCTAAACTCCGGGATCTCATTCCCCGTCCATTTATCATATGGGTATACATCTAGATAGTTTCTTGCTAGGATAATCAAGCCTGTAGTCATAACGCCGTCAGTCACGCCTTCATGTCGGCGACTCAATAGTGGAGGCAACAAACCACTCGTATAGAACTCCTCCCCGCCGTACACGACATCGACAATCGTCTGCGATCCTTCTGCGTCTTTCGAACAACTCGCAAGGAATCTTCGCGTGATGAAATCATAAGACCTTCTTTTCGTCGCCGACCACATTTGCGTTGTGAGCTGTGGGGTGGATCGGGGGATGTGCTTTATCGTTGTTTTTGCCTTGGCGAGGTGCAATAAAGCCACCTTCTTGGAGGCTTTGGTGTGAGAAAGGTGAGTTAGTGCCGGCATGACGATGGCGATCGAGTATAAAGACGAGTGAGGTAGGTGAGTAAAAGAAAGCAAGATGATGAAGTGAGCTATGAGACGTACCCTGTCGCGAACGCACCCCAGGCGGGATCCACGGTTTGCTTCCCTATAAGGGTCATGAAATCGAACTGGGGATCATACTGGTCGGTTTCTGTGCGTGGGTAGGAGAGGAAACCTTGTTGGTAGAGCTTTTCTGCAATCTTGCAGCTGTGGAGTTAGATTTCATCCATATGAAACTACACAAGGATTGCATACATCTAGAACTTTCTTCGGTGCTAGCCTGAGCAGCCTAGACCCTGCCTTTTGAAGCTCGACGGTCGTGAGTGGCAGCGGTTTCCTAACGGCTCGATGAGAAGCGCTATTGAAAAAAGGAAGATGATAACATACAATTTCTTTGTGTTCTTTTCAGTGACCTTCGTAACACGAGCACGTGGATTCTCCAAGATACCTTCGAATATCTCAGCCACGACGTCCGCTTCAAAAAGGTGTCCCCGCCTCCATGTAAAATCGACCTTCTTCACCTCTCCGGCGATTTCGCGATTTAAAGACAGTACAATGTACCAGAAATCTTCGGGAATGAATGCCTTCACTTGATTATACCTCTGCACCACGAAGCCGAGAGTGGGAAATTGACAAGGACCTGAGTATGCGCCGTACATAAGATCATCGCTAGGCAAACGTTGAAGAGTTGGGTACCATAAGAAACAACCTCGCGTTTTTCGCGAAACTGTGGAAGGCTGTTCTGGAGAGTCAATGTTTGCATGCGGGTGAATGCCGCTCCGATTCGTAGATCGAGGGTGATGCGTGCTCCGACGGCGTCAGCTTGTGCGACGTCGAGGTCCACAGGGTGCTGTGCTGCACGGTGAATTTGTCTGAGGGGAACTTACGATTCAGTATGAGATAACTAATGCATGGAGGAGAAGACGCACTGGGCTATGATCGCGCTAAACCTCGCTCTCTTCACCATTATATTAGGCTTCGCCTTCCGACACACGGTCGCAATCTCCCATCCGATATTCTCCCCTTCTCTATCACAATCCGTCCAAATCATCAAGGTCTGCGCACTCCGTGCTTCATTCATCAAGTTCCGTTCTATTGTCTTGTTTTCAGTCGGTACTATGGTGTGTATTGGAGCATCGAAGAGAGAGAGGGGATCGCAGGAGTTCCATTGGCGGTAAGCATCAGGGAAGTCGTGAGCGAGGAGATGTCCGGATACGGAGGTTACTGTGAAGTGAGAGTTTGTTTGGGGATAGTCAAAGTCGAAGTTTCTGATGTAGCGGTTCTGGGTTGCGCGCTGGTGGGTTGGGTTGGGTAGCGTAGTGAATAGGAGCAGCGAATGGATACATTGGAAGATATGTACTTACGGTTTCTACGCGCCCACCCGATAGTATTTGACTGATGGATCTTGCTATGGAAGGCTT
This sequence comes from Melanogaster broomeanus, assembly GCA_014904935.1. Lineage (NCBI taxonomy): Eukaryota > Fungi > Basidiomycota > Agaricomycetes > Boletales > Melanogastraceae > Melanogaster > Melanogaster broomeanus. The sequence continues at coordinate 178,256 of MU123734.1, read as the reverse complement.
CTCCGCGACACAAAGTACACGCATGGCGACAGCACCACTGGTCTTCAGTTAGCGTGAGCCCTGCTAATGTATCGTGCAAGAAATTGGTAATAGTAGTGACCTACACGAGGAAGCACTTGAGGAGGTGGACAGTGGAACTGGTACCGATCGTATTACGAGTTTGACTGACTGGCCTTCCTTAACTCTCCAAGTGCCATGCGGTAAAACGGCGCGTTCAGGGAAAGTCACGTGACCGTCCATCAGTCTTCAACCCCGCGAATATGATCTTCAGATCCAAGAGCAAAAAGTCATTCATCCAGGTCATAAGTTATCCGACACCATGGATCCAGAGGACGCCAACACCCCGACAACGCAATTGCTAACCCTTCTTAATGTTTCTGCACTCAAGAGTCGAAAACGGATGAGGGACACCGAAGAGTCTGAATCAGGTCCTCATGAGAAGCTGAACAAGCGCAAACCTAACAAATTCAATGCTGAGCCGGAGTGCGAAGCCGGACCTTCTGTACTCCATGACAAGACCAATGCTCACTCAAATGGCAATGTAGGAGTTGCCGACGAGAGGACCGAAGGAACCGAGGACGACGAGAACGATCCAGCAGGTAAAGCCATTTCCGAGTCCTCCTACTTGCCTGGGATTTCAACTCATGCTGCTTTTAGACGCAACTGATCCTTACGAGCAGCACTTTGGACCCAAACCACATACATTAACAGATAGTAATATGATATCTGTCGATCAAAAGAATTGGACGTCGAAGAGAGAGAAGATTGGTAAACTCACTGCCGTCGCAAGTCTTCTTCCCGAGGACCACGCACCTCTTCCAAAAAAACTTGCCAAAAAGACTGCAGTATGTCTCCTGAGTTGCACATCTTCGCTTCACTGACCCTGGCAGGATACTGGAACGTCTCCGCACTCCCTTCGAGGCTAGGCAGGCCAAGCAACCTGCAGGTAATAGTGCTTCACTTTCGGTCTCTGTCCATTTGACTCATGACGAATAGACGCGAAACCAGGTTCAGAGTGACCTCCTCTCCATTCTTTCAGCACACCTTGACCTCTATCACCCCGCCATCACCCTCGAGCACCATCAATGTATCCGCGAAGCAATTGCATTACATACTGTCGATCACATAACCAAGTAAGCCTTCTGAGCATCTGAGCATCATGGGGACGACTAATCGATCTGACATCCTTAGAATCCGCCGCCGCGTACATAAGAATACCCAGCGAATCTCACACGCCAAGTCGACCTCTTCCGAACCCCCAGAAGACGTCCAAGATCAGGGTTTTACCCGCCCCTCCGTCCTCGTCCTGCTTCCATTCCGTTCCTCCGCTCTCGCTTGGCTCAATGCCTTGACAGTCCACACCCCGTCCTTCCAGATTGAAAACCACGCACGCTTCCTACGGGAATACGGCCTACCCCTGGATGCAGTAGATAAACTCGCCACTGCACCACCCGGGTCGTATCCCGCTGACCACGTGGAAATGTTCAAGGGGAACGTAGATGATAGTTTTAGGGTTGGAGTAAAGATGACTAAGAAGAGTGTGAAGCTTTTCGCCGATTTTTATAGTTGTGATTTGATCCTTGCGAGTCCACTGGGACTAAGAATGTCGATCGAGAAGGAAAAGTAGGTCCCGGACTATTTGATGCGGCGTTTAGAGAAGAACTTGGTGCTCATTAACGATCACAGGAGCGCTGATTTCCTGTCGTCGGTTGAGATTTTGGTCGTTGACCAAACGAACGCCCTAGCAATGCAAAATTGGGACCACGTGCAAGTAAGTGGATGCTCCTGAACGTGATTTTCTACCCAGTTTCACACTTCTGATTGTTACTTAGTTCGTCCTCTCATATCTGAACAAGCTACCCAAAGAATCACACGACGCTGACTTTTCACGCATCAAACCTTGGTATCTCGACGGACAGTAAGTCTTGATGCCCTTCTTCTTACTTCTCCATTTACATAATTTCGTTAACCTATGATCCTTAGCTCTGCATATCTACGACAGTCCATCCTCATCTCCCCCTTTGAAATGCCCGAGACTCGCTCCATTTACAATACTTCGCTAAAAAATGTGGCTGGAAAGGTGAGAGTGGAGAAGACGTGGTCGGCGTTGCAGATTCCAGAGGGTATTGATCAGGTGTGTGCCATCCCTATTTGAAGATATGACTTGGCTGGGATATTGACACGGATACTCTCTGGGCTGCGGTAGACATTCCTTACATTCGACTGCTCGAACCCGAAGGACGAGGCTGATAAGAGGTTTAGCTATTTTACCACTCAGGTACGTCTTCTTTAGTATCTTCTGGTGTCAGACGCTGACCATCCTACTTCCCTCTTCGTCACCTCGTCTCTGCGACCTTGATGGTGTTCTAGCTGCTTCCCAAGATTCTCAAATCTGCGGTACAGAGCGCCAATACTATTGTCTTCATTCCCTCCTCGTTCGACTTCATCCGAGTTCGTAATTCATTTCAGAAAACATGGCGGGTTAAGCTTTTACTGTGCTTTCTGAGTAAGCATTCTTCCCCTTCCCCTTCCCCTTTCCCCCTTTCCCTTTAGCGTTTGCATCTTGCTCTACAGCCACTCGTTTGTTATGGTAAGTTGCATTTGATAGAAGAGGCTGAACGGACGAACAGGTACTCCTCGAACCAGGATATATCTCGTGCACGACAAGAGTTTTTCTCTGGCAAAAAGTCGTTCTTGCTCATTCAGCGAGCGATTCCACTTTTATCGCCGGTGAGTTGTCTTCCCTTTGACATGCAGTCTCACAATCTCAATAACCAACCACGTTTCCCAATCTTCAGCTACAAAATCAGAGGTATTCGCAACATCCTCTTCTACGGACCTCCCATGCACCCCCAGTTTTTCTCTGAGTTCCTAGGTTACCCTTTCTTGGACGATGGGGTGGACCCAAGTGACGTAACTTGTCGGATAGTGGGTTGTCAGTATGATTGGTTCAAGTTGGAGAGGATCTTAGGGAGTAAAGGGGTGAAGGAGGTCTTTGGAGAGGTGAGGTAGTAACGGATTTCCGCATCCACGACAAGTTTTGTTCATAGACACGTCTCTGTTGGATTAAAAAAATTTGAAAACAAGCCAGCAAAAAAAGAATGATCCGACCCTGGTTCGAACAGGAGACCTTCTGTGTGTTAGACAGATGCGATAACCAACTACGCCATCGGACCCTGTGTGCCTGGCTCCGTTCACAACTGTTAACCATGTTTCTTGCCCAGAATTATTCCTCGCTACCAACTTACTCGGCCGTCAACCGTAGTCCATGAAGGGGAGGAAATCGGGATAAAGTTCGTGTTGGCCGATTGACTCTCCAATTTCAGGCTCCCGTGTGAGGTCCTGACTCCTGATCGCTTGTTCAGGTACAGTTCAAATCCTCGGAGTGGTCCAGCTTCAGAACAAACAGCCACAACGGATGCAAGCCATGCGAGCAAGACTTTGTAAAGACGACGACAGGCAAACATTACATATATTCAGAATCTCGGGATACGTGACTCTGCCTTGCACTCGTCGACATCAATACATTCAGAGGTTGAGGTTGACTGGGTTGCGGCCCTTAAGTAGTAACGGCGCCATCTATAACATAACAATGGGCACCAGCGCTGGCGAAATGGGTCAACATAGTTGAGACACAACCTTACTGAGCGTGAGTTGGTGCAACACGCCGATGTCGGCAGAGAAAAAGTTCGGATCATAGTATCGTCACTGACGTCAAATGTGGAGACCGCGGAGATGGAAGAACAGACAGGCGGACGTGTGAATACGAATACATGGAGTCGTTTGTTCCTAAGATGTGGCCTTGACGGAGTTACTTTGACCCAGGTCAAGTCACGGTGAACCACCGACTGGAATAAAGTCAAGGGATAATCGAATTTGGCACACGGGCCTCCACGACGGACAACAAGGGATACTTCATTCCGTTTCCCATGGACCTTCAAAACCTCCATCGAGATGGTAAAAGACTGCAACTGTAAATCGGCAGAATTGGGGCCCGAGGACGTCGATCGATCGATATAAGTAGCTTCTCACCTCCTAGGGATTAGGGATAACTGCTTGGTCAATAGAACCTCTCCAGATCACGCATTGGTGTTCCACGGGTTTCGATGTCGTAGCTCACACCTGTGGAAAACCGTATGGCGAGCTTGTCTGCAGGAATCCGCCGAGATGACTGACCCCGAGAGGCCGTCGCGTCTGGGCTAAAATGTCATGTCAGCGAGGCCACTTCTGCCCAGCCTGCCCAATGTTCCTAGGGTTGCATAAAGACTATATGCATATGTGACAGATGAGCCATGGGTCACGACAGTACAATCATGCTTCTTACACACCTTTCAGTATGCGCTCATATCATGCGAAGGTTCCATATATTTCTCAGCACTTGAACGTGGACAAAAGTTCAACCCAGGGATGGAATTATCCCCGCTCACACCAGGTGAAAGAATATGCGACTGCCGAGGAGGAGAAAATCCGTCGCGAGCCTGTTAATTATCGCCGCCTGTTGTCCTGGTTGAAAATTCCATGATGATCCTCGCAACATCAAGAAAAATGAGCCCGGGTGTCATCTTTTCTCCATGTTGTTTACTCTTGAGATCCTATGTAGTTGTCATTGAGCCTCCGGGTGGTACAGAGTGGTATTGAAGGCCATGCAGCGCTGTAGAGGATCATGAATCAATTTGTGGTGAGGAATGTGCGACTTTCCAGTTTCCGAGTCTAAGGTATCAACACGCGCCCCCACCAACCGTTCCCCCGAGAATTGGATTTGGTGAGGAAAGACCAGGCGAGGATCCATGCAAATGGTGGGTCACATGAGAGTCGAGACGCTGTGAGATCGATGAAAAGGCATCTTTGGCCGATGCCTATAGCGCTAAGTTACCCATCGTGGAGACCGTCTATGTCTGGTCCCCGTGGACGTCAATGAGGACCGTGCGGAATATAACAGATAATGAGGAGGGTAACCTGACACGTCGAGCATCAGCATTGGTGTCATTTTCCCCGAAGCTTGCACGGTAAAAACTGTGGTGTCCAGCTTTAGGCGTTACATTGGCCTGGGCTTTCTGCTCTCAAATATCAGTCCTAGGACCAACACAGCTACAGAGCAATAATCGTCGACTCCGGATTTCAGATCAAGTTGCTGCGTAACTAATAATGGACTGCAGTGAGATCTAGTGAGATTTCGTCGTGTTTGTTTGTGTTTGCAACTCTGTTTTCGCAACTTTCACAGTGGCTGGTCATTGAAATATTGAAGTCTTACCACTACGGAAACGTAAATCATCATGCAAGATGGGAGGGCACCGAGGTTCGATAAAGCACTCTCCCATTTATTCAGAGACTGACACCTCACAGAATAAGAAATCGCGCACCAGCGGCAGTACAGGTGAGGGCGATAGCACCATCACCTGAGGTCTGTATACTGACTTTTTCCCCAACAAGATCACTGCTGAACAGCTCCTGCGAGAGGTACGTTCACTGAGCCATATGTCGATATGTATCCTCTGACCCTCATCATACAGGCTCAAGAGCGCCAAGAATCAACCTTTCGCGCCCCCAAGCAACGCGTTGAGGATTTCGAGGAGCTTCATGAGTATCGCGGAAGAAAGCGCAAGGAGTTTGAGGAGCGAATTAGGCGCACCAGGGGGAGCATGTGAGTACCGAGTGTTTTGTATTCCACGACTTGCACTAAGTAGTTCCACAGAAAAGAATGGACTCAATATGCCAACTGGGAGGTTCGTAATCACTCTTTCTGCTTAATATGCCATTCTTCACACCTCTTCGTAGGCCAGTCAAAATGAGTTCGACCGTTCGCGCTCAGTGTTTGAGCGCGCGTTGGACGTCGATCCCCGCAGCGTGCAATTGTGGCTAAGCTACACCGAAATGGAGCTTAAATCACGCAACGTGCAGCATGCCCGCAATCTCTTCGATCGCGCTGTAACTCTGCTTCCTCGTGTGGACCAGTTGTGGTACAAGTATGTCTACTTGGAGGAACTCCTCCAGAACGTTCCTGGCGCTCGCCAGGTATTCGAGCGGTGGATGCAGTGGGAGCCGGAGGACAAAGCTTGGCAAGCATACATCAAGATGGAGGAACGGTATAACGAGCTGGACAGAGCTAGTGTGATATATGAGCGCTGGATAGCCGTTCGACCGGAGCCAAGAGTCTGGGTGAAGTGGGCCAAATTTGAGGAGGAGAGGGGAAAGCTGGATAAAGGTCGAGAAGTCTTCCAGACTGCCTTACAATTCTTCGGTGATGAAGAGGAGCAGATCGAGAAGGCTCAGGCGGTGTTCAACGCGTTCGCCAAGATGGAGATACGCTTGAAGGAGTATGAACGTGCCCGTGTCATCTACAAGGTGAGATTTGTTTAATCCTATTTTTCTTTACTACTCACATCGTGTCCAAGTTTGCCCTTGAACGTCTTCCTCGCTCAAAATCAGCGACGCTGTATGCGTCGTATACCAAATTCGAAAAACAACACGGCACCCGCTCCATACTCGAGTCGACAGTACAAGGAAAGCGGAGAATTCAGTACGAGGACGAGGTGGCTCATGACGGTCGGAACTATGATATATGGTTTGACTACATAAGACTTGAGGAGGGTGCATTACGGACACTCAGAGAAGAGGGCGGGACAAAAGAGGAGGAAGATGCGGCAACGGAGCGAGTGCGAGACGTTTATGAGCGCTCTGTTGCACATGTTCCACCTGGGCAGGAGAAACGACATTGGAGACGGTATATCTTCCTGTGGCTGGACTACGCACTGTTTGAAGAGATAGAGACGAAGGTATGTGATTCCAGGTGGCACTCCATTCGGGTTACTCAATCCTCATTTTAAGGACTACGAACGTGCTCGTCAAGTCTTCCAGACAGCGCTCAAGCTCGTACCACATAAGCAATTCACATTTGCGAAGTTGTGGAACCTGGCCGCCCGCTTTGAGGTTAGGCGGCTTGACCTCCCTTCCGCCCGTAAGTTACTCGGAAGTGGGATTGGGATGTGTCCCAAGGAGGCACTCTTTAAGGGCTACATTCAGCTTGAAATGGACGTACGTGTACTTGGTGTTTTTGTCCACGCACTTGCTAACAGACGCCCAGTTGCGAGAGTTTGACCGAGTTCGAACACTTTACGAAAAATATCTCGAGGTATGTTTCACGTTACTTTGGTTGCAGATCAGTTCATGGACACAATTTATAAATAGTACGACCCATCGAATTCCGCTGCATGGATCAAATATGCAGAGCTTGAGACTGCACTGGAAGACTTTGCCCGCGCAGAGGCCATCTTCGAACTCGGCGTCTCCCAGCCGTCACTTTCGATGCCAGAGATCCTTTGGAAAGCGTATATCGACTTCGAGGTCGATGAACAGGGTGATCGGGAGAAGGCGCGTTCGTTATACGAACGGCTTATTTCGCTAAGTGGTCACCACAAAGTCTGGATCTCGTATGCGGAGTTCGAAGGTTCCAGTATGCCTCTTCCTAGGGCGATGAGGGAAGAGGAGAGGAGAACGAGGATGTAGAGCCACGCACAGTTGCAGGAGATCCTGTGCTCGCACGTCAGGTCTTCGAACGTGGCTACAGGGACCTCAAGAGCAAGGAGCTAAAGGCCGAGGTATGTGTCTCCGGTCGCCTGGCACTCAGACGCACTGACTCAACTCGACACTGACAGCGGGTTGCCTTGCTGGAGGCATGGAAGGCGTATGAAGAGGCGAACGGCACCCAGGCTGACGTGGCCAAGGTACAAGGGATGATGCCAATAGTTGGCAGAAAACAGCACGTCGACAAAGAGACTGGCCAAGTCGTAGAAGGTAAGATCGATAACATCTTTTCAGTCGAGTGCAGAGTTAATACTGTTATAGATTGGGAGCTAGTATTTGCCGATGACGAGCGGGAGGTTAACCCAGCCTCTTTCAAGTTCCTGCAAATGGCGCATGCTTGGAAGAGCGCTCAGGCAAAGAAGGTTGGTGCTGCTACTGTATTATCCGGCTTCACGGCGGCCACATCAGAGAACACTGGTGGCCGCGCGGCAAACTCATCACGATCGGAGGATGTGCAGATGCAAGACGGGCGTGAGGATGATTCGGGTAGTGACGTTGCCAGCTCCGATGGCGAATGAGTCGCTTGATATTTGTATATGTGTGTCAATTCCATGTTTTCCTCCGATGAAACGAGGACTTGTAGCAGTAGACCATCAATATTAATATCGAGGTGTGAGCCCAAGGCTGACGCTTTTCGCTGACAACCCATGTCGGGTTGATCTAGCGCCATCCCGAGTAAGGGACCACAGAGGTTCACGACCCCAAAGGTCGTGTTTTCTTTTCTTACCCGGCCAGTGCAGCGCGAAGCTCATCCTCCGCGACAGCCTTATATATATATACTGTACATACATACACTACATACAAGTATGAATCATTCGCAACGCAGGATCGCGATGCATCATAGACTACGTCAATGAGCGAGTTGCCACTTGGTCATCGATTCATCCCTAGTCGACATATTCTGAAGCTAATCTAAGCCTACGGGCCAATGTTACCGAGGTTCGGAATGCTTACTCCGAGGAGATCTTTGTCAAGTCTTAGGCTCATATGCATGTGGGCACGCGAAATCTCAAGGCACCTTTCGGCATTTGCCACGCTGGGACTTTTTCGCTACATCCATGCAGCGGTAACCTGAATACATAGATTGCGCGTAAGTTACCACCCATTACTTGCCGCTCCTGAGAAATCTGGAGAGTGTAGCCTGTATGATCACGGCTCATGCCAGTGGCAGCTCCCCAGCACTACCACCAACACACTTCCCACCTAAACCCGTACATTTAACACCTCACCGTGGGAGACGCAGCTTGGTCAGTTATCAACGAGGACTTCTTCCCTGGAGACATCAAGTACAGCGTCAGTGACATCCCAGACGTGTCTGGTAAGGTTGTGCTAGTCATCTGTGGCACCGCAGGGGTTGAGAAAGAGACTACAAGGCTAAGTCACATTGCTCGTCCTGGTTCGCCGACCAGGGTTCGCAAGTGCTGTTGGCGTCACGGCCGAGACTCGTGTTACTTCACAGGTCTTATTCACGAAGAATGCCAAAGTTTGGATTACAACCCATGACAGGTCCAAAGGCCACCCTTAGAGGGCTGAAGAGCACCACTGGCACTGGGAAACACGCACACCTACTTCTCATGGACATTGCGAACCCGAAGAGCATCAAAGCAGCAGCCGAGGAATTTTCGAAGTGCGTCTTCTCTTGTCCGTCTGTCTGCGATCTGCGAGAAGCTGATGCTGACAACTAGCGAGGAAACGCAAATTAGCATCCTCTTTAATCTTTAACAATGCGTAAGTTCCGGTTCATCGTCCCCAGTCCGGGGTGTTTAACGCGCCCGTCACCACTGGAGTAACGATACCTCCGATTGAGCAGCTCGGTTATGACACTCAGACAGCAAAAGTCGAGGAGATGGACAGACGAAACACCTGTTTGATATGCAATCGTTACTCCGACCAACATCCACAAATACAGACGTGGAGATGTGCCGTAAGCTGGTTGTTTCATTCACAATGATACTCATTAATTAATCAACAATCCACTAGATATAGCATGCGCACGTCAAGTTCCATCGTACTGAATGAAAGTGGAGGGATGAGCCGAACCGTGAAGAGATCTTGTGCATCTTCGTCGATGACTGCATGGCGAAGATCCAAGCTGTAGAACAACCTCCCCTTGGCTGTGACTCAGACATCGGAAGGTCTGCTGCACGTAATATCAGCATTATGTAGGTGACACCTTGGGGCCGATGGAGATTCGCCGATACCTTAAAGAAAAGTGAGTTGGTTAGTTTTTGGTGCACCACCGAACGAATGTCTGAGCGAAAATTCGTGCAGACATGACGTTGAAAGGTGATCACTTCACCTTCGTTGAACCTCATATATCCAAGACTATGGAAGACATCGTGACGGGGAGCGCATTCACTTCCTGCATTCCATCGAGTTTTTTTAGGTAGGGGCAGTGACAATCGTCAAGGTCTATTACGTTGGTGTATTTCGGTGGAATTTTAATGCGGCAACTCGCTCATAACAGAATTGCCACACGTTATCTTCGCTCTGGTACTGTTATAGATGGGAGTCCATAGGATGCTAGTATAGGAAGGTCAACGATGCAACTGGAATTTATTTCCGATCATCGGATATGCTCACGCACTGGCAGGGGTGACTAGTTGACTCATGTCAGCGTAATCCAGTTGCACTACCGCATTCAAATTGGGTTTAAGGTGCTGAACTTCTTGACCGCATGACGGGAACCAAGGCGACTACCCTCTGCCACATCAGAATTGCTTCGCAGCATCAATAAGGCGCAAATGGAATGGCCACTGCCCGTTTGCAGCTAGACGTTCGCCCTTTAAAACCCCTCTGGTGCGAGTTTCGCCCTTTTCCTAGGTTTCTCTGCAATCGCCTAGGTATTGTTGCTAGTATCCGTTACAACCTACCTACTTTGGCCACTCACTGCCTTGCATCTAGTCTCGCATCGATGCTGACGACCAATACCCCCTGTGTTCGGTCCGGATCTCCGGTATCCACTGCTGGTCGATCCATGGACGTGTCCAACGAAGACGAGCCTGTGCCCTTTGAAGGGCATACACGGGATATCTATGCGGTCGCATACTCTCCTGATGGCAAACAAATCGCCACTGGAGCAGCCGACAGACTCGTTATAATTTGGGACTCAAGGACTGGAAAAAAGCTCCTGCACCTCTCAGGTCACACCAAGGCTGTGAGTGCTGTGTCCTTCTCACGCAATGGTGGAAGGCTGGTCAGTGGGTGCGAGGACAACACGCTTTGCATATGGGACACGTCCAGTGGACAACCTATCGGTGACAAGTGGGAAGCACATTCGGATGTCGTGTGGACAGTCACTTACTCGCCTGATGATGAAACGATCGCAAGCGGAGGGAGGGATGGCCTGGTACGGATCTGGGATGCCCAGCGAAAGGTGAATATTGTCGAGATTACCGTCCATCCTGCTAGCGTGCACTCTGTCACGTTCTCGCCTGAAGGAACCTCTCTGGCGATAGCCTGTTCAGATGGGAGCATCCGCGTCTTTAATGTCCGAACCAGAACCTTGGTTCTCGGCCCACTAGCAGAACATACGGCCGCGGTCTGTGCCATTACATACAGCCCAGATGGCATGCAACTTGCCAGTGGCTCCTGGGACCACACCATCCGTACTTGGGACGCTCGAACTGGCATCTTGCTGTTGGGCCCTTTGGAGGGTCATACACATACAGTGTCAGATGTCGAGTATTCTCCAAATGGCAAGATATTGCTCAGTAGCTCAAATGATGGAACCATCCGCCTTTGGGATTCAGTTACCGGGGAGCTCGTTGCGGGTCCATTGCGAAGGCACCACGGTTCGGTTTTCGTGAGATACTCTCCGGAAGGGGATTGTTTCGTCAGTGCTGGAACGGATAGATCCATTCGCCTGTGGGATGCAACGACGAGGGACGTTATTTTACCACTGGTATGTCTTTTCCTGAGTATCTGCACCATGATTCACAAGCGGATCCAGATGATCGAAGTCGATCAACTTGATTATGAAACCACCGGCCCTTTCAGAGGTCACACGGCCAGGGTCAGTGGTGTCGCATACTTCCCTGATGGCGTGCGTGCGGCTAGCGTGTCAGATGACAAGTCAATTCGTATATGGGACATTCAGACAGGTGTGCTAGTGAAGGAGCTGGCAGAATCAGGCGAAGTTCTCTCGTTGTCCATCTCATCCGACGGGAAGAAATTGGTTAGTGGGGGATTTCGTTCCATCACGGTGTGGGACTGCGTAACATGGAAAGTCGCGCTCCATGTTCCCGGAGCACATTCGGAATGGGTATACAGCGTGGCGTTTTCACCAGATGCCAGTCTCGTTGCTACACCGGGAGAACGCGGCAGGGTTTGCATCCGGAACTCACACACTGGCGAACCTGTCGGGACGATGTCAGGCCACAACCCCGCTGTGAAAGTTCGGACTGTTACTTTTTCACCAGATGGGCGGCGAATTGTCAGTGGCTCACAGGATCACACTCTGCGACTCTGGGACATAGATCTAGGCAATGTCGTCCTTGCGCCCATCCAACACAATGCGATCGTCTTCGCAGTTTCGTATTCACCAGACGGGCAGACTATTTGTACCGGTTCTGAGGACGGCACCATATCCCTGTGGCATGCCACTACTGGTGAATCGATCCTTGGTCCCCTCCGAGGTCACAGGGCAGCCGTGTCCTCGATTGCTTTCTCGCCAGATGGAACGCATATTCTCACTGGCTCGTGGGACCAGACCCTGAAGTTATGGGATGCCGCTACCGGGGAGATTGTCAAATTTTCGGTGCGTTGGACTGCGCTTGTTATGGATTCTACTGTACCACTGACACGCGGGAACAGGATTCGACCCGTACAGGAAAAGAAGTGAGTATTCGACATGATTCTCCCACTACAGATTGTTAATAATCGTCCGCATCTTGAAGGGTAACTTGAATGCTCTGTTGGACGTGAGTAACTGATTGCTGGTTGGTACCAGTGCTCGCTGATATACCCGATCACTTAGTTGCATGCGGTGCCAGATCCCAGTAGGACGCTCCAAGCAGGCTTAGCGGACGGTAGAATGGACCAGTTGGACGTGCGCCATCTATATTGTTGTCCCCCATATCAAGCTCATGTTTTGTTAGTCCCTAGCAATCTATAGGGCATCTCCCGCCTAGCAGCCCAAACCCCTGAGTCACCCCAGGGAACTTTGGTCCCGCTTGCGAACTCCCCGATCTCGACGTCCCGGATGGGCATCGCCGAGTTATCTGGAGGATATCGGACGAGGCTCCCTTGTCGATGTATGTCAATCCATTTCACGATTGTCAGTGGTCACGTACTTGCTGAATACGCTCTCCCATCTCGTGCTGTCCATGCAGTTCTCAAGGACCACCGGCCCAGCTCCAGAGGATTCGTCTAACCCTCATTCTCTTCTGTTCAGAGTTCGTGCTCTCTTCCGGCGTTTTCAGGCTGCCCCGCCGAGAGACGATGGCGCGGCCATCGAGAGAAGCCACTGGCCCAAAGTTACGCGCGTGGCGTTTGGGCAGTTAAGATCAGTGAGTTTGTGCTGGTGCCTTTCTCTCGACCATTACCCTTCGGTTGTTCGACCATCTATGCTTCTTCAAATTTTCCACTTAAATCTAGACGACTTGACTTGACTACTAACTTCCGACACTGCAGCTTTTCGCAATCGCACAGACGACACCACCCCGGCCAAATATGCCAATAGAACTCTCAGACGACGAGGCATCAGTCGCTGCTGGTGATCAGCCACATACACATGAGCCAGGAGACCACTCAGGTGCTGCATCTGGCCAAGGAACCAATGTCAGCACAGAGCAGTCACAGCCCCACATATCAACTGCTCCACCAGCGACCCAATCACACATCGAAACCCTACCTCGAGGAGCCCCAACAACGCCACCCGTGCATGCAATCCCCAGTGCTCCGAAACAACTCCAAAACACCCCGGACACTGGCCCCGACGACTTGCACGAAGCGAAATGTTGCTGGTGTTGTTGTTGAATTGAATATGCCGACGCCGACGCCGACACCAACGACCCGACACTGGAGGGACTATCCCTCGGATATTGCTGCCTGTGCCCCTCCTGTTGCCGTGACCCAAATTTGAACTACCTCGCCGAATTTTGTTTCACGGCGTCATGTCTGTGCCTCATTGACCCTTCGTACCATTGTATATCATGGGCACCAATCTGTTCTTTGAATGGCATCTCCCAGTGTTAATATGTCCCCGCCACGGATCCCAACTCGATTTCAATTCGATTTGCAATATATACATATTGCCTCGCTTACTATGTTCTAGCCAGGAACTTTCTTATCCATTTATACATCGCGGTTCTGCGTAGTCGAGCCTGAGTCAACAACGGAAGCTCCTAGTTGGAGCGCAAGAGAGCCCCGACGTGATAGCGGCCAGAGGGTAGATACAGTACACTGCACCATGAATGATCGAACAACGGCGTGAAAGGCACGATGTCTGTTATGATATTTATCAGGCGGGCAACCAGTGAAGATCACAGTAGGCCATAGGACGTTATCGTTACAAGGAGGAATCGAAGAGAAAGATGAATGAGCAAACGAATCTGATGCGAGTAGGACTGCATGCAAACAAAGGGTTGAAGACCATCAGTCACTGCTGTTGCATACAGCCCAGATGGCACGCAACTTGCGAGTGGCTCCTTTGTCCGCACCGGCGGTCGAGCTATAGGTGTACGGTGCATGGATCAACTATGCAGAGCTTGAGACTGCGCTGAAGACTTTGCCCGCGCAGAGGCCATCTTCCGAACTCGGCGTCTCCCAGCAGTCACTTTCGATGTCAGAGATCCTACGGAAAGCGTATATCGACTTCGAGGTCGATGAACAAGGTGACCGGGAGAAGGCGCGTTCGTTGTACGAACGGCTTATTTCACTGAGTGGTCACCACAAAGTCTGGATCTCGTATGCGGAGTTCGAAGGTTCCAGCATGCCCCTTCCTAAGGCGATGAGGGAACAGGAAGAAGAGAACGAGGATGCGGATGCGGAGCCACGCACAGTCGCAGGAGATGCTGTGCTCGCACGACAAGTGTTCGAACTTGACTACAGGGACCCCAAGAGCAAGGGGCTAAAGGCCGAGGTAGATGTATGTCTGCGGTCGCCTGGCACTCAGATGCACTGACCCAACTCGATACTGGCAACGGGTTGCCTTGCTGGAGGCATGGAAGGCGTATGAAGAGGCGAACGGCACCCAGGCTGATGTGGCCAAGGTACAAGGGATGATGCCCATAGTTGGCAGAATACAGCACGTCGACAAAGAGACTGGCCAAGTCGTAGAAGGTAAGATCGATAACATCTTTTCAGTCGAGTGCAGAGTTAATACTGTTATAGATTGGGAGCTAGAATTTGCCGACGACGAGCGGGAGGTTAACCCAGCCTCTTTCAAGTTCCTGCAAATGGCCCATGCTCGGAAGAGCGCTCAGGACAACTTGAGTATGGACACTCGTGCTCCTTACAGCTAAATTCAAAACGTTAGACCGCTTTTCGCAGTGTTCGACTTCGGTTTTGGTTTACACTTGTTTACTGTGCAAATAAAACTTTCCCTAATTGAGATCATCGGGTGTGTTCATCACCTTCGTGCCCAACTACCAATGCGATACAGAAACCGTCGTCACATACCCCGTGCAGCTAAAGAGCAGTTAGTTGTGATGTCGGCCCACACGAGGCCCAGCAAGATCGCTAGCCTCACAGGGATAAGTACACGGACAATTCGTCGGACCATGGAACCTTGGTGGAAGACAGGTTCAGTGCAAAGCACATCACCGCAGCGAGGAAACGCAAGTTGAATGCCCTTGATGCTGCAGTATGGTCAACAATTATCTTGCATACTTCAAGTCTAACACTGCTATCTTTTGTATTCCAGTTTCTCGAGGGCTGCATCGAACGAACACCAGACATCTACCTATCGGAATTGCGGCAGGAACTTAATGAAGTGTGTGGGATTGATGTCTCCGAAGTAACAATTGCACGGACGCTGTGCCATAGGGGTTTCTCAAGAAAAGAAGTACGTTTTGTGTTGCGACTGAAGCCTTCAGTATTACTAATTAATTGGCCATTAAGGTGAGCCGGACCGCCATAGAGCGCAGCGAGGATCATCGCAACTACGTTGGTGAGCACTTTCGTGCAGACCAGCTCGTCTTCGTCGACGAATCAGCCTGTAACCGGAATACTGTCAAACGCACCATGGCATGGGCACCAATTGGCTGGCGAGCTCGTCGCCGCGACTATTTTGCACGCGGTAAACGGTGGGTGGTCTTTTTTGATAAAATATGGAGAGGTTTTCTAGTTATTCAACCCTTCCCGCCATCTCCCTTGACAGTGTGCTTCACCTGGACGTGCTCAACGAGTCATGGACTGGCGTGACATTTTATTGACTTATTGAGGGTTTACTTGACAACATGAATCCATTCCCACAGCGAAATTCAGTACTAGTCATGGATAATGCGAGTGTTCATCATTTGGTAGTTGGGCACGAAGGTGATGAACACACCCGATGATCTCAATTAGGAAAAGTTTTATTTGCACAGTACAGTCATCCACCGCCCACTGATACACCACCACCCAATGAAACAGTTCCTCAACACAACACCACAACTTCATTTCTACTGCACAAAAATTTATCTACAGTATCTATGTATAGTCTAGTCATAGCTACATAAATTTTACATTAATGCAACCACTAAGTTTTGTATGAGATCAGCATCTTTTTATGTTGTGACACACCAGTTTTTGGTCCATGGGAAATATTATGACAATATAACAACCACAATTCCATAAATAATAATAATATAAAATTCTGGACACCATCAAGAGCCTTTAATACAGCTCTCTGCATTTTTTGGAGCTGAGCTGTTGAAGATTTGGTTCACTACATGCAGGAGAATGTGTTTCGAGAGATTGAGAAATCACTCGGAGGTCATATTTGGTAACCCCAGATTAGGGTTTCCTAATGTGTTTCATTGGCCGGTTGTCAGCCTCAAAGTGAGCTCGCGATTGCATGCAATACTGAGCTCCCACAACATCACCAATCTCCCTAAAAAGTTGCCCAATGTATAGTACAGAAGGTGACATATACAGAAAAAAAACTTTGAGGAAAATTGACTGAGTGGTTGTTGAGATATCTGAGTGTTTCTGATTTAGTGTTTCATTGGCCGGTGGATGACTGTAAACAAGTGTAAACCAAAACCCAAGTCGAACGCTGCGAAAAGCGGTCTAACGTTTTGAATTTAGCTGTAATTAGGAAGTAGCTGAGTAATGGGAACCGTATATGGACTTGTGCTCTGTTAACTTATCAGTGTTGGCCGGGCTGAGTGAGAGGAACGAGCATGCAGCGCTAAGGCTGTGTATGAAAAGGTGTAGCTGGACTGACTATCCACTTGGGTACCTCATCTGTCGTCCGTCTCCGAAGATAGGGACCAGGATGTTTAGGGTCAGGGGTGGAGTAGGGGGCGGGATGGTAACGGCGGTTTCGAGCCTGCGAAAGCTCTCGTCAGGGGGCTGCCGCTACCCCGACCGCCGCCCTTCCAGGGCTGTTTAGGATGACTACCAACTAAGCGTGAATAGATAGGGAGTGAGATTCCGACACCTCACGGATGGAGGGGGGGACCGTCTACGGTTGGTTGAACAATTGGGTGAGGGGATGGTGGTGGGAGGAGTTTCTGCGCCAGGTAGAGATTGTGACGATGTACCCATGAAGCAAGGTTCATGCCACCAAACCGGCTGGCCAAGAAATTCTGGCACCTTCGGCATTCGCCACGCCAGGACCTTTTTCGCTACATCCATGCAGCGGTAACCCGAATACACAGGTATGGGTCTACAGAGTCGCACAGGAGCACAAGCCCTATGATATATGGGTCCCATTACGAGGCTCCTTCCTAATTAAGGAGCACGAGTGTCGTGGCTTCCGTAGAAAAGAAGGTTGGTGCTGCTACTGTATTTATGATACCGGTTTCACGGAGGCCAGCCATCAGAGAACACTGATCGCCGCGCGGCAAACTCATCACGGTCGGAGGATGTGCAGATGCGAGATCATCGGGTGTGAGGATGATTCGGGTACAGTAGTGATGTTACCAGCTCTGATGGTGAATCGCTTGATATTGTATCTGTGTTTTCCTCCAATGAAACGAGGGCTTGTAAGTAGCAGTACTGTAGACCATCGATAATAATAATAATAATTTAATATCGAGGTGTGAGCCCAAGTTTGACACGCTTTTCGCTGACAACCCACTGGCATGTCGAGGTTGGTCTGAGTAAGAGACCGTGGAGCTTCGCGACCCCAAAGGTCGGGTTTTCTTTTCTTACCCGTCCACCAGCGCAGCGCGAAGCTCATGATCACGATCATCCTCCGCAACATCCTATATCATAAACTGCAAATTCGGCTGGAATTGTGTCCAGTGTCCACCCTGTCATTTCTGACCATCAGCGCTGATGGTCTTCTGCCACTTCCTCACGTGACTTCATTTGAGCGTCGCGTGCCACGCTGTGCCTCTTCAAGTTTTCGTTTTGCCATGCTTCCTCCTCTTTCTCGCAGTCATCAAATTTTCAGCATGACAACTGTAGTGGTTATGGACCTGTCGGCGTTTTATATGATCGCTACCACCAACGAGCTAGACCATCTTGCATGCTCTGCCTGCAGTACTTTACGAGGAGACTGCAAGTGGAGCGGTAGCAGCCGACCAGCCTCGTGAGATTCAACTGCAGAGCTCCTTTCTTGGAGACAAGCATGTCATGCTCTTGTTCGAAAACTGAGTGGGACATTAGTCCACTTTATAGCTGTGCTGGACAGCGAGTATCGTCATAGACGGTCCCTGTTGTGATCGCGTTCACGATCATAGTCCCGCAACTGCACCACTCATCAATCGCAGGCTCTATTCTAAATTATAGTCAAAGCAGGACAGGCGAGTCACGGTCGCTGTCGCTGCCAAAGACGCTGAAATTCCCTCACGTCATGCGTCCTGGGAGAGTCGGCCTTGTTAGGGCATATTTAAGAATCTTGAAGAGCTCTTTACCTAGTCTGGTCACCAGACTACTCTTTACCACATTATGCAATATTGCCAAAACGCCACCATGGCGGCGTGGTGGCGGATCCAGTTTTGTTCAATCCAGTCGAATTTCAAGGTCGGACTGAGAACTTCGCCGCCTGGCGCCCCAAGTTAGATGAAGCTGAGGTGAGGCGAAGAAAAGCAAAGGCTATGTCAATCTTACCAACCGATTCAGGATCTCAGGATTTTAATTTTACCTTCCAGCAACACTAAGACGACCAAGGTAGGCGCCGGTGGAGCTCAAAACTCGTTTTTGTGGGTAAGTCCTCTCATCTGTGTCGTGCTATTCCCACCAATTGTCTTCTACACGCCCAAGGACCTTGGTGGGCTTGGAATGTTGTCCATGGGTATGTCCTCATTCCTCAGAGCGACCTTCGATGGTCCAAGTGGACAGGTATATTTTACATCGATTTGCGCGTCAAAGCAATCTCCGCTGTGAATTTTTTTTTTACTCAGACGCTCTTCTGACTTCGCATCCATCATTCCTAGATACTCGGTCGGTCTGATCTATTAATTGATGATCATTCAATATAGGGCACGGATCCAAGAAGGCTCCCGTCAATATTTGCAAAGCTCTTGCTAGTCGGAGGCGAGTTAAATATTCGGCATGCTGTGGCGAGCGCCTTGCCAGTCATCCACAAGGCTGCGCGTATTCCGGCACAGCATGAGCGTTTCCAACGTGCATACCACCACGATCCCATAAAAGGTTGAGCTCTTCCTGGTGACCACGGCGCCCATCTCACCCGCTACGATGTCACGCACTCCGGAATGGTCAAAGTTGCAACTCTGCTTGAATGTGCTCCCAGTGGTAGGAATCGTTCTTGTACAAATCCTTATCTTTGGCTTCGCCGTCAGTGTCGTCGGGGAAGAAGTGTACCACCAGTGTGTTAGCTTTGACAGTGCCGTCACGCAACTCATCCAGAAAAACCCGAGGCTCTCAACGACGGTGGTCACACTGATAGCCACAGTGTTATCTTTGGCCTCTTCTCTGTATGTCCTTGTCATGTTACTCGCTGTTTCCTGGCCAACCTGACGTACCAAGCTTGTTCGGTATGTCAGTCAGGGAAGCTATGCGGCACAAGATGTCGAAACCCACATCGCTGCTCGAAATCAATACCGGAATAGCACTGGTCAAAGGCTCGGCCATCTTCAAGCTTGGCTCCTGGAAATATGTCAAGTGGAACGCTATCACTTGGGTGATCTTCGTACTGCTTAAGCTTCTCACCACTGGGTAGGTATATTGCTTTGTCGGCATGTCGACTTGACTGAGAACGCTTTCAGTTGGACTACACTCCTGATGCCAACCCTGGTGAACTGCAAATTCGAAGTGTCCGGAACAGAGCTGGATCTTACCAGCACAGCTTTTGCTCAGTTGCTGCAGACGGAGCTGGCCGTTTACTCACCCCTTCAAAGTGAGTAGCGAATGGTTGAATGTTTATTCTATGGGGGGTTCTGATCCAGGCGCAGTCCACGATGATTCGTTTCCAATCATTGACATTGGTGGCTCTCTGAGCGGAATCTCTGCTGCGGGCACGAGCTTCGCTCTACCCGGCATCTTCAATTTCAACGGCGCCAAATACAACATATCAACAGGTCAGAGCATTTTCGTCGGGGATATCAGCTTATACATAATATCATTTCTGTATAGGGGGAGTCCTTCCTGCTATTCGAGAGTACGCTGGTTCAATTCAGAATCGTGGTTCCAACGGTGCCCGACTGTCCTTCGCTGGTGGCCATGTTTTAACCAACACCACTTTACACCCTGACGTGTCAGCGGCCGGGGCGGCAAACTGGCTGGGTGTCCAAAGAAATTTTTCGGTTGACCAGCAAGGCCTTACAGCAGAAGTCACATGTATCCCCGCAAATGAAAGCCAGTATCAGCTGAACCTTGTGAACAACCACACCTCTTTTTCGATGCCGGCGCAAGGTCAAGATTACTATGTGTGGGCATGGGATTCAACCGCGAACTGTAACGGAAGTAGGACTGTTTTCTGATTTTATGGAAATCCTAGTGACCGCTCGATGAAGGTAGCCCATCTGTCCAGCATTATGTCACCTTGGCCAACTCTACCGATCAGCCCAACGAACAAGGGAGCGGGTTCCTTCCTTCGGTCGCCTGCCCTGGTCAACGCAACGAAACGAGCCAATCATTCCAGAAGTTCGGTGAGTTTGACGAGCAACAGAAGTCAACTTGCAGTTACAGTTATTAACTCCTGCCCTCCGCAGTCATTGCAACGCAGGGGTATTACAAGTACTCGTTTTTGCCTTCCACTGTGTGCGAGGTCACTCCTCTTCTGACTACTGTCCGCGTGAAATACTCTTCGGGGATAATCGAAGCCTTCGGTATCGTTGAGAGTCGCCCGTTCGATAGCTCTAATTCCGAGCTTCTCTTGTTCCTTGCGGGCATTGCCAATTATGTGGGCCGCCAGGCCCAAGGGACACAGGCAAACTCAATCGGAGACGCGCTCTTCTCGATTTATTCCGCGACGGCTGACTTGTCCATTCCGATCGACGACGGCACGCAACAAGTATATAACGAACTGGTTGGTTCGCTACCTACAAGTCGGGGAGACAGTTCTGATTGACGACCGTTTCTTGTCACGTGTAGGAAGACTATTGGCGCGGCGTCGTCGAGTTCTCTGCCACAGTAAGTGTCACCCTCTACGCAGTTGATCCGTCAGCTCATAAAAGCACATAGTTCCTTCGGTCTGGCTACTCGGCTTACGGATCTTTCCAGAACAACGTCATCCCTTCCAATATGACAGCCCCGATCAGCGGCTCTATGTTGATGCTGACCATGGGGTGGGCTGATCGAGGGGCACTATACCTGTTCTCCGTTTTTCCCCTTGGTTTGGTTACCATCCTCACTACACTGGCGGCGACATACAGTATTGCAGGGCTTTGGGCCAAGAGAAGAATCATACAAGCGCAAACTTCGTTTGATGCGTCAGACATACGCCATTTAATCATTGCATGTGTGGCCGCCCTGGGAGAGTTGGGCGATTTCAGCGAAGAGGGACTGAAGAAAAACGAAACAATGGAGCTCATACTTAAGGGGGACCCAGTGAATCAGAAGAAACTGGAGGTTGTGGACAACGCGACTCAGGGGGAACCGGCCGTGGCGGGTGGCACCAGCGATCAGGATTAGATGGGAAATGGGGGTTCGAATGTTTGACTGGACGGATATTTCTCTTACTTAGAATAAATGGGTCGTGACTCCTAGATATCATTTCCCCTTTCCGACTCATACCTGTCATTACGCTCATAGCTTGGAACAGAGTAGATATACCCAACATACCCTATGATATGCACAGACCTAGTAACTCATTGATCATAACTTGGCATTAGCTTATCAATGGACCTCGGGGAGAAATAGGCGGGTATCAGAATGAAACGGCTCTTGCTGCTATCCGCTTTCCTGTCGCAACCGATCAGACGTTCATTTAAAAACGTAGATGTCACGGGTAGATGAAGGGAAATGTTTGCTTACTTATGTACCTGTTTGATGCAATTGCGTGCTCGAGAATCAACTCTATGCATTGAGCGGGGGCTGGTATCCTTCGTCTTTGGAGTCTTTGATTCGAGGAGCAGAGAGGACAAAGGTTCGCATGTGAAGGTTTGAACCTGAAAGACTCGAGCATCACAGAGAGGACCATTTCTACTAGTACAGTGTGTCGCAGTAGGAGCATGAGCTGGGTCAATGAGCGAGTTGCCACTTACTTACTAGCCCCAGTCGACATGTTCTGAAGCTAATCTAAGCCTACGGGCCGGATGTTACCGAGGTTCGGAATGCTTACTCCGAGGAGACCGTTGTCAAGACTAAGTACTACATAGTACATAATGACCAAGACCCGTGTGCAGGCAAGCTTCTGGCATGTGACTCCGACTTCGGGGTAACGCTCCCACATTCCCCACGTTCAACGTTAACGTTCATCCCTGGGCCTGCATCTTCTTACCTTGTGCACGATGGCGTCTCCAGCAGAGTATAATTTCGAAGAATCTAAACTGCTATGGACCCCCCAGCACCCCGGCCATGCAGTCTGCGAGAAGCTGAGGAGAGAGATAAACATGAAGAGAGGGCTCGACCTAAGTGCGTTCGGCTGTCCCACGCTGGCCTGTTTGCTGAGTACTCCTCTTGACTCGGATGCGATGCAGGAGACTACAACGACCTCCACGCCTACTCCGTGTCGGACTATACCTTCTGGCTTGACCTGTGGGAGTTCATGGGTATCATAGCTTCAGTCCCGCCTCTGTCTGATAAGGTGCACCTCCTTCCTATGTCCCCTATCCTTCTCATTTGCCACCTACCACCTATCGCTTCCCATCACAGATAATCGCGCCTGGTGCTATCCCCGAACGTCCAGCCTGGTTCCCAGGCACGCGCCTAAATTACGCTGAGAACCTCCTCTGGAGGGACGACGCCGGTATCGCCATCACAGCAGCCTACGAACACGACCTCCACCCCACTGGTGCTGGTCGGACTCAGTTCAGCGGCGTCAAGCAGTACACATTCCGTCAGCTGAAGGAGATGGTGCGCGTTATGGCTGCTGGTATGAAGAGGGCTGGGGTGCGTGTTGGGGATAGAGTTGCTGGTACGCCCAATCGCTCATTCATATGGCGGGGATGGTTCGACTCAAACGACTTGGATTTCACTGCACTTCCTGGCGACATTGCGAGCAGCCATCATCACGAACTCCGTTATGGGCGTCGTCATAGCCCTAGCCTCTGCCTCCATCGGCGCCGTATTCTCCTGCACAGCAACGGACATGGGTGCATCTGCCATCCTCGACAGATACCGCCAGATCCGCCCAAAGATCCTTTTCGCGTCCTCCGAGACGGTCTATGCGGGGAAGACGATCAATATCACTCACAAGATCGCGGAGGTGGAGAAGGACTTGAGAATGGGTGGATATGGGCTTGAGAGCGCCGTCGTGTTGAGAAGCGAGAAAACGGGTGGAGTTGTAGAGGTACCTGGATGGTAGGTTGCGTGCCTGTGATGAGTTGTGGTGTTGTTCTAACATCGAGCTTTGCTCTCGTCATGCTACGGACAGCCAGACGATTGACGCGTTTCTGGCTCCATCGTCTGCAGCCGAAGATTACCCACTGACGTTCGAACAGCTTCCATTTGACCACCCACTGTACATCCTATACTCCTCGGGAACCAGCGGACCCCCGAAATGTATCGTGCATACTGGAGGGGTGAGTTCTGGCTCTCACTGGCATGCTCTTGCAAGTGTTTTATTTGGAACAACCTATGCCCTGTTTTGCGCAGGGTGCACTCATGAACAGCAAAAAAGACTGCCACATCGGCTTCGGGACATTACCCACCGACGTGTATTTCCAATATACCACCGTAAGTTCCTATGTCCTGCTCCTCAACGGCACTGGGAGGAACCGAAACACAGACTGGATGGATGATGTGGCCATTCATGCTCTCGGGCCTTGCGTGCGGAGCACGTATCGTGCTATATGAAGGCTCCCCGTTTTACCCTGACGTGAGGGAATATCTGAAGTTTATAGATTGGTCGGGGTGAGGCTCCCCTCTCCGAACGCATGAGTATTACCAAGCATTAACTCTCCGTCACGCAGGGTCACGGTCCTTGGCACATCCCCCCGTTTTCTCTCCGAGCTGCAAGCCCGAAACATTGATCCCCTTTCTGTCTCTTCACCTTCCACGCCCTTTGCAGGCCTCCGCGAGATGACGGTTACTGGTTCGGTGTTGACTGCACAGCTTATGACCTGGGCTCATAAGGCGTT
Source organism: Melanogaster broomeanus (assembly GCA_014904935.1). Taxonomy (NCBI): domain Eukaryota; kingdom Fungi; phylum Basidiomycota; class Agaricomycetes; order Boletales; family Melanogastraceae; genus Melanogaster; species Melanogaster broomeanus. Next base: position 153,873 of record MU123734.1, on the reverse strand, counting down.
CGGTGGGAAGTTGCATATTGGTAGCTCGAGTGGAGGCACAGATGTTTTTTGTGCCTGTGAGTGTTTTTCCTGGTTAACTTGCATGCCTCTTGAACGGACAAGGCTGATTGGTATTATGTGACATAGTCGTGACATCTATATTGTCGCTCCCTTTGTATGCTGGTGGTAAGTATGTTGCCCATCTTCTTGACCTTCATTTTTTTTCTCTTTTTGATCATCCTCATCGTGCACACAGAGCTCCAAGGCCCTGGCCTCGGCATGGCCGTCTCCGTTTATACTCCATCTGGCCAGCCCATCCCTGCCAGTTCTTGTACTCCCGGCGAACTAGTGATCACCCGCCCACACCCCTCCATTCCCCTCTACTTCCTTAACGATACTCCCACCCATACCAAATTCCTTTCCGCCTACTTCCGGTCCTTCCCGCCTTCCCTCGACGGCATGCTCGTTTGGAGGCAAGGCGACTTCGTCGTTCGTAACCCTGCCACTGGCGGGTTCGTCTTCCTGGGCCGGAGCGATGGGGTTCTGAACCCCAGCGGAGTAAGGTTTGGAAGCGCGGAGATTTATAAACTCGTCAATGGAGAGACGGAGGGATTGCAAGAGGTGGAGGATGCGCTTTGCGTGGGTCAGAGGAGGGAGGGGGAGAACGATGAGAGGGTGCTTTTATTTTTGAAGATGAGGGAGGGGAGCAATGGAAAACTCGGGAAGGAGGTGAGGGAGAGGGTCAGGAGTGTCATAAAGGAGGGTTTGAGTAGGAGGCACGTGCCTGCGGGAATCTTCGAAGTGGAAGATATACCAGTGCGTCTGTCCTTTCCTTGCACTAAACGGATGAGAATGAAGCTGATATTGAACATTTCCCCAAATAGTACACAGTGAACGGCAAGAAAATCGAGATTGCAGTGAAGCAAATTATCTCGGGTGCAGATGTTGTCCCAAGTGGGAGCGTTATGAACCCCGAATCGTTCAAACTGTACTACAAGTACAGAGATTTTGAGAACGTAATGAAGCAGGAAGAGGGGGTTGATGTAGGGCCTAGACTGAAGGCGAAGGCGAAGTTGTGAGACGTAGAATGAATGGATATTGTGAGTTCGGATTGTCACTCTCTGTCAAATACATGTGATGCTATTGAATAGGTCCAACAATGTGAGATTGTGGGTACATAACTTGGGACTTGGTTTCATACACTATGTGCAGTACCCACCTTTCCATGTAGCAAGTTCGCAAGACGTAATGTAAGACCGCTTCCCCCATACATCCGACTCTCCTGCCTCTCGGTGAGTCCCGGGAATAAGCTATTTTACCTCCTCGAGCAGCTTCCGCAGTTTCAAGTTTTTCGTTCTCTTCGTACGTAACCGCTCCTGTTACCTATTCAGTGATTCTGGCACGTCAACAAGAGCCCAAAAGCATTTACCTGCAGTTTTTGCACTAGTCTCTGCTCTTCAACTGCTTCATTCTGAAACTCCTGCTGGGAAGAAGAATCGTGTTCAGTTCTAAGAGCTGAACATCGCGAGCACGAACGTACCCATAGCTTCTTTGTGACTGGTCATGGGGTTAATCTTTTTATTCGCAGGTGAGTGACCACTGGAATGCTTACCTCCGGCATTTGAGATTGGAGCGTGATTCCGGGTCCGGGGTTTCTTTACCTGCAGCTGACTGTTTTTTCCTATTGCCACCATTATACTGAAATTCGATGACAAAAATAAGCCAAGGCTGCTGATCGAAGTCGTCAATCATCAAAAGTTCCACCATGCTGCCCTCATTTCCATCATCCTTGTGTTCCGCCTGCGATTCTGCTTTGACGATGCTGTCGATGCGGCGAATATCTAGCCTCGACACTTCCCAGGCGGCCTGCAACCAGTGTCATGAGCGCGGTGAGGATGAGAGACTGTAACAGCTTGCCAGAGCGCTGACCTCCTCTGCACTTCCCTCCTGGAGTTTTTAATCCATTTGATTTATACCGCCCCTCCGTGTTGCCGGCTGATGATCCTTGAAGGATGCCCAGATATTTTAACGTTTCTTTCGAGATAAAACCGTCCAGCACGCGTGCGCAATCCAGTGACAGGTGACCTCGTAAAAATATCACAGAATACAGACACGGAGGAGCGACAGTGAACAGTATAGAGCTGCGCTACTTCAGCAACGCCTCAAAGGGAGGTACACATATTTAAGAGTACTGACCGCATTTCTCGTCATCCCCATGTTTGCTGACACGGTGCGGTCGTCGATCAGGTTGATTGTGATAGGTTCCTGGTGATGAATTTTTCGCCCCTGCGCGTCTTCGATCCATACTTCAACGCCCTTGTATGTGAGCATTGTGAGTGAATTGGGTGGGGAGCGCTTGCCAGCCGCCTCGCCTTTTATTGTACTAGTGGCCCCTACATCACCCATTTCGACAGGGGAGATCGATTGCGCCGACAATGGAAATCGGATTGCAACTTACACGACCTTTTTGGTGGATGCTTCTACTTCAAGTTCGAACTCGTCACGATCAGAGATTGCCTTAGGACGAAGGTCACGCCACTGACAATTCAGCTGATCCGTGGGCGCCAGGAGCGACTCTGTCTATACAAGGGAACTTGAACATCGCCGAAGGTTGTCAGATACCTACCAGAAAGTCTGCTTTTGCGCGAGTTTCCTTCGTTTATGAATCCTAGGTCTCCTTCCAGAACCGGACTCGTATCCGAGCCGCCCAAGTGAGACAGAATCGCAGACCGAGTAACTGCTCCTAGTCAGGGGGCATGGCATCGAGGCGTGGAACTCATCTCGCTTGCAAGTGGCAGCTGCTCTGGATTTGGTTGGACACTTTTACCTCAAAGAACTTGTTGGATCCGATCCTCGAGGTTGTGGCAATGTATCTGTCAGCCTAAACCGGTGTAAGGGAGACCGTAATAAGACAGTCTTCTCCAACACCGTTCACATCCACAACTGTCACGGTTACTAAGTGCTCATACACGCAGCATTGGCTGAGGCCGCCTTATCAGGGACGTACTCAGGAGTTCCTACTGACAAGCCTTCTCCATGTAGCCTGAGGCCTGGCTCAGACCCTGTACATAATCCCAGAAGACTTTCTGGCACATCCAGTACCACCAGTAAAAATCGGCGACGGCATATCGGGCTAGGCTACATCGCAGTCGGCAGATCAGGTCAGCTGGAATCTCTGGCGCTGTGAACATGAAGCAAGTTAAGAAGCGGACACACTGCTGATTAGCTCTTTTACTACTAGGCTCAAGGACTAGTATAGGCTATGCCCGCTTTACTCGCGACAGGATGGGACAGGTGGAAGGCAGTGTCAGAAACGCACTCGTAAGAGAGTGACATGATAATTAATATTATTCCACTGTCAGTGTGCGTAATTATAGGCCTTGAAGCTCGAGGCTTGAGCTAGTACTCATCAATTTCGCTTCCGCCCAATGCCTGGGCCATGGACTCGGAGTCCGCCGCTCGGCAGAGCCTTATCAGTTTTACCGACTCTGGACCTGCAGTGTGTCACCATCTTCCGTGTCATTCCGTATAAAACCCCTCTTGCAGCTTACCAGTATCACCGCTCAGCCGCTTCCCGCAGGTATGTTATGTTCCAGCAGGACACGCTGTTTAATGATTGTATCTCTCGAATAGTACCAGATGGTTCAACCTCGTTCTATCATAGAGAAAGAGTTCGCCCATCTTATGTCCAAGATATGGGCAACAGAGCACGCATTGGACTCTATGCGTTGCAAGGCGTCGGAACTTGAGGGACTCCTCCGGACTTCAGAGACACCGGGTGTCTCGATGCTACCAGTCGAGATTCTGGGACTGATCTTCGAGGAAGTGGTTATTTCCTCTCATTCATCCGTGGCACAACGACCTGCCTTTTACGATCCCGAAATATCCGAGTGGAAGGCCACCCGGCCAGAGTTGCTGTTATCTCACGTTTCGAAATACTGGCGAGCGGCAGCCATTGGAACACCGTCGCTTTGAACCAATATTCGCCTTTACGTCCAACAGTCTGTTGACTTGATTGAGCTATATCTCGCCCGTGCACGAGGGATGCCTCTGGATATCTCCTTCAGACAGCACCTCATCTGCGGAATTCTTCCCCGCCAAGGATGTGCTGCAGAGTACCCGCGTATTACCAACACCATACTACGTCACATGCATATTTGCCGTCGCCTGGAAATTCGGACTAACGTATTTGTCCCCGAGCTATTGGAAGGCCTTGGGCGCACTCCCGCTCCCTTATTGCAAGAAATTATTCTACATCATCCACGCAGTAATATTTGGGAGCCTACCCTTCCCTCTTCCTCATTCCCAAGGTTAGCGCACCTGGAGCTCGGAGAACTTATATCTATATCCACCGCCATATCAACCAAAACGCTCACCTCCCTCACTCTGCGCGGAATCCCCGCATTTGGCCTCCCAGCGGAAACTTTTCGTGACCTGCTATCCAAACTGCGGTCTCTTTCCCATCTTGCACTTCTCGACGAACCAGTCGATTTTGATTGTTCCCGTGCGATAGACGTCGTCGAGGTGCCTTCTTTACGTTCGTTGACTCTTAGGCCTGGTCCGGACATCTCGCGACTTTACTTGACAGGACTCATGGAAATGCTCGTTACCCCGGCATTGCAAGAACTAACCCTCGATTTCACCAGCGTCTCCTCCCCGAGGGAAATACAACTGTTCTTGCGGCACCTCAAGCGAGAAGCCCCTCGATTCCTCTCGCTCCGTCAGATCACCATCGACAGCCCCTTCGAGGGTTTCGATATCGCCAGTGCACTTGTGCACGCCGCACCACATATCGAGAGCCTCTCACTCTCGAGGTACAGTGTAGACTCCATACTCATGTACCTCACTCATGATGCGAGACGGGAAGCGTTCCCCAAGCTTCGTGAACTGTGCTTTAGCAGTCCGCATCTCGACTTGGACGGCCTTGCATCATTCGTGCGGAAGAGAAAAGACCTTGGGAGGCCTCTACGCCGACTGGAATTCACAGGCTTCCAGGGCTCGAAGGACGCTGTTCTTAGTGGGCCCTTCAAGAAGTTACTAGATGCCTGCCTGGCTTTGTCCTGATTATTGCGCAGTCCTACGTATAAGAGTACTTAATCTGGTTGCTTTGTTGTTCTGTCGAGTAATTATGATACAATTGTAAATTGCACCACCATAATATCACCATATTTACTGCAACTAATTCAGACCCTCGTTTCAATGATCACAGCAGACAGTGAGCTTCATCGACGTGACTGGGTCACGTGTTTGTGACAAGACGTGGTACGTGACAGTCTGACTACACGCGAACTCACTAACTGGCAGTGCAAACTACTCCGCTCCCTAACCTTTCAAGATGGCAAGCACAAGCAAAACACTCACGAATTCTGCCCATGAACCTGGATACACCTGTATTGCATTCTCGCGAGATGGAAAGTACGTCGTTTTTTTTCCCTCCTGCAGCACCCTCAAGGTGCTGACTCCTCGGGAACTCATCTGTCTTGGGTTGGACTAGGCTGTCATATACTGGCGGCTCAGACAGCTTGGTTCGAATATGGCAAATGGACAAGGACCAATACCAGGAGCCAGAAGTTGCATATGAGGCCGACGAGGGAATCACAGCCATAGCTAGCGCCGTTCGTGACTTCTGTTCTTTGCTGGTTTCTTCTGACTTTACTTATAATCACAACGCATCACACGTCTTGGACCTTCGTTACCCCAGAATGACTACTGGCTATCAGGAAGCAAAGACTCAGAAGTCCGGAGCTACACTCATGGGAAACCTGACCTTCGTGGATTGGTCATGAACGCACCAGGGGTGTGTATCCGAGCTCTTGCTGTCGACCCAACGGGAAAGCGTGTCGCTGTTGCAACGGAGTATGTTCAATGCTTTCTGTGGTGTTCCGTTAGCTCACCAGGAGTAGTGAAACAACAGTCAAGATTGTAGATCTGAACGAGATTACGAATGTAACGGTGCTGACTGGTCACAAGAAATGTGTACGGAAAGTGACATGGCACCCTTCTGGAACTCTACTAGTTCGTACGAATTCTCTGCGTGCTTACCAGAGACCTTCATGACTGACAATTGATAGACTGCTAGTGGCGCCGACGGTATAATAACCGTATGGGATATCTCTGAAAGCGAGCCCAGAGTCGAGAAACTTATTGAAGGCGTTATACCAGCCGTAGCAGACTCTGAGTAATGCCAACATCTCCGTATTCTGCCTCCGATCTCCTTCTAAACCACTGGCACTACAGGTCACCAGAGTTCATGCACGATTGTTCTGCAATGTGGCACCCCTCTGGACAACATTTCTTCGCAGCCTCGAGGACCCATGGTACGCACAGCCCACTCGTTTAGGCGATTGATCTGGAACACTACCGCACAATAGAGGTTGTTGCCATCTCGCGACCGAACTGGGGCAAGACTTGCGCTTTCTCAGATGCCAATGCTACAGGTGCCACCACGGCGCTTGCGCTTTCACTTAACGGAGTGTATCTCGCGAGCGCCTGCAAAGAAGAGATACTTGTTTGGAGCACACAAACCAAACATGTTCTTTGGCGGTGAGATGAAACTGTTTAAGACCTTGGAATTAATGACTTGATATATTGTTCTCAGACACACTGGCTCCCCCAATGCTTTGACCACACAGATCTCGTTTTCACCATCGCAGAATCTTCTTGCGTGGGCTGACACAGAAGGGATACTCACTTGGTGGAGAGATCCCATTCCCGCAGGCTCGCCAGATCCTTTAAAACAAAGCGCAGCCGGGAGTGTGCAAGGCGTGCCTGTCAAGCGCAAGTCGTCACCGAACTTATGGGGCGAAGATCCAGCTGGCGCAGATCGGGGTGCTGGAGCTGAGGGTGGGAGTGACTACGGAGATGATTGGATCATCGATGACATTGGCGCCGGAATGGAGGATGCTCAAGAGGATGGACCACGTGGAAAGCGATCAGGGGATGGGTTTGTGAAGGAAATGGGTAAGTTGATCGGAAATGAGGTATAACATAGCTCAGAAGAGACGTTGCAGTGAGCATCACGAAGGCGCAGCCAGCTTTCCAACCAGGATCAACGCCGCTGGAAGGCAAGAAACGATACCTCGGTGAGGGCCCACTCTCAGTACCCAAGTTTATTTGCTGAACATCGACGGTCTACGTAGCATATAACATGGTCGGATGGATCGACGTCACAGATCAGGATACACATCACATCAGTCAGCGTCGGGTTTCATGACCTCTCAACACGCAAAAGTTACCACTTTTCGGACCCTTTCAAGTATAATTTGGGATATCTAGGTATGTGTCCCGGCTGCCTCTTATTCACCACTGACAAACAAATCTAGGCGAACGTGGCGTACTTCTCGCCTGCCCACCTGAACAAGAACATCCTGCTCAGGTGCTGTACAAGCCTTACGGAACCTGGTCAGCGCAGGGCGACTGGACATACGTACTTCCTGCCGGTCAGCATGTCCTCGGTGTAGCAGCTGGAGGTGAAGCGACCTATGCGTTCGCTGCGAGACGCGTCGTCGTCCGGGGGGGACATCCAGGGCCTAGGAAACATTGTGATTGCCACAAGTGCTGGTGACCTCACGTTTCTCAGTGGCTCTGGTCTCGAACGCATCATGTTGGGCCTGGAAGGCGAGTACGTGACCATGGCTGCTGCACAGGAGTACGTTGTAGTTGTACATCGGCCAGGCGCCACCACCATTGATGGTATGTAGGGATTGTTTACGCACCGCGAGGAATGCTGAATTACTTGCCCGTAGGGTCGCAGGGTTTGATTGGCGACCTTAATATCCTTCGAAGACTTCGAGGTGCTCCAAGCGAAACCTCTACCTATACCAAAGGGCCACGTGCTTAAGTGGATAGGAATAACCGATGAAGGTGTACGTCTACACTGTTGCCGTCTTCCGATCATACAATGAGGCTTTCTATCGGCAGGCTCCAGTAGTATACGATTCCGCAGGCTACGCGCATCTAATGATCAACTTCCGAAGACCCAACCGTGCGACCTGGGCTCGTATACTGGATACGAACACGCTCGAACGTAAGCAAGGCAAGGACGAGTCGTATTGGCCGGTTGGCTTGTCCCAGGATACTTTTACATGTGTTATTTTGAAGGTTCTTGTCTAGCTCGATGTCTCTGCGTTCGTCAACTGATCTGGCGTGTCGCTCTAGGGCAGACAAGAACATCCAGGATTCCCGAGACCGCTAACCCAGGAACTGCCTGTACGACTTCCATTCAGAAACAAAGATTCAATCGAATCACCTATCGAGGAGATGTAGGTCACTGTTTTGCATCTTCATCTCGTCTCTGCCTAATGATTTTGCAGACTTGCTCGAGAAAGGATGTACATCAACCTGACTCGGGACGCTCTAGGCGACGAACTGACTTCGTCTGAGCTCGATAAACGAGAAACCGAACTCGATAAATCAATTATCAAACTCATCCAAGCAGCATGCAAAGCTGACAAAGCGCCCCGTGTTCTGGAGCTAACCAAACACTTGCATTTCGCGCACTCCATCGCTGCCGCCAGCCAGGTGGCAGGATTTTATAAGTTGATTGGTCTGCAAGAAAAAATCGACGCGATCAAGCGGTGGCGGGAGAATGGGCCATCCCCAATAGAGGAGGCAAGGGAACGACGGCGGGAGCTAGAACAGGAGGACATGTACCTAGCTCGTCCGAAACCGTTCCAGGACTTCAACCCTCCCCCCAGAATTGAGAGACCGGGTTTGGCACGCTCAACAGGGGTTGTCGAGCGCACAGAATTTACTGCTTCTAATGCCGTTGTCCGAGCTTTTAGGACAAGAGCTGCGCATTCTCCTGTGCGCTCGGCTTCCCCCGAAGGGAAGCGGAAACGAGACGAGGAAGACGAGTTTGCGTCAAATGGTTTCGATGCAGATGCGAAGAGACGAGCAGTCGAAGAATCCGACGTAGCTATGCCCTCGCCGAAACGTAAGTAGATTCCTGAGTAACTCCGCAGAGCAGTTGACTGGATGGTTCCAGGGGATAACCCATTCGCTCGCAAGGCTGCCCTTGAAACGAAACGGAATCCCTTTGCACGGAAACCTGACCTTAACAAACCGATTCAAAAGAGCGAGAGTTTCTTCAACAAAGGTCGAAGCGGCCGAGCTGGATAACGACAAAGGTAACAACCTTTGATCAACTCTCGCTAAGTAGGGATGCTGATTGCCCTTGAACTAGGTCTCACGAATGGGAAAGGTAAAGAAAAGGAGAAGGAGAAGAAGGACCTGTCTAGACAAACCACTCTTTTTGGGCTCCCTTCAAAGCCACCCGCTGAGAAGAAGGCAAAATCGAGAAAGAAGGCTGTAGAAACGCTGGAAACAAAGGCAGATGGATGCCACTGCGTCAACTCACACAGCCAAATTGTAGACATCGATATGCCGGATGCGCTCCCTCCGACCTCAGAAGACCCGACCCTGGTGGAGACCCAGGACACCGAAGAGACGACCCTGGAAGAGACACAACCTCTCGAAGAGGATGAAGTTCAGATACCATGGGATGAGTCACCGGCTCAATCACCTCAGCCAACTGGGGCCATCATCGAGGAAGAGCCCATCGAAACTTGATTTCTGCTGCACCATGTTCTTGTAGGTCGTTATTATACTTACCAGTCGCGACAGGATGTATATATACGCGTATCTCGTTTTCGATCCACACCAAGTATGACGGTGGGTTAAGCTCAAAATGTCTGCGCAGCCAGTATTGGCACCAACGACAAATCTCCAGAGCTTCGTAAGGTCTAGTACACTGACAGCAGTGTGCTGGAAGAGACGAGTGACCGAGTGTGACCCGAGTGCGTCGAATAAACCGTTTAGAAATGGTTCGACGCCTCTCGGTGACGGGGAGCATGTCAGTTACCATTTCTTGAAGCCAGCTCCTGGATGGCTCACCAGTTTCTTGCGCAGGTCAGGTCTCTCCTGCACAGCAAGTGTGCGTCGTTCAGTTCAACACGATGCGTGAATTGGGAGCAGGCCTCTGTAGCGCCACTCTTGATGGACACTCCTTACTCTGGGTCAAAGTGTTGAGTGCCCAAAGCACTGGTACACATGAGTTTATACAACCTCGGAAGTTTAACTCAGGAAGTATTGCATGCACGAGACCCGGAAGGCTCATCTCTTTGCATCAATAATAAGCACGGAACTATTTGGCACTCTGTTCCTCCTTGTTCACCGCACCAGTAACACTCTTATTAATTCGTGACTGCCCTTTCCAGTGAACTGGCCTCAAGTCTGTCATGGATGTCAAGTCCGTCAATGTCATAACATTTCGGTCATGCATCTCTGTACTGTGTACCGTCATGTGCTTTCATATCCGTCTCGTTGAATGGTCACAAATGGGTCATCATGAATCAAAAACTTGAGATGCCCTCCAGAGGCTCCTGACAATCTCATAAATCACGATACTAGTATAGGCAAGAAGTTGGTGTCATTCCATGTTCAACATGGATCGATAGTGATACACAAGACGGGAACAGGATAGTGGTACCGGGTCATCGATGCCATACAATCATCAATCATCGACTGGTCATCACGACCTAATATTGGAACCCACGCACAGATCTCTACTTATGACTAGCATCATTTCTCAAGTGCGAGGCGGATGAGCTCAACCGCCTTGGCTGACCGAGGCTCTATTGTGCACTTGAATGGATACGGGTGGCTGGGTGATAACATGAGCCCGAGCTATTCAACAAGTAGTCACGAACCATTAGAAGAGAACGTACCTGATCGTGCCAGTAGTTGGCTCGACTTCGGGTGTGATAACCCTCCCTGCCTCAGTCGCCTTCTTGATATTGAAGATTGACAAAACCATGGTGATTTGGATGAAGACCGACATGTCCGCAAACGCCATGCCTCATGTTAACATGTGAATCGGCTTGAAGAGGCCGCTTGGGATTTCAAAACCTACCGGCACACAGTCTGCTCAAGCTCAGGTTAAATATCTTACAAATGTGACTGAAAGGTAGACTTGCCGCCTTCCGAACCCGAAACAAACATTATAGGGATCGTCCTCAGGTTGCTTGCCGTCCAGAGGAAGGAAGCGTTCCGGCTTGAACTTCATGGGCTCAGGGTATACGTTCGGATCTTGCAGCATTGCCCTGTAAACGGACTCAGGACTCGGAGCGGAGATCTGTACCAGTCGAGTGAACCGACCAGACGTTGTAAATTACGTGCGCTCCCTTGGGTATGAAATATCCCTCATAAAAGTCATCTTCCGTTGCCGCATGGGGCACTCCTACGCAAGAAGGAGCATATAAGTGACTATTCGAAAAATTATTCAGAGTCTTACCAAGTGGCGCAACAGGAAACCATCGAAATACCTCTTTGAGCACGGCACCAACGTAAGGTAGTTGTGCGCGATCCCGAAGAGTGGGAAGCCGGTTCTGACCAACCACTAAATCAATTTCAGCCTGAGCTGTTCTTTGGACTTCGGGGAATAGCGCCATTGCGAGAAAGAACGCCCGAGTGGCCGACACAATCTTCGTTAACAGTGAGCCCATGTATCTACACTAAATTGAACGAGCTCACTGTATCCGCACCACCTGCCAATGACAACATTAGCTCGCGCCGCACCTACAGTCACAGATGGACACCTCACCCGAGTATAATGTATGGGTTGACCATTTCACAATCAACTCGTCCTCGGCTGATAATACTCTACCTTCCAAAAGTTTGGTAGTCAGTGATGGCAGTGCTGTTCCAGCGGCCTGATGGGAATTTGAGCCTCAAGGACTACGTCACGAAGGAACGTGTCTGTTAACGAACCATTTCTGCCTTTGCAACTTCATGGGGCTTGTCAGCCATCTCGTCCAAAGCCTTCTTCCCATCGGTGGCGGTCTTCCAGAACGATGCCCCGGGAAACCACGAAGGCAAGTACCTCACTAAGCAACGCAATGAGTTATTGGACGGGAGAGTCGTATGATTAGCATACATATAGGCACCATGTCAACTATGGAACCTCCTATCATTGATGTGGTGGAGAAAAATTGAATTGCTGTTTCCGCTGTGTGGAGGTAGGAATCCGCCTCCATCTGCGACTCATATCCATGTGAAATTGCCAATATCAGAGAGCCGCTCATCCTACAGAGCAATTGAGTTTATTCTGAAAGTCATGAGAGTGAAGACCTACCATCGGATGTGGGATGAGAAGTCGAGGGGCTGATCGATCAGCCGCTGCATGAAGCGGTGCACTTGATGTTCTACGACTGGATGAAGTTCTTCCAGTGCTGATTTCTTGCCAATGGTATGATACAAATTCTTCCGATATTCCTTGAAGTGAGTTCCACACTGCAGGAGGACAAGCGATTTATTCCAGCCTATCATTTCACCTGTCATGTAGAAAACAGGTCGACCTGAATAGTTGGCACTTCGTTTCTCGAGGAGCTTTATGGCGTGCTCAGACGAATTGAGTATTATCATCCGCCTACCGAAAACCTGTATAGACACTATATTGCCTTCACGCGAAGAAATTAGCGTGAGCAGACCCACGAACTGTTCAACCTGCCATATTGTTTCCCCCACCTTGCCAACGTTAACCACGGACGGTCTCTTGGAATATCTAGGAGATTGCCTAGGACAGGGATAGGCGTAGGCCCCGGTGGGAATGCTTTAGAAGTGTAGATGCGCTTGAGGAGATAAAGCACCACAGCAACTGCCAAGGAGGCGCTGGTCCAGGAGACTGAGTGCATGGTCAGCATGAGAAAGTGAGCCATGAATGTAAGCATTCATATACCATAACTCGGACAGTAATTAAATGGAAGTGCGCAAGCGGTTCCGATGAGAGTAAGGAGGTTCCCCTGCCGAAAGCAGGTGGCATACGTGACAAACAATCTAGCTTCAATCTGTCAAAGGAAGACAGAATCATGAATGGTTAACCGATCACACGCACGTACGGTAGTGGACGGAAGGCACAAAGGAACGGCTGTTTTGCTTGATTTAACCGCGGATGAGATAGGTATTGTTGAGCACCCACCTTGTCACAATACCTGTGAAGATGTATATATACCCGTAAAGAATAAAGCTTAGGACCTCCACGTCAATATCTCGGTTGTCGGACATGTGGATTGGGGCTTCGGCATGACCTTGGTAACAGGCCTAGGCTACAAGGTGGATTGCTCCATAACCAAGCCAGCACAACTGCCAGCACATATCATGATGCATGAAGTCAGAAGCTCAACGCTATCTCAAACCAAGACTCTGGGCTCACTTACCAGCAACGCAACCACAGGCCTACCCATACAGTGGATCACAGGAATCGGTCAATAATGCGCTTGACGTGTGGTCAGTGTCCTATCGGTTAATGGTAAAATCATTGCTTTACGAGGCACAAGACCAAAAGATCCCATCGACGCATTGTAAAAGGTCTAGACTGTCGACTCCTCTAGCAACCCTGTGATGACGCCAGACATGGAATAAAGAAATGACTAGTTCCGATATTCTAAGTGACTCCGAGTCCACGGGGCATTCAAGTCTCCGAGTCCAAGATCATATACATTGCGGTGGTTGTATGTGGATGTCCGGAAATCACGTATCTAAAATTCCTTCATGAGAAGCTCCACCAAAGGAAGGTGATAAACAAGATCCCAACAGTGCCGAGGGCGCATATTGTTGTATCATGGCCTGAAAATTTAAATATTGATGTTCCGGGCGACCTGGCAATACTTCTCTGACTCAGAGTGAAGTGAAGTAGAGAGATTCCTGGAAAGAGTGAACCAGTTATAATGTCAACACTAAATTTGTGCTTTGAAGCAAGTAAAAACACCTACTATCCAGGGAATCTCCTCTTCAAAAGCCTCGAGTCATCAGTAAAACACAAAAATACAGGTACTGTAACTTCACACAGTAATGCCTATCTATAGAATGCTACAGCAATAATAATTTTATAAGGCCTCTTCCACAATAGACTACAGCAAACCATAGCTTCAGCACACCACCACAGTGGTACAGTGGTACAGCTACACAGGCCACAACTACAGTAGTCTACAGTGTGGTACAGTTGTATTCAAAAAATGTTCCTAAGGCCTAGGGCAGTTGGGACTAGTACTTGTCGAAATTTGGGAGTTGAGCGTGTCACGTGACTTTGTTTCAAAAATAGACTGGCCTCGAAAACAACCACATCACCTCGGAAACGGCCCCATCGCCTCATGAATGGATCCGTCACCTCAAAAACCACCTCACCACCTCCGAAACGACACCATCACCTCAAAAACGGATCCGCCGCCTCAAAAATGACCTGTCCACCTCAGAAATGGCCCCGTCGCCTCAAAAATGGATCTGTCACCTGAGAAACCACCCTGCTGCCTCAGAAACGGGTCCCGTCGCACTCACAAACCAACCCACCACATCAGAAAGAGACCCACCACCTCAAAAAGCACCCCACCACCCCAGTAACGGCCCCATCGACTCGAAATCGAATCCATCGCCTCAAAAGCGACCCTACCACATCAGTAGCGGCCTCGTCGCCTCAATAACAGCCCCATCGCCTCAAAAACCATCTCACCGCCTCAGTAGCAGCCCGGTCGCCTCAAAAACCACCCCACCACCTCAGTAACGGCCCATCGACTCGAAATCGAATCCATCGCCTCAGTAGCGGCCTCGTCGCCTCAAAAACAGCCCCGTCGCCTTAAAAACGGTCACCATCACCTCAAAAACAGATCTCTGTCGAGGATTTGTTGTAACTACATGCACGAATATATATATTTGAACAACATCATCTGAAAAGTGGTACTAGTAAATTAGTAGTAACTAGAAAAATGAGCCCGTGGAGTGATGTGTAGCAAGTAGTGCCAAGTACCGAGCTGTGGGCTGCTGGGAGCAGCTGTCCAGTGCTACATAGCAAACTTAAAGTTGTGAGCAGCTTGTACTAGTAGGACTTTATGTACTGTAGAATGCTCTACGGCACTCTACAGCACAAAGTGGTTTACTGATGGAGCTCTTCCATATTCTTCGTCATTACTCGGGTGACATCCTGCAGTTCATCGCTAAGCTTGTGGTTCGGAAGCCTTCGCACCGCTGCCAGTGGCACCCAGTGTTCGATTCTTTGCCAAAGAGAATCACCTTGTTCTCGGACATCTGCCCTCCGGGCCGCATCTGTTTCGCCCCAGGGGTTGGCTACACCCATTCCAGGAACCTTTGCGCCCGCAAGAAGTGCGCATTTCAATACCTCGCATTCGGTGTGATCGCTGTTGCGATTCACATATCGGCTGACTGCGTGTAAGACCGAAGGGTGGCCTTCAAGTTTCACCTGCCATGACAACCGAGGTCAAGAGTTAAGTTACTTTCAGATATCCACCAATGCTGGTCGCATATCCTCCATGTCTTTAATAGAGTATATGTCTTTTTGGCAGACTATGCACGACGCGATCGTCGTATCGCCGGTAAACGGAAACGCAGATATGCTTCTCATGGAGAAGTGTGTCTTTATCTTCGACCTTCCCTGGCGTCGGCAAGCCCTGTGGGGAAGAATGGGAGATTCGGGCCTGCGAACCGGGGGACATAAGTATTATTATCCGACGAAACTTACAATGCGCCCCAGCGCATGTAAGTTTTCCGACATAAGTTAACGTTATGTTGAACCTATCATGTGAGTGGCACTGTGTATGATCACTACATAGAAAGGGTTTCAATTTGGGGATAGGCCACTCTCCTAAGACAGTACCAGTCGAACGATCGGTTTGCGTTCTGAGTGGACTAAGATGTCTTACAAGGGGTGCATGAAAGATTGGACCACAAGTCTACGTAAACCGTACGTGGACATTAGGTGCGTTTGTTGTCATCGCCACTGAACTTTGTATGTGGGGGGATTTGTCGGTTGCTTGTCATCTCGCCCATTCCCCATTCGGCCACGACAAAGACGCAGGTGAGGTGAGTGACTTGCCCGCGGAGAATCGACTGCGATCCTAGGAAAACTGACCATGGACACCACAAACTGTGAACCAGAGCATTGAGCAGGTTAGAACAATCAGAGATAAGACACACTTTCGTCAATCCCAAAGATAAGCGGCGACAGGACTCCATCGGATATCCGAGTGGATACTGTGAGAGTCATCCTATGTAACCCACCTCCCAGTCCCTTCTCCGCGATATTGGTTGGAGGACTACATTGGAGGACATTTAAATACTAATCTGGACTCTGTCAGTAGGGAGCTGTAAATACTACAGTGGGCGGTGACTAGTTGACTCATGCCTTACTGAAGGGATGTCGTTCGCAACAATTGGACTTGATTGATATCAGCATCTTGTGATACTAGTACTTGTCCTTTTACAACTTTAATTAGGTCGTAGATGTGAAAAAGAAGGTACGCGAAGAAAGTGACGGAGCTCCAGCTGGATCAGCTGGTCTCATATCAAGACGGTAGCGATACAGCAGAAGTAAAATTAATCAGTTCTCAGCACATGTATCATGCATTGATCATGAAGAAGCTCGACGAGCTCGATGAGGACAGTAATTTTTCTGTACATACTGATGGAATGGTCCCGCGTATTATGGTGGTTCAACTTGTAAGATGGTTTTTGACATTTGTGGTTTGGATTTCGCACGTAACTAGCCGGTTGTACGGAAAAAAAGATCACTTGGTGGCCCGCCATCAAGACCCTACGAGTATAGCCTTGGACTTGCTGCGTCGCTCATCATGTCTTTGTCCCCAACCGCTACCAATTCCAACAAATCAGACGTACCGGCTAAACGTCGCAGAACGAACAGTATAATCCAGACGAACAGAAACAACCAGCAAGAGGTGTCTCAATCACTTTCGGAAGGATCGGCGCACCCACCTCCACCCCAACAGCCTGCCCACATTCCCAAACGTGGCGCCAGGGCTTGCACTGCCTGCAGGAAGGGTAAAAACAGATGTGAAGGAGAGGTAAGTTCCCTGAACAGCCATTCTATCTCGCCATCACGCTCCTCCTCACTGGCCCGCCTTCCCGCCCGGCCCGGCATAGGCTCCTTGTCGTCGATGTGAACTCAGCGGTACTCCATGCATCTTCGAAAAACCGGAGAAGAAGAATGTTCAACCAATATCGGGTGCCAGCGTGGAGTACGTGCTTCATGTCGTTCAATTCTGCTCTTCATTGATGGTCGTTTATAGGCGCCTATCTCGCCTTGAGGGCCAATATCTGGTAATTTGGAAACCTTGTTCGTCACCGAGACTAAGTCTGACGATGCCCGGATTGCAGGTTATGCAGAGTCAGATGATCGGCATGCAATCGTCACTGGACCGCATTTTGTCAGCGATACAAACGCAAGGCCAAGCCAACAACCAGCAGCAGCCTATCTACCCGCAAGTATGGGTGCAGGATCTAGTCGCGATAGCGGTTCTACCTACCCGTCTCGCAGTCGGTATGTTTACCATATTTAGAATATTCAGTTGGAGGACAGTACTCATCTGTCTCATTATCAAGGTTCCCTCCCCTCCCCGGTTTTGCTCCTCCCGTACGTCCGACTTACTACCGAAGGCAAAGATACCAAAAATCATTGATGATGTATGCAGCCCCACAAATATGCAACATATGGTATCGTCCCGAGTACCTCACCGTCATCCGAGGATGAGTCCGAAGACGCGCTACCGCGCGCCACACTCAATGCCCCGATTGAGGCTCTTCAAGGGTTGGCTAACGCAGCTGCAGAGGCAGCAGCGGCACCCTCTGCCTCTCCACCCGTGTAAGTTACCACTTCGCCTGAATATGGTCACTGTCGCTGATTGCGTGGACCTAGAGTAAAGAAGCGGCAACGGGCAGAACCCATTCCGCGTAATGCATTTCCCCATGTCATCGAGAAGGTACGCGCCTTCATAATGGTCGTTAGTGGATCTCAGTCATCTCTCCTCCCCAGGGACTTGTTCCCGAGAACGAAGCCAGAGCTCTCTATCACATGTAAGCTCCCTGATCAGTGCATCACTGCTTCATATTGACTTCTGGCAGTTTTTTCGCTGGCTGCCATCTTTTTATCCCTATCTTTGACCCCAATTATGATACATTTGAGAGTCTGATGGAACGCACGCCGTGGACATTCGATTCCATCCTTGCCATCGCCTCTAAAATTCGCAGCGGGAATGCACCTCCTAGCCCCACCTTCTATAAGTGTCTGGAGGAGGCACAAGGCATCGCGAGATCCTCGTTGTTTGGCCCTGTAGTGAGGAAGGAAGCGGTTATGGGTAAGTGCACGAGTTCGCTTTATTGTGAGAAGGGCGACAATGTCAATCGCGCAGGGATGTTGCTTCTTGCTGCTTGGAGTACCAATGGGTGGCTCCCCAGTGGTCACGCTATGCGCATGGCACTAGATCTCGGTTTACACCGTGCTTTGGAAAAGCTTGCCGATGATTCGGGGAAGAAGCGCTCGGAGGTGGAAGAAAGGGACCTCGGTATGTCGGATTTGACTTGACCATACGTAACTGATACTGAGGACGTCTTTAGTCGTATCCGCGCGAATATGGTTGTGTCTCTATTGGTTTGATCATCAGTAAGTTTCCCCCACGGGTCCCTACTGGTCTAATCAGTCTACTAGAATGAGCTTGGGCACTGGTCGGCCTATCGTTTTGCGAGACGAGAGTTCGATCAAGCATTGCCGTGTCCTTCTCACGCACCCTATGGCGTCGCCAACAGACGTCCGGCTCATCTCGCTGGTCGAGCTTATCGCTCAGAAAAGTTCGTTCCCACTTCTATGTTGCCATGGTTTTGTCTGACATCATCACGTAGCGCAAATATACGAGACTCTCGCACCATTGAATGGGCAAGTCAACCACAATACGCTTGCCTTCATCCGCAGAGCCAACGTCGCCCTTGACAAGTGGTGGGCAGATTGTGATGAGCTTCATTGTGCGTTCTTCCCTCTTGAGGATGCTGAAACGCGCTGATGCACCCCACCTCCTTAGGTCAAACGATGGACGAAGAGGCTTTGTTACGAAAAATCCTTGCTGGAGAGCTTCATTATGCCAAACTATGGCTTGTGTGCGTCGCATTGCGCGGTGTATCGTGGGACAAGATGCCATTTGAACAGCGTGAGATGGCATTCCAGGCCAAGGACGCAGCATTTAACTGCTTGTCCATCTTCTTGAACTCCACTGCATATCGGTGCGCAATTTCTCTCTGACCATTTTAGAAGCATGGTCATCGTCATTAACACTATCTCCTACAGAGCTGCCCTTCGCTATGCCGTGCACGACAGCCTGGTTACACTGGCTTTCTCTGGCCTCTTCTTACTCAAAATGGCCAACCTCTTTCCTACCGAGCTGGACTTGGCTGCAATCATAAACCAGGTCGAACAGTTGGCACAACTGTTATCCGACGTCGCGGCAGAACGGTCAGATTTATATTCTAATCTTACGAACCACGTCGCTGATGTGAAGAGTGCCTAGCTATGCACTCGCCTTGCGTATTATGCTTGCGAACCTGCGACGCAAAGTGGGTATGATCCCTGGTGTCGCTGCGCCAATCCAAAACATACCTCCGCCATTACCGGAAGGTATGGTTGGCCCGTATGTGGATACACAGGCCGTCCCACCTCCGTTCACGATGGAGGAGCTTGGGTTCTCGTGGCCAGGCGATCCCGGCATGTTCAGCCCTTCAGCAATTCCGTTGTGGATTCAAGAGCAGGTCTGTCCATCCTCCATGCCTCTATATTCATGATGTCTTACCCTACCGCGTCTTTCCAGAGCCTCACGGACCTCGGTCTGCCTGTCAACGGTTCGGACAGCATCTTCCTGAATATGACTGGGGCAAATGGTTGGTCTGGGGACTTTGCGCCTACGCCCGAAGCCTGGTGATTATTTCACCCTTATAAAATTATCGTATGGATTGCCTGAACCAGTCCTTTTTTTTTTCTCTGCGGTTTCGTTTTCATTGTACAAAGGCAAGCAACGACGCGCGCGTGTGTTGCATAATTTCATTCCACCATCAATATGCAGGACGGTCTCCAATTTCCCCGTCTTCTTCTTTGTATCCATATCGAGTGTTTCTGGCTTTGATGAAGGTCTCTTTTTCTTCACCCCTTGGATCGTTGTCTTTGATCTATTGCACCTTGGTCTACCCTTGGTGTTCAACCTGCGTTCATGACCGTATGTTCGTTTGTCTGGGTGACTGGTTATGTCGATTATGTGTACCTCACGCTTCCTTCTTGCCTGTGTTTGGCACGCTCGACACAACATATTCCATTGAGAGAGTTTACTTAGTAGTATGTATGGAATAAACCTCTCTGAGACTGCGGTGTTACAACATGAATACATGCTGCAAAGTGTGTATCGGAACGAAGAACGAGAAGCAGTGGAAAAACGATAATTATTTCACTCGTCGTCTTCGCCTTCGCTGTCTTCTTCTTGGAGGAACTTCGAGAAAAATTTCAGAATAGGCCTAGGTTATCAGGAACGAGGGGATCGTACCTTCACCAGCGCCTCGGTGCTCTTGAGGAAGTGCTGCCTGCCTTGAGGCTTGGATCCCTTCTGGTACCAGTATATAATGGCCTGGTCCGAGATGCAATCTGTTTGATACAGAACCTGTGAATAAGTTAATGAGCTTCAATGCCGTGCGAGTGACAGCGTAGCTATACTTTGAGGATCTGTGGGAAAGTCTTCATGATGCGCGTGTCCTCATAGCAGTGCACTTGGACCTGATTGATCAAGGCAACTTCGACTTTTGGTCCTTTGCAGAAGACCTCGAGGATAGGGGCGAATTTCTGTGTAGCAGACGACAGTCAGCTGTCCATAGCAGAATGCCTTGAGTTATGGAGATCAAAACGCACTTTTACTTCGCGAAGCGCAAGGCCCTCGATCTGATCCGGCCTGGTACTCCAGTCCACGGAGGCCATGAGGCCCTGCCACATGCACTGGATAAGCTCCGTATCAGGGAGCGGTTGCTCCTCCAGCTTGCTCTGTACCGCCGTGATGATCTGTCGAATGCACCCCATCAGCTACACGCCGGTCATAACCAAGTAAAGTATATGTACATTCTCCGCAGACTCTTCGTGACTACAGAGGTCCTTGAGCTCGGACATGATGCTTTCTTTGGCGATGGCATACTGCTTCTTGGTATACCACTCTGCCACCTGGGGGAGGCCTTCCTTGCGGAAGAATTCGTCAAGGATCTTGCCTTCGCGACGGTTCGGCGGGAAGAAAAGAAGAAGATCCTTGATACCACCACGCTTAAGCGCGGAGGCAAGATGGTCCATCGATTGATCGGCCAGATAGGCGCGGAATATGATGGCGAGAACAGTCACGGATGCATCTGCAAAGCGGTCACGCGGTCACGCTGTCAATCGAATGGGAAAGGATGGGATGGTAGAGCAAGTTTGCGAACCGTTTTTGACCAGCTGCTCCTTGGTAAGACTCTGTAGACAGGCCGTGCTGGCGATGCCTTGCGAGAGAAGGAGCCCGATGGTGATGGCAAACTTGTCGCGCTGCTCGGGTGACCAGCGGTTGATATACTGGAGGAGGGTAGGGAGCGATTGCTCTTCTAGAGGTTTCTGAAGATATTTGTACCTGTCATGGAATGAGAGATGAGGCCACCGATGGAGTATGGATGTATAGGGCTACCTTCTGATGAGTTTGTTAAGGACTTCCACATATTTCTTCAGGTCCTCGGTCGATGCGGGGTCCTTTGCGTTGAAAATAGTGAAGGGCGATGTGGGTGCGGCGTCATCGACATAACTTCCACCAGGCTGGATGAGGCCGCCGACGAGGATGATTTCAAAGAGGACATCCGCATATTTCAAGAATTCTAGAGTAGATCCGGCCTGTACGAGTTTGGTAGCGAAGGAGTCGAAATCGTTCTCTGGGACTGTTTCAAGATGTTTGTAAAGTTGATCTCTAAAGACTGTGAGGGTGATTAGAGAGGATGTGGAACACCAGGAGTGGCGGATGAGTTGGAAACTTGCCTGACGGTTCGTGTTTTGCTTGAGCTTTTACGGCGCCCTTTCTTGCCTTGATTCTGACCCCCTGTAGCGAAGGCTTTGCTGCGGTTGGATTGCTGAGACATCCACAGTTTTCGAGGATATCGAAAAGCGCGGATAATCAGAAAGCAAAAAAGGATGTGGTGGACAGGAAGTTGATACAAGGATTGGCAGCTGAAGTGCCTCTTGATCAAACCAAGATCAAAGGTGAAGCGGGCAAAGACTCTCACTCGGAGATACCCGACCCACCGACATATCCGAGTCCCACTGCAGTACTGCAGTGCAGGTCATAGCCTATCCCTCAAAGTTCGCTCGTGCCGATAACTGCTAAGTAGCTTAGGGCATTGTTATTGTCATAGTGCTCTGGTACAAGTGATCCAAGCGACCTCCCATTCGGTAATATCATCCGTTGGTCTTGTTCTTTTGTTTTCTGGCCATGTCTTATAGCTAGCGGTATTGTCACGGTGAGTGCACTGCAATAGATTGGCACGCACGTGATCAATCTTGTGGAGAGGAGATAATAGTTTTATAGCACGCGTTTCTCCACAGCTTCATTCGTTGTTTCTCCTCCTCCTGCATATAATTGCAATCTGCTAGTTCGTGTATTTCAAAGTACTCTCTATTTTCTGTATTTGTGCACTTTTAGAATGGCAGAAGTTTCTCCAGAAAGTAAGCAGCTGTCCTTGTATTATGCCATTTCACGAGATTTGAAACTGACTGTTCTCGTAATAGCAACATCATCAAGGTCTGTTCTCTTAATCAGTCCACTACCACAACACCCTAATACCACTTCTCTTCCTCCAATGTATCTCTCTAGCAATATTCCGGGAACCATTCCTTCTCTTTCCCCAATGCATGCACCGCCCCGCTTCTCCGATTCCCCGAATGCCCGCTCAAAATCAATTACCACTGCCGATGGTCTCGACACTTTCGGGGTACGTTTCGCGATCCCTATCGCTCCCATCAACGACTGGACTCGATCTCCTTTTCTTACCATGCCTTGATGTAGATTCTGAACCAGCACTCTGTCGGCAACACCGCGTTTCAGGTTGGCGTGTGCGAGGACAAGGGCACCCGAAGGTACATGGAAGATGCACACTCTTTCGTCGTCGATTTCGCCGGCGTAAGGGGCCAAGGTTTCTTTGCCGTGTTCGATGGCCACGCAGGAAAACACGCCGCTGAATGGTGTGGCCAACATTTTCATGAGGTATGCGGGCATCCGACTATTAGTACCCTAACCCCATAACCTGATTTGGTCCTAGTACCTCCTCGACACCCTACGCACATCCTCATCCACCGCTATCCCTGACATCCTCAACGAAACTTTCCATAGTGTCGACAGACGTATATCTCGTCTCTGTGAGGAATCGGACGGAAAGATCCATTCAGGATGCACAGCCGTCACTGCATTTCTGCGCATCGAAGGTGCAGATGGCCGCCAATCATTCCTCCCATCTCCCACCTCTAAGCTCTCCACGCGCCACAAGCCTCCCCTTCCCCAGGACATACCAAAAGTAGCAGAAGTGGTTCCGAGTCGCCTAGCGGCGAGTCTGGAGAAGAGGCTCCGGGTGCCCCTGACAAGACGAGCAAGAAAATCAAAAAGGCCAAAAGCTCTTCACCGAGCAGCCGAATCGCGCGTGCCCTGAAGAGCCTCGGCGGCGGCGGATCTCCTCCAACATCCCCCACCGCACCTACCACTACTTCCTCCCCCGACGTCCTCTACAGTTGCTGCACGCACGAGTGCCTCGTCTGTCGTTTTACCCCCTCCTACTGTCCGGCGCGTCCTTTATAGTGCCAATGCAGGCGACGCGCGAGGTGTCCTTTGCCGGGCTGGAAAGGCCGTACGACTGACCTACGATCACAAGGGCTCAGACAAGCAAGAAGCGAAGCGTATCACGGATGCGGGTGGCTTCGTTATGAGCGGACGCGTCAACGGCGTGTTGGCCGTGACGAGGTCGCTGGGCGACTCTTCCATGAAGGAATTCGTGGTTGGATCCCCATACACTACAGAGACACAGTTGTGCGATGATGACGAGTTTGTGGTTCTGGCGTGCGACGGGGTAGGTGCTTCTCATTTCGCTTGTTGGCACTCATCCAACTCGGTTGCAGTTGTGGGATATTACTGGCGATCAGGGGGCCATTGACCTCGTCCGGCATATCGAGGATGCACAAGAAGCAAGTCAGGCACTCGTCCAGCATGCATTATCACGACAGACCAACGACAACGTGACCGTGCTCGTCATCCGATTCAAACACGCCACATCGCGAGCGAGCCGTTAGAGCACAGTCCAACCGTTATAATATCATACGTGCTCGGAATTTAGTTTGTTTCAGTCGTCTCGGGTGCCTAAGCCTTGTCCCTCTCCTATTTTTACCCTTGTCTCGTATTGTTTCTCTGCACATGCTGGTTTGTTCGGCATCTGATGGTCACCTTGACTCCACGGTGCAGTATCTTGCCATCAGACACCGATATATCCCAACGTCCATAATACTGTACTGGTGTAGCATGAAGGTGTCTCAAATTTGAACGTGATCGCATGATCGCCCATAATCCACTTGGAGGGAAAGAACTGATTATGCAATCTATCCAGCGGTTGGTCTCGATTATACCACGTTAGTGTGTGATGCAGTGATGTACGCAGGTGAGCGCTTTGAGTCGTCATATATATAGGTATATCATCCTTATCTACCATGACGTTACATATCCAAAAAGAAATACAAACAGCATTCTAGACCTTTATGTACAATCCAGAAGAACACTGATTCCCATCCGACTACTGTACTGATCACTATTCCAGCACCGTATCACCCCTTTAAACGTACTGGATGGTGGCGGTGCTTCCGCTAGTGGTGACAGAGGTCAGAACTTGGCCGTTCTGTTCGATGTCGATGAGGGTGGCGCCAGAGGGCGTGTAGGTGCCACCAGGACCAGTGGCGGTAGCGCTTGTGAATTCGACAGTGCCGAAGTTTGCGAAGGGGACGAGGCTGTTGCCTTCCTCGAAGTCCTCAACGATCCACTCAGCATTCGCCTCGCAAAGAGCGTAGTTTAGAAGTGAGAGCCTTCGTGACGGTTTGGCCGGTGGTCAAGTTCTCAATGACTGTCGTGCCGGACGTGGTGGAAGAAGCAGTGACGGTGAGTTTGATGACGTCACCAGCAGCGAGAGAGATGCCAGAGAAATCGTAGGCGTAGGCAGGGTACCACTCGTACCAAGCTATTCGTCAGAATAATAGTGAGAAATGAATCCGGTCGTAGTAGTCCGCGCATGCTTACCATCGTACGAGACCGCGCCATTGGAAACTGTGAAGTCGATACCGGTCTGGAGGATAGCGGTGCCGCAGGTATCACCGTCAATACCAACCCAGGCAGAAGCAGCACCACTGGTGCCCGAGGGAGTGGGAACGGTGAAAGTACCAGTGACGGACGTGAAAGTTCCCTGTTGAAACAAAGATGAGACTCAATCATGATCGTAGAACGAGGGATGCCACAAACATCAGCCTCATCCCAGACAGCACCAGCCCAGTTAGAGCTGTACTCTACGTTGGAGACACCGACGTCGCTAGCGGGCTGATCGCGATACGGTTGATGGGCTGACCGACTGGCGACCCGCGCTCCGGCGAGCAAGACGGGCCTCCAACCGAGAGGAAGGAACGGCCAGAGCCACAGAGGCGAGCAAAAGGTTGCTGAGGAGGGCGAACTTGGAGACCATGATGAAGATGTGGGCGCTGTAAGTCTGGCGATTGGATGTGAGGACCGAGACAAATCTATGTATGTGCTTTTATATGATTAGGATATCGTGTACCACGTAAAGTGCACGTGCAGGAATAATGGATGGCGTGGTCTGGCAACGAACAATCAGATGGCGTTTGCTTCGAGATATCGAACCAAGGATGACCTTGCGAATTTTCCCGATCGAAAGCATGATCCGTAGGAGCATTTTGGGTGCTCACCGTGTGTCTGCTTCGTCATGGCTGATGAATACCTTCACATCAAGGGTTGGCCAAAGCTAAAGTTGTTGGTGAGAAGAGAAAGGGGGGTGACCAATCGGGATGAAGAGCGTTCGTGAAAACGATAACTCGGATAAGTAGGCCTCATGCGATAGAGGAGTGACCCCACATGGACGTAAGAACCGCTTCTCCCGAGTTGCTTCCGAGCGTCAAAGGACTTCGTGGGCTAACTGAAAGCGGTTAGATCCACAGCTCCTAGCTGAGCAGAGCCGCATCCAGAAAAGAGCTGTAGCCCGTACGTTGGAGCCTTAAGGAGGCCCCAGAGAAGTTATTCAGGCAGGTACATTTAATGTAACTCAAGTAAACCTGAATGATCTGATTCTCGATATCATTCTTGATGTAATCCAATGACTCTGCTGTGAGCACGCGCATGCGTTACCATGCAATCAGTATGTTCCAGAACTTC
Source organism: Melanogaster broomeanus (assembly GCA_014904935.1). Classification (NCBI taxonomy): domain Eukaryota; kingdom Fungi; phylum Basidiomycota; class Agaricomycetes; order Boletales; family Melanogastraceae; genus Melanogaster; species Melanogaster broomeanus. The sequence continues at coordinate 127,603 of MU123734.1, read as the reverse complement.
CTGTGGTTATTCTACTCACATGAATAGGCTCCGCTGTGCATCGAGTTGATGAAGTCCCATGGCGATACTGCAGCTTGTGGGTGTTGCCAGCCATCTGGGGCAAATGCATGATATTGATATCAGAGCTCTAAACTTAGACTGGTCTATCATGATGATCTTGGGCCCGGCCAGGATGCTGTATACGCGTGATGATCGTTCATGTCAAGATTTACATTTGGTGGCAACCAAGAGTATCCGAGTCGAGGGCAATGGTTAGTAAGGAAATTTGTTCACACGATGCTGCGTTATGGCTAACTTATGGCACCCACTTTTATGGACAACTGCATTCCTGCCACTACCAATGGCGGCGTCTACACTGGTGGCGTCGTTGCCCTTGATGAAGACATATGTTGATCGCTTCTTCCGACTCCGTCGTCCAGACCAACAGCACAGGCCATCGTTTCGCGTAAGTGCACTATGATGAGTATGCAACTTAAACCCGAAGCATGTGCACGATTTGAATGATAGCAGGTAAGTATTCCCAGAACAACCCCAAGTCATGGTGATGAGTCTGATGACCACATACGTACTTATTATTGTGCACTCTCCCCAGATCGTGTCATTGAGCCCGTTGATAGACATCTGACTCGAGGGAAATTTTGTGGCTTCGCACCGGGGCGGTACGGTTACCGATCACGAGCTGCAGTATGCTGCAGTTTACATTGCAACCATCATCGCCAAATCCCGCTAGGTCGGGCTCGGGGAGTACTGATTGTGTTTTAATGATCGCGGTTTCCTATCAGTGCTAGTAACTAAGAATACTCAGCTCGTGTGAGCGTTGCATGCGGGGGACGTCCTTCGGTACACATGTGCTAAGTTAGGCGGCCTTTTCTGGATCCTAGCCTGCGGAGGGGCTGGTGTAAAATTAGGATGTTCAGACGAGATCCAGTACTCACACATGTTGCTCTGTACGAAGACGACAGCAAGAATGGCGGCCGTGCTTGATATATGGCGAGCTGTATGATTAGAAGAATTTAAATAAAGGGGTGAGTCTCACTGTTCATTTATCTACCGTTCTGGGCCGGGGGAGCGATACAGAGGGAACCATTCTCCTTAACTCTCTGACATGAGTCTAGCAAGCAGCTTGAAACTTGAGTGAACCGGCCCGGTGACTGCCATCTACATATGTTAAGCTGCAAATGCTGGCGATTAGCGTCATGCTGTGCCAGTGTTTGTGGGACGATGATGTGACTGTATTGGCTGACTACGCTTTACAAAGCTCAGGTAATAAGAACCGTCTTGACCGTATGGAAAAGCCGGGACGGCGCTAGAGCTCAGCGACTGTTCTGCTTCTTGTGTGACCTGGAGACCTCGAACACTCAATGTATCGCTGTATGTATCGCAAATGCACGCTGTTGGGGCATTCATTTGTGAGTCCACACACTGTATAACATTACATTACTGTGATTACTGTTACAGTAGGTAGCAGGTGCTGAAAATTTTTGTAGAACACAGGTACAGTTTTGATTGGTTGACGAGAATGAGAAATCCACCGCACTCTAATACATTGTTAGTACATACTAGTGCTAGTGCCACAAGTAGTTAGACTGGTAACTACTAGTAGTAGTCGAGTGTTCGAGGTCTCCCGGTCATGTTTTGCCCAAAATAGGCAGTCACAGATCGCAAGAACTTCAGAGGTGAGCCGCTGCGACCGTCCGGCTTTCCATTCGACCGTCATGTGAGCTGGCCCCGTGCAATCGCCTGAATTCTGTTTCATCGATGTTTTCAAAATGATTTCTCACATAACATTGGAACCCACTGCAGGTCACCTCTTGTATTATTTAACTTCCAAATATCACCTTTGCAGTGCTGCCAGCACATATTTATTCGGCTGTCACTGTACTTACGAAACCCGCTTTTCGAATGCTTTCTCGTCCCCTCCATCGTGGTGTGTTAGTTGCTGCTCTCGCGGGCTACGTGACCGCTGCAACGGTGGTGACAATAAATGGAACAGCCAGCCATCCCACCTCCCCCTTCCTCTGTACGTGTTTATGTGTAATGCATTCAACTTGTCACCTGTTACTGATTTGGGTAGATGGTCAGATGTTTGAGGCACGACTTTCTCTTTTGGACCGTGTCTGTATCTGACGCATACGCTGCCTCTCCTTCACGCAGGATATTAATGTAAGTGTTTCATTGCCTATGGATGGATCAGAGTACAGGACAACCACCCTTCTTGACAGCATGTAAGACTTCACGCGGTACAGTGTAACAGCGTCGCATCTAACCCTCGAGGACCTAGAGCGGCGATGGTGGCATTTATGCCGAAAGTTAGTTAGTATGAGAGCGCTTGTATTGCTTACTGTCTTTTTCAGGCAACTTGGCCACGTGGGAAAATTACTCAAAAAACACATTCACCTTCTCTCTTCCAGAGCGCCTCAATGTGCCCTCGGAATTCGACGAGAACCATACCATTCGACTCCTACAAGTCCCAGGTATCCATCCCGAGTTGTCCGGTTGCCAAATTCACAGTTTTATTTTTTCGGAATTTTGGAGGCTCCGGGATAAATTTCGATTTTTGACATCGGATGGTTCGGTATGGATTCTATGGCTCATGCAAGTCAAAGGATATCTGTTTCATGGAATTCCGATGTCATACGGAGGAGCTATAGTCAGACCGAGGTGAGGCCTACTTTTTTGCAATTTTCCCACGTGGGCAAGTTGCCTGAAATAGACAGTAATGCTGACGGTTCCTGCTTCAGTGCTGCAGAACCGAGCTTTCCAACAGGTCACACCAAGTGAGACTAACCGACCACACACTTCGGGCACTACCTAACCTTACGTCCAGATACTGCTGATGCGTTGTATGCCTGGAATGCCATTCACGGCGCGGCGATCAGTGTGATAGCCGATCCATCGCCACTCTCGTCTGCTCTTCCCAACTCTCTTCAACTGACAGTTCCGCAAGGTACGGCAGGACAAGTCGGATTCGGAAATGAAGGCTACTATGGTTCGTCAGATACCCATATGTGTGTCCTTCACCTTGTTCATAGCCCATCTCAGGAATCAATGTCAATGCCGAGTGGACCTACAATGCTTCCTTCTATTACAAATTTCCTGTAGCTTCGTCATTCGAGGGAACAGCCATCATCGCCCTGCAGAGCGCCGACGGCCAAGTATATGCATCTGCCTCGGTCCCAATAAGCGGATCTCAGCAAACATGGAGGCAGGTTGCTGTACCTTTGAGACCGTCATCATCCCCTACCTCCACTGCAAACAACTTCACAGTCACTTTCGACGGAGCTGACGCAGCCGGTCAAACTATTGACTTTGCGATGTTTTCTTTGTTTCCTCCTACCTTCAAGGACCGCGCCAATGGTCTGAGAATCGATGTCGCAACCGTACGTGATATCTGCAGTGCATTGAGCCTTCGTTGATCACATCTTCATAGACATTGTACGAGATGAAGCCCTCGTTCTTCCGGCTACCTGGCGGTAACAACTTGGTGCGTATCTTGGAATTCTGAATTTTAATGACCGTAGATTAAGAGCTTCCGCAGGAGGTGAGGCCTACTTATAGTACTCTGGTGTCTCAGCTGATCAATCGTTAGGGCCAAACCTGGGAAACTAGATGGCAGTGGAATGCTACTGTCGGTTCACTCGTGGATAGACCCGGTTTGCAATCCTTCTGCGTCAGTTACTCTTCATTCACCAAGTGCATACAGGTCGTGTAGGAGACTGGGGTTACATCAACACCGAGTGAGTAACGTGCAAACGAGCATTCGGTTTATTATTTACCTTCTAATTAGTGGCCTCGGCCTTCTTGAGTACATGTACTTGTGCGAGGATATGGAGATGGAGGCGATCCTGGCTGTCTGGGCAGGTAAGTGCAACTAACAAGATAACCGAGCCGAGTAGCTGCCAACTCCTTCTAAGGCTATTCTCTCGATGGCGAGAGTCTTCCCGAAGACGAATTGGCTCCCTACATCCAGCAAGCTATTGACCAGATTAATTTCGTCATCGGTGATCCCTCTAACAACGAATATGGTGCGTTGAACCTCTCTCCAGGCATGCCCCATCTAAGCATACCCGAAGCCGCTCTCCGTGCATCTCTCGGACACCCAGAGCCATTCCCCCTTACCTATGTTGAGATTGGTAACGAAGACTTCTTTGCTTCTGAGTCGTAAGCCACCCATATCGTTAGCTCTCCCTAATTAATCGCAAATTGCTAGCTATATATACCGTTGGAGAGATTTCGCTGGAAACCTGACTGCGGCATTCCCACAACTTCGTACGAGTCCGTCTGACGTACCTAACCACGATTGCTTACATGATTCCTCAAGGTTTTATCGCTACCAGCTACCCATTTAATCCCATCTTGGACCCTGTTCCACTGCAATACGACAACCACGTCTACCAGACTCCAAGTAAGTTAGGATTCAATGTCAAAACATACTCCTCTCAGCTAGTGATAGGCTGGTTTGTCGAGAACGCGTTCTACTATGACAGCTATGAGGTGAGCCGAACGACGTATTGTTTACTTTGCTGACGTTATTTTAATACTACCTAGCGTAATGGCACGTACTACTTCCAGGTGATGTTCCCTGTATTTGCACGCTGCGTTCATGCACTTACCTCCACTCAGGGTGAATACGCTGCTATATCATACAATGCCAGTGACGTTTTCGGCACCGGACGTCTTATGTACCCCACCGTTGAAAGTAAGATACCACCCATAGAAGGCTCCAAACCCCCTTGACACCACCCTGGTGCAGGTTCGGTCAGTGAGGCTGCTTACATGACTGGTTTCGAAAGGAATGGAGACATCGTGTTCGCTGCCTCCTACGCACCCTTGTTGATGAATGTTGCCCAATATCAATGGGTGAGTTCCGCGACCGCACTTTGTCCCTGATGCTTACTAAATCTCATTTTCCAAGACACCTAATCTCGTTGCTTTCGAGTGAGCACTTGTGTTAGTGAACATTGGTTATTGACATTGGTTTTTCAACCTATAGTGCCTCCGAGGTATACCCTTCCACCAGTTATTTCGTGCAGCAGGTATGAACCCGCATCCAGCTCCATGTTGCTTTGCACTCATGCCAACTCACTGCGACAGCTCTTCAGCGTGAGCCGAGGTACCGAATACCTGCCAAGCACGCTACCGACTCTCGGTGGTACTCTGTACTGGAGTGTTACTCGCGATACAAATGTCGGGACAATATTTATAAAGGTAATTAAACCCAAGCGCCAACGTCATCTAACAAGAACCAACTAACCCCTTGTAGATTGTTAACAGTGACACTGCTGCCGTGCCCATGACCTTCAACTTGCCTTTCGAGGTTGCTAGCGCTGGCACTGCAACGGTCTTGACTGGACCACCCACCGCCAGCAACTCGCCCTCGACACCCAATGCTGTTGTTCCTGTCACGTCTAACACGAATTTTGCCAAATCTTTCGACTACACCGCCCCAGCATACAGTCTCACCGTCTTGACTACTCGCATGTTGTAGGAAGGGTTAGAAACCGCGGGGACAAGGCTGATAGTGGTCATACGCTGGCCCACTTTTCATTCGCTTTGCATTATGATGGCCTCCCCCCGAAAAGGCGTTGCTGTAATTTGGTTTGAACTCTCTCATAGATATTTTCGACATGTTGCAAGTACTCTGGGGAATTCTGATCTTGCATGTTGCCAGCCGGAACGTCCAGCGTGAATGATGGCTGATATAAGGGAAAGGCGCGGTGGTCCGGGATTTGTATATCCAGAGAAAGTGGCTTCCCGGCCTGAAAAGAATTCGGTACCGAGACGATCGGATGATCCGCCAAAACTTACCACGACCGAAGTCAAGAAAGCCCAAGCACGCGCAGCGTTCGGGGAATTGTAACCTCCTTTACGAGACGTCGGTGGGAAGCAGCAACCTGAAAGGAAAGCACTTACCGCCCCCAAGAAGCAACTTCTTCCCTGACCAGCCATGCACTACCCTGTCAATGCACCATCCGAGAGACCCTGGACCGCCCAGAGACCAGTTCCAAGTGGCCATCGGGTCTCCCGCGAGTCCGTCCACGCCGCACTGGACAATGACGAAGTCCGGAAGGAAAGTATCCTTGACACCCTCGACAATCGACCATATTCGCGCGAACGTCTGACTGGATGCGCCTCCCTGAAGCGGCAAAGACAGCGTGAAGGGGTCAAAGGAAGCGTCCTCGGGATCCGGCAGCACCGACAGAGGAGAAACGGGAAAGAAACCGGGTGAAGTGTGATGGATCGAGAGCGTCTGAACGAGTTGCGATCTGGTCAAAAAATATCCAAATTGCTTCTGTAGGAGGGTGTCTCACCAGAACTTGAGACGCCGCGGCCGAACTCGGGTTGTGAAAGGCTTGCGAGACGGCGTCTGAGAAATGCAAGTCCAAATCGAGGTACATCACGCGGGATTTCTGTTGAGGAACCGAGGAAGGCACAGCGCGCCTCAGGGCCAGAATGGCCAGGACACAATCTGCAACGTAGCAAAATCCCGAGGCATGAGCCTTTTGTGCATGATGTCTAGAATGACGATCATGCATAGATCGTATGTTGAATGAGCTTTTAGTTCGAACCGCTGTGAAACTCGCCTGACCTCCCACCATCCCAGCACACAGCGACATCGCACAGGGCCTCCTTTAATGCATCCACGGCCGTCAATGTTGCCCCGGCCACCAGTTGTATATACTCATGCATGCCACGGAACGGAGGGCAGTCCTACTCCAGATACATAGTAACGCTTCGAATGAACTACAATCGAACATACGCACGTCCTCAAGGCCGAATTTCGTAGCCTGAGCCTGATCCTCGTAATCACTGGAGGGGCTCAAGGCGTATTCAAGGTAGTCGCGAGTATGATAGGCCAGAAGTTCCCTCTGAGTTGCTCTGCGGGGTCGAAGGACTTTGAAACATTTCCGGTCATCGCCAGATGTCAGAGATAAAATTCCCAATGCGCTGACCAAGGAGTGCACCAGTAGAGAACGGTTTTTATTTGAAGGCAACAACGACGACACCTGGGCGGGAGGCCCGGGATCAGCGAAGCAGGTTGTGAGTCGATAGCATCGATGACGCTTACCTTGGCCAGTTCCTCAGATACAATGTAGGCGACTAACGGGGACTGGACAGAACTGTGCTGCATTCTGGCGCAAGGACAGCAGCGAAGGATGCCTTACAAGTTACAACGTAAGCACGCGCAGTCGCGAGCCCTGTCACGTTCAAATTCCCAAGGCGTTTACAAGTTACAAGTCACTTGAAGCAAGTTTTTCAATTCTGTACAGCTGTCCTATATTAGTGAACGTATTGAAATGTTCGAGGGAGTGACAAAGAGTATGAAGATGCATTTGACTTGTTGCGCCTTGGAAGCAATGATATATCGATTGATCTTTCCCTCCCACTATACTACACAGTGCACAGTGCAGTGCATCGATGTTGCTCGAAAAGATCTACCAGAGCACGGGCATGCTCAAATGGTTTTCTCTGTGTCGTATGCTATTGATGGGCTTGCTAAGCTATATACTACAGCAAATAATCGCAAGGGATATCCATCCTACTCTCCAGCCGCTAGCGACCAACGAAATTAAAAGCCTTTTATGCAGAGACGTGTTGCAGAGTCGCGCACACAGCATCATGCATCATGACGCAACCTCTCTCTTCTTAGAGTGCTTCTTTTCTCGTTTTGCTTTTTTCCCAACCTTGGAGCCATCGTCCTCTCCGTCAGCGCCAGCACGCTCCTCTCGACGTTTCCGCTTCTTCGCTTTCCGCTCAGCCTCTTCTTGTCGCGTTTAGCCTTTTGAGTCGCCTCGTCTGTGAGCCTTGCAAGGTACTTGAACCCATCCTCACCCTCCTCGTCCTCCTCGCCTTCTTCTTCCTCAACCTGATCTTCGTCTGCCTCCTGATGATGATGAGAAGATGGATCTGGACGTCTGGAGGAATTTATGGCTGGGGAAGGAGGCGTGGAAGCGCGAGGGCTGGCATGCCGACTGCTTGCGCGTGGGACGTGCTCAGGAGAGAAAGGGTCTGGTTGGATGGATCCTTGCAGGGACAGCATCTCGTTTGCCACCGTCAATCTGCGTTAAAACACATGATAAATATGACTCGTCCGAAGACTGGGAAATAGAATTGAAGGGCCCATCGTTGTATTGACGGGCACAAGGGAGATTGGACAGAATTCGACGTACCCAATGACCGTGAACTGGAGATAGCCATCTGGATCGCCGAGTTTCCCTCCAGTCAGATGATGCACCCAGCGACCGCTGCTCTCCGATTCTCGAGTCTCTCCAGATTTTTTTTCCTCGTCGCCGTTAGCATCCCTCATCTCTACCTCTACCTCTCCGTCCACCTCGTTTTGTGATTTCTCTTCAGCGTCCCAACCTCTCCTTCCGCGAACTCTGGGTCGTTTTCCGTTGGTCCATACTCAAACACCCACTGGTCCTGTGGGATATGATGTCGGGGGATCGACACGTTGAAAGTGCGGTGCACCAGAAGGGAAACGTGGTCGGGAGAGCATAGGCTTATCTTGCCAACTGCAGGTACGAAACACAACGATGTTCGTGCAGGAGAAGATTGCATGCATGGGAGAAAGAAAATGAATAAGAATGATATACTTAGAAAAGGCAGTGGGTGCGGGACAAGATTTGACACGATTCTCACCGAGTTTCATGGAGACACTGGGACTCCAAACCGTCGCGTCGAAGCCTACGTTACACACGGCAAAGGGGCAATCACCGCGTATGCTTGCAGTCCGGCTCAAAAACTGTAGATTTGAATGCGCAAGGAGAACTCCTTGCAACACTGGTATATATCTGCACGGTCCAAATAATGTCATTAGCTATCAACCACTTGCTCATCGAATTTTAACACTCACCGCATAACCATGCTGTCGAGCATCTCCTCCACCCCGGCTCGCAAGTCGCTTGAGAAAACAGGGGGTATGGAGAGGACGAGACTTGCATTAATTGTACGAAACTCGCCCGGTTGGTTCGACGCGCGCGACTTGCCCTTGTCTTTGGCAGACTTTTTCTTCTGCAACTTGGCGATATCACTTGATGCATTAGTCGATGTGTCATTGGAGTGCTCCGTCGTGCCAGTTTGATCCTTTGTATTCTTTCCTTGCGGGGGAGGTACGGCTGGAGCGACCGGCTGAACCAAAGTTTTTCTGAGTTTTTCTTTCTTCTTCTTCTGTGGTGTATCAGTAGCTATCCCGGGATGTTGCTCTGTGGAATGATGTTTCCGTTTTTTGGACGGAGTGCCTGAAAGAGTGCCAGTCATAGTGAGATGCACCACGGGATATGATCCCGTAGCTGCCTGTTGCGATTTTGGACAGATCCCAGGGCCTCCGTGAATCCGGTCAGGCTATAGGACCGGCTCGAGCTTCCAAGGACCTCAGGCTCCGAGTCGATACCTGCTAAGAATTTTGCTCGCCACGTGACTTACTGTAATAAGCCTGGCATAGTTTTGCTTTCTCCACCCAACGCCAAACTTTTCAAGGCTCATCGCGAAGGCGGTGTCCCAATGGTGCGTATTCGTATCTGTTGCTCCGCGTTGTATTGCTGACGCTGACATATTCTTACTAGTCTGCACCGAAGATCATCACCCAAATTGTTTTGACTGGCATTCAGATATTCGGGAAGGCCCTCTTCGAAGCCGGCAAGCAGGCTGCCAAAAGTACGACGAATAGTTGCATCTCTTTCAATGCTTCCGCTGAAACTAGTGACATTTGATTAATTCCTTTGACATTATCCTCTCATAGATGCCAAACACCGTCCAGAGGCATTGGGTTCCGATGTTGCGGGCTTGCGCAATGCTACCTCTGGGTCTATAACTGACAAATTGACGCGCGAGCACCGCATGACTTTGGACGAGGCTCATCTAATTCTGAACGTGAAACGTGGTGAGGCTCTGGAGAATGTATTGAAGGTGAGTCAAGACGGTCCCGTTGCTTTCTACCCGGTCTTGACTGCACACACGACGGGGAGCTAATTGTATATTCTCACACGACCAGAACTACGAACACCTATTCAAAGTTAACTCTCCCCGGCCTGCACCGGACCCTCCAGCCACTGGGCCACGGGCCGGTAAACAACCAACACCACCCACACATTCACATTACCTCCAATCAAAAGTAGTGCGTGCCCGGGACCGAATACAGGCGGAAATGCGTATAGCACAGGAGGATGCGAGTGCGGAAGCTGTCAAAACCAGGGAGCAGGAACGACTGAGTCAAGTAGTCCAGGATCAGGTCCGGGTCCAGGGTCGAGTTAGCGAGTTTACGGTCCTCGTTCCATGTTCCACTGACTGATGAGTCGTTCACTTTCGCTGATCTCCTGCTAGAGATGTCACCTACTATCCCCATTCATTCATATATTTTCTGCATACACATGGCATACGCAATAACGATTAATCGATAACTGATATTGCAGTAAGGATTCAACCTTAAATTTTACCCTTTCGAATCCTTCTTGTAAGGGCAGACCACGAAGGTAAGAAGCGGGATAACCTCCAAGAACTCCCGAAACTCTTTCCCCTGCACGCTCCACTGCAAGGAATCATACAGCAGCTTGCAGCCAGCTGTAGAGAATGCAGGCAGAAGTCTACAGCTGGCACTTCTTTGATCTCCGAGAAACTTGGCGGAACTTCCGGATGTTTCTTTCGCAGGAGCTGTGGCACATGTGACTTAGAATTCGTGAGCCGTCTAAGGGGTGCAGTCAGGGAGCGGCATCCTTCTGGGTCTTGACTTAACTCCAGAGTGAGACGTGGCGTGGGTTCCGAAGAGTATTCGATGGTGAGCTGTAGGTGTCCACCGCGGTCGGTTAATATCAGTGTCTGTGGATTCGATGACCAGCCAATATGTTAGACTGTCGATTATATATTTCAATTTCATTTCAAACTGAAACAATGCATTGTTGCAAATCATCCGATCAAGGACTATCGAACGCCCAAAGAAGCATATTTTCTAAGATTACATGCCCAAAGCTGGGGAAGAAAAAAGACACCCCCGCTGGTAAATAGGAATCACATATGTCCAGTACCAGGATGGGGCGCAACGTCGCCATCGTGCCACTGGACGCACCTAATTCCCAGTTATATTGTTCCATCTCTCCATTGAACTTGTCGACGCCCACCCATCTGTCGCGCTCTGGGTACTAGCATTCCGATTTGGAGCCCTATTGAAGGTGATTGGTCTGTAAAACTACGATTACAATGTCAACAGGTGGACAATGCACGGAGCGTCGAGGGAGAACCTCTGGACGGCAAGCAACCTGAGGACGATCCCTATAATGTTTGTTTCGGGTTCGGAAGGCGGCAAGTCTATCTTTCAGTCACATC